>JAEIFP010000843.1:0-334110 GCA_018903935.1 Drosophila insularis
CAAAATTTGGTAGTATATTCGCTTAGTAAACGCGCACATTTTGTATTTGTAAAATTTTTGCCACGCCCCCTACCGCCCCCGCAAATTAAATAAAACCGATTTTCTCAAAAACTATTCTAGCTAGAGACACAAAATTTGGTATGAATATTTGCTTAGTAATTGCGCACATTTTTGATGTGTAAAGATTTTGCCACGCCTCTTTCCGCCCCCGTAATTTGAAAAAACTCGATTATCTCCCGTAATTTTCAACCTTGTCCAATCAAATTTAGCACACTTAAATTTGATACTAATATCCAGCAAAATACCAAATTTGATCAAAATCGGAATAAAAATAGCCAAGTTATGCATATGAACGTTTTTCCATATGGCCGGAGTTGGCCGTTGGCTGGTGGGGGCGCTAGGGTGCTCGAATGCTTGAGTGAGCGAAATACTAAGATATGCTTCTAAAAAGCATGCAAACAGATTTTTTTAAAAATACGAAAATGCATTGGTTATTATAAATTTAAAATATTTGTTTTACTGGTGTATGGTATATCCAAGTCGGCGAGACGGCTTACTTACTTCATTTTTATACCATACACCCATAGGGTGAAATGGTATATTAAAGTCGCCAAAATTTGAGTAACACCCCGACCCCATAAAGTATATATATTGTTGATCAGCATTAACAGCCGAAACGATCTAGCCATGTCCGTCCGTCCGTCTGTATGAACACGCAGATCTCGGAGACTATTAGAGCTAGAGTCACCAAATTTGGTATGTAGACTTGTGTAGTATGTAGGGTGATCAAGTTTATTTCAAATTTCTGCCACGCCCCCTACCGCCCCCGCCAATTAAATAAATCCGATTTTCTCAAAGACTTTAGCGAAGAAAGACACAAAATTTCGTATGTATATTTGCTTAGTAAATGCGCACATTTCTTATGAGAAGAGCTTCTGCTCTTTGACGTGACGGTCGCATTTTTGCATAGCTCCTGAGTTTTTATTAATATTTATTGTTTTCTCTCAATTTTTAATTGTGCTTAGTTTGTTTACGCTTTTGCTGGTGTTGTTTGCTTGACACCCTTGTGTTTTATTTCCAAAATTCGCCAAATTAAATAGTTTAAACAGTTTTTTCTGTTTCGTGATTAGTGTTTGGTGCATTTAATTTTTTTTCTTTTTATTTTCTCTCTCGTCAATGCTTCTGCAGTTGCTCCCCTCATCGCTCCCATCATACTATCAGTGCTAGTCGGTTTGTTGTTCTCTCTGCTTTGTTCTTGTGCTTAGCTTCTCTCCCGCGTAATCACTTTTGTAAGGCCGCCTCTCAAAGCTCGGCTTATAACTGTTCTTGTGCTGTGCACTCTAGCTGTCTCTTTGTTTTATTTGTAATTATTGATTTTTTATCGATAATTATCTTTGTGCTGTGTATTTATATTTGTCTATATATTCTTATATATATAAATTAATTTATTTTTTTTTGCCTTGTGTTTCTTTTGGCTTTTTAATGGCTTGTTGTCTATCTACTTGCAAGCATTCTGATCGTTTTGATCATCAGTGTAGAGCAATATTTTGTTGGCTTTGCGATAATCTTATTCACTTAAAATGTGCTGGCCTCAATGGCCGCGACTACGACAAATTTTCTGGTTTGTCTGTGTCTAAGCCTGAGCTTGGCTTAATGCGCTGGACTTGCCCATCTTGTGCCAGCCAGCAGCTTGATTTTAGCCGTATGTATAGGGATCTTCGTTTAAAGTTTCTATCTTTAAACAAACTGGCCAAACAGCTGTCTCACGAGTTTGACCCTGGCGTACATTTATAGTCGCAATTCAATTTCGCTCCACCTTCTGAGAAGTTGCCCAAGAAATGTACCCTTGAGTTGCCTCGTAAGCAGTCGTCAGCACTCTCTATTACATCGTCTCCCATTTTACTTTCGCCTACACCATCTTCTTGTCCCTCTTTATGCTCTTCTTTTCAGATTGAAGTACCGATTACAAGCCCTGGTGTACCTCAATCTATCCCTCACGGGAACTCTGATCAATCACAGGATCATGCTGGCTCTCAATCACTTGCGGATCCCAATGCTCCTCCGCCTCCACTAATTGTAGTGCCTCATCGCAAACAATTATTTATCTCTAGGCTTGCTCCAGATACTTCTGAGTCGTCTGTGGCAGCTTACATAGGTAATATATGCCCTGCTAAGGTTTTAATTCAAAAGTTTATGTTTCCTAGAAAACTTCGCGAAATCTCCTCTTTTAAAATTGCAGTACCAAAGGAGTATTTCTCAGCTATGGTTGACACTAATTTCTGGCCAGAGGGCCTAGTTGTACACGAGTTTGCGCCCAATAAGCGCTCCCGTCCGTTGCCTGTCTACCTTCCTAATTTATCTTCTGCTTAAAAAACTAATAACGTCTAGTCTTTGCATTCATTATCAAAATGTAAGAGGACTTCTTACCAAGCTCTCGAACCTGTTCTGTGATAGCCAAACCTTTTCGGCTGACATATTAGCTTTCTCTGAAACTTGGCTTAACTCCTCTGTTTTGGATAATGAAATTCTTTCTAATAACTTTATTTCTTATAGGCTTGATCGTGTTGGTCGTCGTGGCGGTGGAGTACTCATTGCTGTTAACTCGAATCTGTGTTCAAGTGTTGTACCGATTGATCTGCCCTTAGGTGTTGAGTTTATTTGCGTCGAAGTTACATGTTCCAACTTTAGCTTATATATTTCTTGTTCATATATTCCTCCAGCTTCTGATATCATGACCTATATGCACCATGCTGATGCTTTGCAAACTATTTTTAATAGTCTTAAAGATCGTGATTTCCTTATAGTTTTAGGTGATTTCAACTTGCCTAATATTTCTTGGCTTGTTAATTCCTTCATCTCCACATGTTTTTCTTGATAGCCTAGTTGAATGTTCGCTATATCAGTTGAATTCTTTCCTTAACTCTTCTAAAAGAATCCTTGATCTTGTTTTTATCTCTGATCCCACTGTTAGTGCTGTATCCCGAACACATCCGCTAGTGAAACCTGAAGATCCTTATCACACTACCATTGAAGTTACTATTTCTTACAATTCCGTTACTAATTCATTTAATAACATCTCAGTTTCTCGCCGTAGATGTTTTCGTAAAAAAATTTCAATCTACTTAATAGCCTTATTTTCTCTTTTGATTGGTCATTTCTATTTGAGTGCTGCGATATAGATTGTGCAGTGAAGTTTTTCTACTCTGCTCTTAATTCTCTAATTGATAAATGCATTCCTTATGTGAATGTCTCTACCGTCTCCAGCGCGCCAGTCTGGTTCACACGTAGGCTCTCTTATCTCCGTAACATTAAATCGAGATATTTTAAAAGATTTAAAAAAACTGGTTCTCGACTTGACTATGCAAATTACTGTATAGCCAAATCTCAATTTTGTCTTTTAAACACTCAATGCTACAATAATTATATCGTTCGCTGTAAGGTTGAATTTTATAAGAACCCCAAAAGATTTTACAACTTGTTAATTCCAAAAGACACTATAATGTACTACCTTCCATCTTCAGACTTAAGGACCAGACTGCTAATAATGACTCAGATATTGCAGATCTGTTTGCTAAATTCTTTCAGTTGACTTATTCTACTACTGTTTCGGATCCCAAACCCTATCCCTTTTAAATCCCAGATTTTAATTGTATGTTTTTTAATAGTATTACTGAAGACTGTATTATCTCTAGCTTGTCATCTATGACGTCTTCCTTCGTTCCCGGTCCTAATAATATACCTAAGTGCATCCTTAAAATGTGTTCGATTTCCCTATCTAAGCCTTTATCTCGGTTATTCTTTATATCGAGTGAGACTTGTAGCTTTCCCGATATTTGGAAGGAGTCTTTTATTATTCCGCTTTTTAGAAAGGGTAGCAAATCGGATGTTTCTAACTACCGTAGCATTGCCAAACTTTCGGCAATACCAAAGCTGTTTTAGATAATTATTACGTCTTCCCTTCAACACCTATCCAGATCCACTACTTCTCCTTGTCAGAATTGACTACCCTTGTACACCATGGCTTCCGTAAAAAGTGTCAAACTGACTTTAGTAAGGCTTTCGATACGGTTGATCATTCTATGCTTCTCGCGAAACTTAACATCATGGGTTTTTCCCCGAAACTGTTGGCTTGGTTAAAGTCGTATCTTATTGGCAGAACCCAAAAGGTGTCTTTTCGTTCCTCAATATCTAAAACTATTCAAATTACGTCAGGTTTACCCCAAGGCAGTCATCTGGGCCCACTGTTATTTACCCTGTTTATAAATGATTTACCCTTGGCCTTGGTTCACTCACCTGTGCTCATGTTTGCGAATGACGTCAAAATTTGTTATGCCTATAAATATCCTTCTTTCCAACAGTACTTGCAATCTGATCTCGATGTGTTCTGTGATTGGTGCCACGTTAATAAATTACACCTTAATGACTCTAAGTGTTGTTTTATGACTTTCAGTCGTTTGTCTCCGTTCCTAGCTCATTACTCCATTAAGTCTGTTCTGTTAGATTGTGTACCATCATTCAAAGACTTAGGCGTTATGTTTGACCCAAAACTTTCATTTAATGTTCATATTGCTTCAATTGTTAATAGAGCATGCAGCCTTCTTGGCTTTATTAAACGTTGGGCCAAAGAATTTGATGATCCCTATGTAACAAAGGTTTTATACACTGCGTTAGTTCGCCCTATTCTCGAATATTGCTCGCCAGTGTGGAACCCTCAATATGATGTTCACCAGCGTAGTATTGAATCGGTACAGAAGCAATTCCTTAAGTTTGCGTTACGCGGTCTTAATTGGGACCCGAGTCTTCGCCTACCTTCTTATTCTGACAGACTTCTTCTTATTAATCTTCCTTCACTTTACAACGGTAGGCTCGTTTTTGGCATTCTCTTTCTCCATAAACTAGTCAATGGCGAAGTCACTCCTACTAATTTACTAGATACGCTATATTTTTTTTTCCCCTCACGTCGGAACAGAAACTTTTTTCCTATTCACCTTAGTAGATTGCTCACTAACTACTCTCTACATAAACCTTTTCGTGTTCTTTGCCAATTTTTTACCACCTTTCTCACCTTATCTGTCCCCATCCTTCTGTCACTTGACTTCGCTCTTTACTTTACATTAACCTACAACTTAACCGCTGATAATAATTTGTATATCGCGCTGCTCGCAACCCTCGCCTGACCACTTAAGCCGTGCATCGGGGCATAGCTGGCACCTTGTGCAAATAAAACACTTCCGCCGGGTCGGGGATGTTAAGTTGCACACTAAGTTTGTGCTTACTTTTTTAAAACTAATTGTAAACTGTTTTCAGCTTATTCTGTTGAATGCTTTGTTAGTTGACTTAAATATATGAATAAATATAAAGTATTTATATTCCTACGGCGGTTCGTCCGTGTGTCTGTATAAAAACATACAACATTTACAACATCTAGCCAGACACATCAAACTTGGTGTATGTACTCCTTTAGTAAGCGCGGAGATATTAATTGTTTAAATATCAAAGAAACTAACATCGGCCGGGCCAAAGTTTAAATACACTTGCAGCCCATGGCCATAATATTTTTACATCTTCCAAACTCTTTTTCTGTAACTCAATTCAATTATGCACAGAACCTTTCAAATATCATTTCCATTTCTTGTTATTCTTCTTCTTCCTCATCCAGTGCTATTGGGAAAACAACAAGAAAATGCGGGATAAATTGTGAAATAGCGGCTAGCGGGAATTATAGCTATTTCTCAGGAAAAACTAGTTTTGCTTTATATTTTTGAAACATCTGGTAACTTGATGTATTTTTATGCTCTATGCTCTATCGTTAAGCCAAACGAGCATTCAATCTTATCGATGTCTCTGAAGTCTACCGAATCGTGTTTTATGCCATCACTAAGAGGGTATTTTACAAGTTTTAAAGCGCGAGCTGAAGTTAATAATTCCAAAAATTTATAAGCAAAAACCGCGCATTATATGGATGCAAGATCCTGCATTTAAAGATTGGTTGACTTTAGATGCAGATGATGAGTGCAAATGTTATTGCAAATACTGCAAATCCAGCATTAATGCCAAGCTTGCAGACTTGACACACATGCCAAGACTGCTAAATACAAGTCAACTTCAACGGCTTTTGCACAGCCTAACAAACTACCATTTGATTCATATTTGTAGATACGGACTACGCCTCCAAGAAAAATTCTGTCACAATTACAAATTACCAGCAGCGTATTCGAGCAAAATAGGTACCAATGAAACCTACATAGAACAAGAGGATGAAGATGAAGTCATTGATGAAATCTTTTAAATATTGAAATAAACTTGTTTATGTTTAGCTATGAATAGGGCTTCCAGGGCGAAGGAAAGAATAACCCGATCTTCATTTGTTAAATTCAAAATATGAACTGATTTTATTTACAAAAGTGCTGTGTATATAAATGATTTCTTAAACTCTAGGAGGCGACATTTGTTCTTAAAAATGCTTATTCTAATGTTTATATTTCATGCTCAGCATTGGTTACTTGATACCGCGCCGCTGTTATAATCTTAAGTGTTTTCCACAGAGTGTGGATGCATGTTTTGTTTGGAATTAAGCAATAATTGTCACATGAATCTTTATGACTTAGTTTTGTTTTTATGTTTTTGGTTCGTTTTGTATATTTCTTTGGTCAATCTGATTTGGTGAAGCCAATTCAGATGAACACGATGTTTAATCTTAAACATTCTGCCAAGGGCCGCCAAATGCGACGTGTTGGAAAAAATTTTTTTATAGTTAATTGTCTTATACAAATTTTTATTAATATTATCATTAGTAAGAAAACTATTGTTAAAGAAGCATGTAAAGTTACATTATGGACACTCAAACCTAGTCAATCTGATGTTCCTTTACCGATTGTAACTGACTTCCTATTCTTACCAACTCTGCTGTATGGTTTACTAAATGGGCTTCTACTGGATTTCATATTATTTTATATTTGGCATATTACTAATATCGCCCAATGCATCACAATTTTTGTTTCGGGATATCTACCCACTGCTGATGTGCATTACTATGTTGACTTCTAGCCTTTTTATATGGTGGACAATTAAAAAAATAACTACTTTTACTTTTCGACTTGTTCCAATCTGATCTTTGCTCCACTTTTTTTAAATATCGCTGATAGCTAAAATTTGAGTTGTTATTTTGTTTATTCTTAGATGTTGTCCTTTTATAAATATTTTGCATTGTCCGCCCTTTTTGTAATGCAGATTCGGACAATTTATTACCGGAATCTATTTTGACATTATTTTTTTTATAATCATTATTTAATTCAACCATTGCCATTTCAACATTCTTATTTTGTACTGGGATATCCACTTTTTCTTCGCCAGTTTTCACTGTACCTCCAAAGTGAGGTCCTGCCGGGGGGCATAAATTTATTTCTTTATTACTTTGATAAATTGTTTCTTTTACCTCAGGTTTTATCTTACCTCCAATGTGAGGTCCTGCTGGAGGAGTCAAATGCTGACTTATTTCTTGAATTTTGTTGTTGAGTTTGTTTTTAATTGTATTGGATTTATTTTCACGTTTACCTTTGTTCTTCTCCCAACGCTGTTGCATACCTGTGACATCTATTGTTGTTGCCACTACCGATTTATTATTTTTCGATTTGGTGCATCCCGAGACGATTCAACCAAATTTAGTATTTTGGCCTAGTAGGCCATCAATCTTTGTAACTCCCCCTTTTAAAATTTGGGTATATACATTTACCCCCATTATTATATCAACCTTACCAGGTTTATTAAAGGTAGGATCAGCTAATACGTAGGATTGCCATTTTGACATATCCACGTCTACCGTTTTTAATGGAAGAGCTTTCATTATCTTTGGCAACACAATCGCCTCAACCTTGCGATGTCTTTTCCAGGGACTTACGTCTTCACATCTATTTTTACCTTATATTTTGATTTTGTGGCTTTTATTGAGGACACGCCCTTTATTTCTGTATGTTGTTTTACTTTAGGTAATTTTAATATTTGGGCTGCCTCTTCAGACAGAATGGTGCTCTGTGAACCATTATCAATAAGGGCTCTTAGAGTCTTATATCCTCCATTTACATTTTTTACTTGTATTAGGGCTGTGGCCAACAGTGTGGGTTGAGCCGTTATACAAGTGTTAACTCTCTCGTGTATTTCTTCAAAATGGAGTAGAGTATGGTGTCCTTTACTGCACAATGAACAGACCATCTCATTAGTGCATTCTTTATTGCTTGAATGGTTCAAGCATCGTGTGCACATCTGCACTTTTTTGGCCGTTTTATACCTTTCCATAGGTGTCAAACCTTTAAGTGCTATAGCACTTATACGCTTTATGCCCGGCAACTTTGCAAATCGGACATTTATTTTCTAAAACCGCATATGAAACCACTTTTTGCGGGTCTTTCTCTTCTTTCCTCATGGCACTTAGCGAACGATATCTTTGCTCCAAGTATTCCATGACATCAGAAAGCATTTGTATCTGCCTTGTTTTCCTAATCTGACTCTCATACAATTGAAGAGCCTCTCTATGAAATTTTTGTAATTATAACTATTTTAATTTATATCTTATCTGATGATCCTGTTCGCTGCTGCTTGTCCGCCAATGGGTAGAGTTCGCGGTTTTTTTTTTTTTACTGTGTCGTTGCTCAGCTGCTGTTGTCCAGGGCCTATGGGCTCAGGCGGTACCGGTGCCGGTCATCGCACCAGAATTCCTTCTATAGGCAACGTATGTTCTCCAGCGACCCAGGCCAATCTTTGGAGCACTCTATCAATCTCCTTGCCAGGACTTCTCTTACGTCTCTGCAACTCTAAGTAGTTGCCTTGCTGTTGTTGATAGTTGCCGACTTGCAACTACATATAGTGTATGTACATATGTATACACTAGTTAACTTTTTTTTTTTTGATATTAGGGCTTCAAATACGCCACACACCAACTTTATATTTTTATATTGTGGTTTTTTTTTTTTTTACCGCCGCCGAAATTATTGCAGTTGCTCGACTAGCCAAACTGCCTTTATATACTCGGTCGCACGCACTTTTTATTAAGCAATATTTTGCTTTTTATATTATACTCTGTCTCTTACCACTGGTGGGGGAAAACAAGAGTTATTTTATTTTGCTACCTTTAGCTGATCTTAGCATTTACACTTGCATAAGAATCCAGACTTTAAGGAGCTGATTCATTCTCTGAGTCTCTTACCACTGGTGGGGGAAAACTACAGAGTTCCTTTTACTCGAAGGACTAAAATGAATAGGGCTTCCAGGGCGAAGGAAAGAATAACCCGATCTTCATTTGTTGAATTCAAAATATGAACTGATTTTATTTACAAAAGTGTTGTGTATATAAATGATTTCTTAAACTCTAGGAGGCGACATTTGTTCTTAAAAATGCTTATTCTAATGTTTATATTTCATGCTCAGCGTTGGTTACTTGATACCGCGCCGCTGTTATAATCTTAAGTGTTTTCCACAGAGTGTGGATGCATGTTTTGTTTGGAATTAAGCAATAATTGTCACATGAATCTTTATGACTTAGTTTTGTTTTTATGTTTTTGGTTCGTTTTGTATATTTCTTTGGTCAATCTGATTTGGTGAAGCCAATTCAGATGAACACGATGTTTAATCTTAAACAAGCTACGAAGAAACATTTCTAGCTATTTCTAGCTTTTTTCAAAGGCTGATTTAGGGTTTTGATGCTTTCGTTGCATCACTTTCCCCATTCCATTGTACACGCATGCCGCGATTGGCACGCATACACATATAGTTTATGTAGCGTTGCGTTTGTGTGTGTGCATGCGTGTGCTCTGACTGTAACTTGTGTTCTATTTATCCGATCAGATTGAAATTTTGGGATCTGATGTTTTATCTCAATTACTATTATGACAGGATCACCGAAAGTTTACCCTTAAATATTTTTATTATTTTAGTTGGTTTATTGAGTGATTTTATAAATGTTCCTTTTAATATACAGGTTTAATTTACAGTTGGGTGTACAATGGGTAATCTTAGGCTTAATATGTGCGACCGCGTTGTTCAATCGTTTTCCTTAGACTACCGCGCATACTATCAGCATTGCTATTGCTTATAACTATTGCTGATGTCGTATTTATTCGCTCTCTGAGAAAGATGCTAGAGTCGTCAGAGAGAGAGAGAGAGAGAGAGAGAGAGAGAGAGAGAGAGAGAGAAAGAGAGAGAGAGAGAAAGAGAGCCTGCTACAACTCGGCCGTCCTGACAATATAAGATCTCCTGATCTTGCCGCTCATATATGAATAGGTTAATGTTATATACACTATACAATTCGAACTTAATATTTAATTCTAACTATTTTTAAACATACTTACTGTTACTGGGCATTGGCCTACGCATAGCGCACAAGAGCATAGAGTGGGAGAGACTATAAAAGACACGTATGCACTTGTCTAGCGTGCGTGTGGCCCACGGAGCGATGAGCATGAGAAAATACACCCACGCCATACGTACACTGTCAGTACGTACGTACTGTACGTCAGTGAGATAGAGTACCGGTGGCCACTGCAGATGCTCTCTGCTTACGCGACAAACAGAACGAATGTCGATCGTGAAAGACCGAAACCCGAGAAGCAAGAAAGAGTAAAGTGAGGGCCAAGCAAGCCCAAGAGACGGGTGCGGGGGTGGAGGGTGCACTGTATGAAATGAAGTGAGGGCTATGCTTGTCAATTGGGGAGTAGGCGGAGGGAACATGTGCATGCAAGGCGAAATGAAGAGAATTCGGGACATGAGAGCGTCATTGGACAGCTTGTGTGAGTATGAGGGGAATATACAAGTCAAAGAGGGAGGGTTAAGCATTGGGGAAGCCCTCTATCTGTTGGATATGGATTATATTACGATATAACTATGGAAATAATTGCCGCTTACTAAAAATGGTCAGGGTAACTAATTTAGACAATAGATAAGTTAAGAATAGAATAAGTATAGCAAATATATATATTCTGAATAAGTTGAAGTATGTGTGAGAAGGCAAAGCTGGTATGACGAGTGGATCAGTGGGAGCGACGAGCGATGGCAGGATATATCCTACTGCTAGAATTCCATATAGAATTCTATATATCCTAACGATTACCAATTACTGAGGAAAATCCTGCTGCAAAGTGACGGCCACGGGATTTGTCCTGGTGGCAAGAGAGCGCGCAAAGACCATCGTAAAGAAGTAGCAAAAGGGTGTTGAGCTGGAAATAACATCTCTATAGGATCAGGATACGCCAGAGAACGCAAACGACCACAGGATTCGTCCGAGGGCCAATCGACGTTCAGAGTGGTCCTGAAGAGGGAATTGCAAGTGGAGCATTAATATCACGAGCCTGGTGTGGCGAGCAGCGAAAGCACAAGAAGCAAAGGAGAGACCCGGCGCAAGCAACGAGGGACCCACAGTATATGCTTAACGCTGCCCAAGATGAAGACTTCTCCAGAGAATCTAGTTATATTGTTATATTGATAATATCCCGAAGGACAACAAAGAATCGATACAATATTGATAAGCATGCAGTCTTCGTTATGGATACTTAAATACTTAATATCACCCAAACAAAAAAAATTAAACCTGTCGCTCGTTAATTTCGCACAAGCACGTTTCATTTAGAAAATAAAAATGTGAATTTTTACTGTCGCTCGCTACAATTTCAAACAAAACGAAATATTACCGTAACTGTCGACTAAATTGGTTTTTATACATTTTCTTATATTTTCAAAATTTGGACCGATATTTCTAAGAGCAGAAGTCACTTATTAAAATTAATAATTAAAAAAAAAACGATCATTAGAAACGAAATATTAAACTTATTCACTTGTTCCACTTTGGATGTGAATATTTCAAAACGAATTATGGATAAATACATAATTTATTTATATTAGTTAAATTTGATGGATTTTTTATGAATATATGTAACAAAAAAATTATTTTTTTCGACTTTGAAACTTTTGCTCTCTTTTGACTTTCCTGGAGAAAATTTATTTATTTATTTACGTCAACTAACACAGCAGTTGACGAAAAAGCTGAAGCTAAAAAAAGAGATAGCAATTAATTGAAGAAAAGTACGCTTAGTCTTATAGGCAAGTAAACATCCCCGACCCGGTGGAGGTGTTTTATTTGCACAAAGTGCCAGCTATGCCTTGATTCACAGACAATGTGGTCAAGGAGAGTTGCAAGTAATGCGATGTCCAAAATATAATAACCTTTGTTACATAGAGTCATCAAATTCTTTCTAAGAAGCAAAGAATGATTAATGACTGTACCAAATTTTATCAAGACCAGACGAATATATTTTGTAGCCTTCATACTAACGATCGTTCGAAAACAATGACTTTGATAAAAAACTTCTTTACTTTTGACGCGATTGCCTTCAAATTTAATGTTTGTCAATTTAATATAGTTGTTAATGACCCTGCGTCAAGATCGGATATCAATATCATATAGCTCTCATAGGAACGATCTCATAGGTCTTTAAGAGTAATAATCGGGTTCGGATATTATCACTCGTCGTAATCGGAGTTGTTTTCTGGTGCTTTCTTCTCGTCGCCGAGTCCGTCCGTCCGTATGAACACCTAGATCTCGGAGATTGTAAGAGTCAGAGCCACTCGTGTAGTATGTACATTGATCCAGTTTATTTCAAATTAGATAAAGCCGATTTTCTCAAAAACTGTACCACACCTTTAAGCATTACCATTACTTTTTCATTAGCATTGGAAAAAACAATGCTAATAAAATTTCTATCATTGACATTAAAAAAACGAATTTTAATAAAATTGATTTTCATTGGCATTTAAAAAAAATAATTTTAACGAAAAGTTTTTCCATGGCATTAGAAAAAAAAACCAATGCTTTATTGATTTTCATTAGCATTGAAAAAAATCAATTCTACTGAAATCTGTTGTCATTAGTAGTAAAAATGAAAAGTAACGAAATATTTTCGTTTGGCATTGAATAATGCTAATGAAATTGTGTTTAAAATAGCATTAAATTTTAAAAAAGTCAAATGAAAAAAAAATAATTATTTTTTATTGAAAATGAAGTAAGTAAGTCGTCTCGCCGACTTGGATATACCATACACCAGTAAAACAAATATTTTAAATTTATAATAACCAATGCATTTTCGTATTTTTAAAAAAATCTGTTTGCATGCTTTTTAGAAGCATATCTTAGTATTTCGCTCACTCAAGCATTCGAGCACCCTAGCGCCCCCACCAGCCAACGGCCACTTCCGGCCATATGGAAAAACGTTTATATGCATAACTTGACTATTTTTATTCCGATTTTGATCAAATTTGGTATTTTGCTTGATATTAGTATCAAATTTAAGTGTGCTAAATTTGATTGCACAAGGTGGAAAATTACGGGAGATAATCGAGTTTTTTCAAATTACGGGGGCGGAGGGGGGCGTGGCAAAATCTTAACACATCTAAACTGTGCGCAATTACTAAGCAAATATTTATACCAACTATGGTGTCTCTAGCTAAAATAGGTTTTGAGAAAATCGGTTTTATTTGATTTGCGGGGGCGGTAGGGGGCGTGGCAAAATTTTTATAAATACAAAATGTGCGCGTTTACTAAGCAAATACGCATACCAAATTTTGTGTCTCTAGTTGCTATGGTGTTTAAGAAAATCGGTTTTATATCATTTGCGGGGGCGGTAGGGGGCGTGGCAAACATTTGAAACAAACTCGATAAGCGTACATATGACACGAGTCTACATACCAAATTTGGTGGCTCTAGCTGTTATAGTCTCCGAGATCTAGGTGTTCATACAGACGGACGGACGGACGGACAGACGGACGGACAGACGGACATGGCTAGATCGTCTCGGCTGTTGATGCTGATCAAGAATATATATACTTTATGGGGTCGGAAAAGCTTCCTTCTGCCTGTTACATACATTTTGGCGACTTTAATATACCATTTCACCCTATGGGTGTATGGTATAAAAACCGATTGCCTCCTGCAGTTTGTTGATTATCGAAAATTCAAATTCAGCACACTGGTGAGCCCCATCAATATCTACCAACCTTCCAAATTTTATTAAAATTGGACTACAAACATCGAAACATACGTAAAAATGAAGTAAGTCATTTCGCCGATTTCGGTATACCATGCCCCAGGTGAAAATATATTTAAAATTTCGAAAATGTCTAAATTCCCCTCATAGCATATGTTTTCTCGCTCACACTCACAAAAAGACACGAGCACTCTAGCGCCGCCACAGGCCTACGGCCTTTTATCGTAGTTCCAAGTAAAAAGCAAGTCTTTATTGTTCCCCATATTTCCTTGGATAAAAGAATATACACCGAAAAATTTGTAGACTATATGTAGATGGATTAACATTTGACTTTCATATTCTTGCATTTAGAACAAGGGGCAATCGCTGCTGATTCAGCGTTTTCGTCTAAAATTGGATTTTCTCTCAGTAAATACATTCAATTTGTGTTACCTATATTCTTGTACGGATATGGACCCTGCCATTTTTGTATTTTATAATACTCTTGAATCGTTTGGCGATGCTTGCGTGTCATGTGTGACACGGAATTATATGATAGACGAACCTCTCACGTGAGTTATGTAACTTAAAGAATTATCTGACTTTTCCTTTTCTTTCTAAATTGCAGAACATATCAAGGCTTTCGATTCTGTTAATCAAGCTCCGACAAACGGGTCATTCACAGCCGCCTTTTGGCTTGATCATATTCTTCAATAAATTTCTAAGCATACCCAGATTGCCCTTTTTAAGTCTTTTTTTCCTAAGACCATCCAAGTGGTAGGTTTTTGGGTTGATTGCTATTCACTCTTTTTATTCTTGGTCTTTCGTTGGTATTGACTTATAATCTTAATATAGGTGAAAATAGATACTTAGTTAAAACTATCTATCTCATTTACCACGGAATGATATAAGATCCAAGTTAGACCTTGCCCTCTAGCTTTTTTCAAAGTTGTGTAAAAAAATATTTCTAACTAAAGTCCCTCAGATTAAAATGTTTCCTTTTTCGCACTGCGAAAAACGTTTAACATTGTAGTGCACTCAAAATCAAATATCTTATTTTGTACTTTCACACTAAATCGATTTATGGCTTTTATGTCTGTTGAAGTTTTACGAGATCTTTTTTCCATTCCCATCTGTTTTTTCTACTCTGATTTAAATTCTAAAAACCGGTCTGGTTTACTTAAAGTTTATCCCATCCCCGAAATATATAATCGAGAGAAAACTTAATCCACGTCTTATCTATATAAATTGTAGTGTAGCGAGAACCAAATATTGCCCTTAATGCCATCGTGCGTTGTGGGGCCGAATTATTTCCAAATGCTAAACGATTTTCAATTGTGTAAACTCGAAACTCTGCACGATTCTATTGCCTTCCACCTTTTTTGGGTTGTTCTGTATATTTAGCAAGACTTGTAGCTTTCCTGATGTTTGGAAAGAGTGTTATATTATTCTGCTTCTTAAAAAGGGCAATAAATCGGATATTTCTAACTACCGTGACATCGTTAAGCTCTGTAAATCTAAGCTTTTAGATTTTTTTAGCAAGACTTGTAGCTTTCCTGATGTTTGGAAAGAGTGTTATATATTATTCTGCTTCTTAAAAAGGGCAATAAATCGGATATTTCTAACTACCGTGACATCGTTAAGCTCTGTAAATCTAAGCTTTTTGAGAAAATTATTGCGTCTTCCCTTTGACATTTGTTTAGATCCATTATTTCTGCTTATTAGCACGATTTGGCTGATAACTTTTAACTTAAATGTCCCCTGTCAGTTGAAAACAGTCCCTTTTAGTCCCTTCTTCAGTCCCAAAGCCACTACTGAACATCGTGGTTTCTAGTGGTAGAAGTTTTCATAAAACAAATTTTATTTCCTCTTTTAATATGTAATTATAGCATGCACCCTTAGTGTGAAATGGTATTTCAAAGTCGCCAAAATGTATGCAACAGGCAGAAGGAAGCATTTCCGACCCCATAAAGCATATATATGTATTCTTGATCAGTATCAACAGCCGAGTCGATCTAGTCATGTCCGTCTGTCTGTCCGTATGAACACCTAGATCTCGGAGACTTTAAAAGCTAGAGCCACCAAATTTGGTACCTAGACTCGTGTAGTATGTAGAGTGATCAAGTTTATTTGAAATTTTTGCCACGCCCCCTTCCGCCACCAATATTTAAAGAAAAGTGTTTTCTCAAAGACTATACTAGCTAGAGCCACAAAATTTGGTATATATACTCACTATTAAATTGTAAAAATTTTTCAACGCCCCCTTCCGCTCATGTAATTTCTTCTTCTACCTTATGCAATCAAATTTGGCATACTTTAATTTGATATTAATGTCCAGCAACATAACAAATTTGATCGAAATCAGTCTAAAAATAGCCGAGTTATTCATATAAACGTTTTCCCACTAGATAGGACTTGGTGTTGTCTACTTGGCGCCGCTTGAGTGCTCGTGTGCTAGTAGAATGAGCGAGATAGCATGCTATGAGGCATGGAAAAACAATTTAATAGACATACATCTGGTTTTTGAAATTCGAAATGCTTTTTCACTTGGTGCATGGTATACAGAAGTGTCTCTGCTTTAAATTCTAGAAACCGATCTGGTATACAAGGAGTTTATACAATCTGACTGCCCTTCTAATCCCTGGCTTTTGGAAAAAACTTATGTCAAAGCGTTTTGGTTAATTCTTGTCTTAACACAACGTTTACGCATCTTCGCGGATGACTTTAAAAAAAGTTTCTCTTGCTGTCAGACGTCGATGCATTCTGCGCTTGGTGCTATATAAACAATCAACTCCTTAATGACTCAAAATGTTCTTTTATGACATTTAGTCTTTTATCTCTGTTCCTAGCATGGTATTCTGCTAAGTCCCTTGGATCAGATGTTTTCATTTAAAGATTTGAGCGTTTAATCCAAATCTTACGAAGTTTTCATACACTTTTTGGTTCGGCCTACTTCAATATTGCTCCCCACTGTGAAACCCTCAGTATCATGTTCGCCAGCGTAGTATTGAACCCGTTCAAAAGCAATTTATTTCGCGTTACGCACTCTGAACTGGCACCGGACCCTATGCCTACCTTCTTATTCGAAAAGACTTATTCCTTTTAAAGTTCTATTACTTCACAACCAAAGGATTGTAATTGGCAATCTCTTTCTCCGTTAAACATGGCTATCTTATTTACTAGCGATAAGCTTATCTTCTTTATTAGATATTGTTGATATTCTGGAAATCAAGCTAGAAGCTAGATACTAGAAGCTAGATAACTAGTCGACAAGTGCTGACCTTGTCATTTATCTCTCATACAGTTATTTGTGTGCAGTATATTTGCCAAGTTTAGTTGTATACACCAAGCAGTAATTGCCACATTCATCAATATTTTAAAAACATATTTTTTTAAATGTAGAGAAACTTTTTTAAGTGGTGTAATAACTCCACGAAGGTTTGATCCACATATATTTCCTTTGAATTGTTTTAAATGAGACAACGCATGTCTTTTCATTTTGGGTGCAGTTTATTGAATGTTTGTATTCATATAAACGAGTTGTCTTGTACAGCTAAAGACCGCGTAGTTACGATGTCAGAGACGACCGGCAGAGAAGCGGTCTGCTTATGTATAAATGTTTACATATTTATGTATAAGGCTGGCGAAGAGTCGCCGCAGGGGAGAGAGGACGTATCATGTTCACATGATGACAGAGCCGTCGCGCGTGTTAAATATGCCGATTCAGCACTGTCCAGTACCATGCACTTATGTATGTGTGGTCTTGTTACCAAAAATGCATGGTACTTGAATTTGTATGTTTGTATATAAATATCGTAACTAAGTGCTAAAATATGTTTAATATTATTTATGTGTTTCACTAAGTACAGTGAGTATTCGGTATGTGAACATTCCACATCTCCCTCCTTTAGAAAAATATATAATTATATGAAGTTATTTTCGTAGCATCATTGTTTGCAAAAAAATAAACTAGTTTTTTGTTTTGATGATAACATTATATATTATTCCAAAACTAAACAAAAATTTTGTTTTCATCGATCGAATCAGAAAATATTGATATATTCGAATGTTTGTTATTTAATCTATGTATGGTTGCTATCATTAATGATATCCTAAGTATGACCATACTTGAAATATTTATGAGAAAATTAATGTAGTTAGGAAATACAAAATTTTTAACCTATCTATATGTACTATTTGTGTTTTGTTTTTATGATTTGAAACCGTTATATTTTCGTTTTCCTCTATTTTTCCTACCTTGTAAGGTACTGTATATTTAAAATCTAGCTTATGACCTGCTTCATTTTTCAGTAAATCCGGTCTCCTATTTTTATTCCATGCACCCCATAGGGTGAAATGGTTTATTAAAGTCGCCAAAATGTATGTAACAGGCAGAAGGAAGCTTTTCCGACCCCATAAAATGCATATATTCTTGATCAGGATCAACAGACGAGTCGATCTAGACATGTCCGTCCGTCCGTCCGTATAAACACAAAGATCTGGGAGACTATAAGAGCTAGAGACACCAAATTTGGTACTTAGACTTCTGTTATAACTACGTAATTGATTATCGAAACCAAATTCAGCACTCTGGTGAGCCCTATCAATATCTACCTATCAAATTTTATTAAAATCGGACTACAAACATGGAAAATATACGTATAAACGGGGATTGTTCTGTTTTAGACTAAATTTTGATTCCTTAGCATCTTCTACATTATATAGTGGTTTAGATTTAAAGTTTTACCAAATACTAACTCATATGGACAATATTCATTTGCCATGAAGGATGTTGTGTTAAAACAGAATACGATGTATTGTAGCCTTAGAATGTTATATATGTTGTGGTGAGCGAAAATGGGTGAAAGTTTGGATTTTTTAAAGGCATAAAGAAATATTTTTACTAAAAACTTTTTACACGTTTTGCTTAGTGTAATGTCTGATGTAATGTAATGAAAACAGTTTAAAAAATTAAAAAATTTTAATATTTATTTTATAAAAGTTACAACAATTTCCGCAAAACGCTTTTTTTCCCCGGGGCTTCTTGTGTCCACGATGCCAGTCCAGCCGCTCAACTAAAAGCAAAAAAACAAAATAATTTTATTAGTAGGTATAGTGTATTGTTGTGTACTTGACTGATCCACATTTACAAAAAAAAAAATTTTTTTTTTTTGGAAACGGGAGCGATGGAGGAGGGATGGATGTATTAAAAAATTCATAACATAACATCAGAAACTGTACTTTAAGACAAAAAAATAAAAAAGAATATAAATTTTATTACCGAGCACAACATATGTATATAAGCCCTTAAGTATTCGGTGGCTTCGCTTCACAGTACCTACAGTCTGGTGATGATGTGCGGCTATAATTTTTGTATTGAGATTTGTGCATAAATCTTCAATTATAGAATTTTTATAGTCTGTTCCCATGTCCGTAATCAACGTCTTCTTTGGACTGTACTTCAGAATAAAATCTTCAAATATAGCATTTGCTATTGTTTTCGCACTATACATAAGTTGGTATTGCTATCAGGTATTTGGTTAAATCCCAGATTAAAGTTACCACATATTTATTTCCTTGTTCTGATTTGGGTAGTGGACCGATCGTATTCACAATTACCCTGTCAAAAGCCATTTGTGGTATTTCAGTAATAGTTAATGGAGTTTTCGTGTGTTTAGTAATTTTATATTTTTTTTTTACTTAGATATATATATCTTGTGTCATGTTTCTCCAATAATAATGTCTTTTTATTTTAGCTAGTGTTCAAGTGTGACCTCCTTGTATTGGGTCGTCATGGAATGTTAACAGTATTGCTTCTTTCTCTTTATCATTATTAAATAGGGTCACCGGCTTGAGTAGCGCTACTCTTAAAAATTGTAATATTTTACTGCCCATTATTTTAAAAGATTTTATTAAAATGGTTTCAAAGATCTTTTGAAAGCCACTTTGAGTTGGCTGATATTTAGTATAGCGGCTACTTTTTCAAGCTGTCGAAAAAATTTACCTAAGTCAAGAGTTTCATTGTGTACATATCGCTAACGTCTATTCCTAAAACTTTTTATCCATGTTTTAGTGTGCATAGCGTGGATGTCACTACTTTTTGTACCTCGTCAATTTACAATGACTTCGGATACGTTGGACTGAGAAGCATTTAGAGTTTGCTTATGCAAATCTTCTTTTTCTTTTCTTGCTCTTGTTTAAGTTTTAACTTTGATTTCTGTTAGTGACTTTCATAGTTTTATTATTTATTTGAAAGTTTTTGAAGTCAGTGATTGTTATTCTTGATAGGGCATCAGCTACATAATATTCTTTACCCTTTAGATACTCTACTGTGAAATTATATTCCTCTAATTCAAGTCTCATGGGCTTTGTTTACCAGTTTGGAACTGGTATTGACCATCGAAAATAAATAGGTGAGAGCTCTGTGAACTGTTTTGACTGTGAAGTGTGTATCATAAATATATGGTCTGAAACGTGTTATTGTCCAATGTTCCTGTTCCTATTGTACTTTTGTTGCTTTCAGCTTTTGTGTCCGTTTTTATTTTGAGGTAGGACTGCTCCACATGCGTACTTACTTGCATCTGTGATTATGCAAAATTCTTTGCTGAAATCTGGGTATTGTAAGCGAGTCAGATTCATTAGTGCCGAATTTAGGTTTTCGAAAGCGTTTTAACAGTCAACTGTCCATTCGAACTTTACATCTTTTTTACATAATCTCTTATGTGACGAGAATATTCGGCGAAATTCTTTATGAATGTTCTGTAAAAGTTTCAATATGCAACAAATCGTTTAGCGCTGTCCACATCATGTGGGACTGGATAATTATGAATGACATCATATTTTGTGTCGTCGGGCAAAATCCCTTTGTCTGTGCGGAATTTGGGAGCGACTTTTTTGTAAGCAGTATCTGTTTCAGATAGTTCATTTATTTTGTCATCTATTAATTTTTGGACTTGCTTTTGAATTTCAACTTTTTGACTATGAGGATTTCTATAATATTTTATATAAATTGGTTCATCATCATTCAATTTCAGTTTTTGTTTGTAAAAATTAGTCGTACTTATAGATTCGGTTTGTAGTCCGAATACATCGCTATTTATGTGCATAATGTTGTTAACTGGTTATGGAATTATGGTGGAAAATTTTTGGAAAGTAGTACTGTTCTCCATCATCTGGATTTGTTTTAACCACATTGAAAGTGGCTCGTATTCTAGGTTTTTTATATTGACCACTTGGTCTGTACCTGTTTTGTTGAGCAATCTTATGAATGCATTCTGGGATGTTGCTATCGTATTTGCTATGTAAATCACCCTGGCCCATTACTATTCACCATTTTTATACCCTTGCAAAAAGGGTATATTAGAGTATGGATTTTGTGTTTGGTTTCCTCAATATGAGTTTTATCAAAACAAATTAGAATCTGTACAAAAACAGTTTTTACTCTTTGCCAGTTGTACAACTTCCATCTTATTCTAGTCGACTTCAGTTAATTAACCTTCCCTTTTTAACTAATCGTAGAACTATGCTTGGTGTAACTTTTCTTTTCAAACTTTTGAATGGTGAGATTGACTCTTCCGAGCTGTTGAGCCAAATTAACATCTCTGTTTCATCTAGAAGAACCCGCAATTTCACACCGCTTATACTTCCCACTTGCACAACTAACTTTTCTTTGCATGAACCTTTTCGTATACTATGTAGTGACTACAACAGAGATTGGCACGTTATCGGTTCCGAAACATCGCTTCTATTTCTTTAGTTTAATCTATGTTTATATATGTAATACGTCTGTGCCCTTAGGTCGGAGTATGTAGAGGTTGTAACATTAACTTTACTTAGGGTCATTCGTCACAGGCCCGTCCTGAGGGTTGTACGACTACGTCTATTAAAAAAATTAAAAAAAATAAAAATACCATGCAGAATTTCCTGGTTCGGAATTAATACACTATCTTCTACTGAAGTACTATTGAGTTACATCAGCATGTTCAGCCGACGAGACCTCGGCCTTACGTCCGCCATCATATATATTTTTGTTTCGATTATGCTCAAATTTGAGTACAGTTCCTCTTCCTGTTCTATTTCATTATTTTCTTCCGACTATGTTAATAGTGCAGAAATTGTTAGATCGTTTAGATCTCCTTCTTCTATGTCTGTACTTTCTTCTGATTCAGAGTCTTCGTCATCCTCCTCTAAGTCTATTTCTTGTCTTTCTACCGATTCCTGTTTTTCCCTAAGATCTATTACTAGGGGTGTATTCAGGATTGTCGGTATAAATATATCTAATTGATACTTTTTTTTGGTATATTATTAAATTGGAACGTAACTTAATCAATAATTTTGATATTTTTGACCTGTTCGTTTTGTCTTTTTTTTTATTTTCATTGTCTTGCTTCGTTAAAAAAAAGACAAGAATCTTTGCATGTTTATTTAAAGTATCATTTTGTATTTTTCTACTTTGGTTTACGCATTTATATGATTTCTTAAAAACATCCTTATATTCACGAAGTTTGAGAATTAGTTCTTCTCTATACATGCCTAAGGTTTCTTATTGAATAGAGCTTCCAGGGCGAAGGAAATAATAACCCCATCTTCATTCGTTGAATTCAAAATAAGAACTCTTAGAATCTAGAAGGCGACAATTGTTCCTCAAATTACTTATTCTAATGACCTATGTTTTTCGGGGGTTGAAAATTATTTATATCAATCATGAAAGCGTTGGTTAATTGATAACGCGCCGTTGTTATAATCTTAAGTGTTTTCCACAGAGTGTGGATGCATAATTTGTTAGGTTTTCAAGCAATATACGTCATTTAAATCTTTAGGACTTATTTTAGTTGTATGTTTTTGTTTTGTTTAGTGTATTTCTTCAGTGCATCTGATTTGGTGAAGCCAATTAAACGCGACGTTTTGGTCTTTTTTTATAGTTAGTTGTCTTATACAAATTTTTCTTAATATTATCATTGGTAAGATAACTATTGTTAAAAAGTATGACAAGTTACATGATGCACGTTCAAAACCTAGTCAAGTGGATGTTCCTTTACCTATTATAACTGACTTCCTATTCTTACCAATTCTGCTGTATGGTTTACTAACTTGTCATCTACTGGATTTTATATTATATTTGGCATATAACTAATATCGACCCAATGCTTAACAATTTCTGTTTCGGGATATCTTCCCACTACTGATGTGCATTACTGTGTTGACTTCTAGCCTTTTTATAAGGTTGAAAATTTAAAAAATAACTACTTTTAATTTTTGAATTGTTCCAATCAGATCTTTGCTCCACTATTTTTAAATATCACTGATAGGTAACATTTGAGTTGTTATTCTGTTTATTCTTAAATGTTGTCCTTTTATAAATATTTTGCCATATCTGCCCTTTTTGTAATACAGATTCGGACAATTTATTACCGGAATCTATTTTGACATTATTTTTTTCACAATCATTATTAAATTCAACCATTGCCATCCGAATATTCTTATTTTGTACTGGGATATATACTTTTTCTTCCCTAGTTTTCACTGTACCTCCAAAGTAAAGTCCTGCCAGCGGACAGGACATTTCTTTTACCTCAGTTTTTATCTTACCTCCAAGGTTAGGTCGTGCTGGAGTAGTCAAATGCCGACTTATTTCTTGAGTTTTGTTGTTGACTTTGTTTTTAATTGTTTTGTATTTATTTTCACATTTACCTTTGTTCTTCGCCCAACGCTGTTCAAAACCTGTGACATCTATTGTTGTTGCTACTACAGATTTATTATTTTTTGATTTGGTGCATCCCGAGACGATTCAACCAAATTGAGTATTTTGGCCAGTAGGCCATCAATCTTTGTAACTCCCCCTTTTAAGATTTGGGTATATACGTTAACCCAATTATTATATCAACCTTACCAGGTTTATTTAAGATAGGATCAAGATTGCCATTTTGTCATATCCACGATTACCGTTTTTAATGGAAAAGCTTTCATTAACTTTGGCAACACAATCGCCTCAACCTTAAGATGTCCCTTCCAGGGACATCACATCTATTTTTACTTAATGTTTTGATTTTGTGGCTTTTATTGAGGACACGCCACTTAATTCTGTATGTTGTTTAATTTTAGGTAATTTTACATTTTTTACTTGTATTAGAGCTGTGGCCAACAGTGTTGTTTGAGCCGTTACACAAGTATTAACTCTCTCCTGTATTTCTTCAAAATGGAGTAGAGTATGGTGTCCTTTACTGCACAATAAACAGACCATCTCATTAGTGCATATTTTATTGCTTGAATGTTTCAAGTATCTTGTACATAATTGTACTTTTTTGGCCGTTTCATACCTTTCCATAGGTGTCAAATTTAAATTTAAAGCACTGTTGTGCTTTATGCCCGGCAACTTTGCAAATCGGATAGTTATTTTCAAAAGCAGCATATGAAACAACTTGTTGTTTATCTTTGCTCCAAGTATTCGATGACATCAGATAGTATTTGAACTTGCCTGGTTTTTCTAATCTGACTCTCATACAATTGTATCAAATTTTCTAAGTATGAGTTGTGCGAATATTATGTCAACTTCATCGGACAAATTTTCTTTTATTTTAATTAAGCGTATTGACTCATTAACTATGTCAATCACTCCCTTTAAACTTTTTGCAGCACTATAATTGTCAGCCGAACCTGACAATAGATGAGCTACCATGCTCCTCGCTTCGCCCTTTAACGCGGACTTTAAATCAGTGTTTGCATTTGCGGCTACATAGCAGCAATTTCAATAATTTCAGTTCGCCTCAATCTTACTTTCCTTGTTGGTCATTTTCATTTTTAACACTGGCAATGAATTCCGGACATTCATAAATTTTGCATCTTTTCTCAATACCTGGCACGCCTGTACTTTCTCCCATAAATAATTGATCTTATTAATATATATTATGCATGTTGTAATAGAACCTGACACATGACGACAAAATCTCAAAAAAAAAATTGGGACATCCCGCCTTATATATGTTTTAGCTAAAGAGAACTACACATATATATCAATAAAACAAAGTAGCAGTCTAACACTCCTGTTTTGCACCCTGCAACTGTCGACATAAGTCAGCAAAACACAAAGGTTAGTGACACTGCGATCCTTTTGCTCAATAAAATGGAGGCAGAACGAATAAACCTACTCCCGCTGTTCCACCAGGACTATACCTCGATTTCCAACTAGAGTTACCCGAACCACTTGAATTCTATTGAGAACGCGTGTGATAGACTTTAGAGAAGATGTTTAGTATGCATATGACTGCTCAATGGGATTCATAAACAACTAGCAAAAACAGCCTGTGGGGGGGTTCTTTGTGAACGTCATAGCTAGTATTTTCACAGCGTATTTTATGTATGTCGGCTATCCATATTAACCGAATCCCTTGCCTGGACTTTTATTAGACAAGAATACAAAAGAGTTTCGGACATCATTTCTTGCAGGCGCTATAGATGATAATTGCGCTCCGCGTCTGTACCCACCCTACCATGAGCCTGCCAGCGAAAGTTATCGCAGACTCCCAAAACGAAAGTTAGGACTTCTTCTTTTACATCAGGGAACTAACGAAATTAATGATTCATAATAAACTTAATATTTATTCAAACAATTCAAAATAATTAGCATCATCGTGCTATAGGATCGATCAATTTGATCTACAAAAATACTTCATTTTCAAAACAATGTTTAGCTAAATAGCTAAATCTCGGTACAAATCCGATTATAAAGGTTGCAAATGTTGCATGTGGATTCTTATAACTAATAATTACTCTACTACTTAATATTCATGATTTCCTAACTTTACTATAATTAAACTTTTCACATTAGTTAAAAAAAAAAAATTTCAAAGAAAAAAAAAAAAAAAAAAAAAATGAAGTAAGTAAGTCGTCTCGCCGACTTGGATATACCATACACCAGTAAAACAAATATTTTAAATTTATAATAACCAATGCATTATCGTATTTAAAAAAAACTGTTCACATGCTTTTCACAGGCATATCTTAGTATTTCGCTCATTCAAGCATACGAGCACCCTAGCGCCCCCACCAGCCAACGGCTACTTCCGGCCATATGGAAAAACGTTTATATGAATAACTTGGCTATTTTTAGTCCGATTTTGATCAAATTTTTGCTTGATATTAGTATCAAATTTAAGTGTGCTAAATTTGATTGCACAAGGTAGAAAATTACGGGAGATAATCGAGTTTTTTCAAATTACGGGGGCGGAAAGGGGCGTGGTAAAATCTTTACACATCAAAAATGTGCGCAATTACTAAGCAAATATACATACCAACTATGGTGTCTCTAGCTAGAATAGTTTTTTAGAAAATCCGTTTTATTTAATTTGCGGGGGCGGTAGGGGGCGTGTCAAAATTTTTATAAATACAAAATGTGCGCATTGGCTAAGCAAATATACATACCAACTATGGTGTCTCTAGCTAGAATAGTTTTTTAGAAAATCGGTTTTATTTAATTTGCGGGGGCGGTAGGGGGCGTGGCTGAAATTTGAAATAAACTTGATCAGTGTACATACTACACGAGTCTACATACCAAATTTGGTGGCTCTTGCTCTTATAGTCTCCGAGATCTAGGTGTTCATACAGACGGACGGACGGACGGACAGACAGACGGACATGGCTAGTTCTCGGCTGTTGGTGCTGATCAAGAATATATATACTTTATGGGGTCGGAAAAGCTTCCTTCTGCCTGTTACATACATTTTGGCGACTTTAATATACCATTTCACCCTATGGGTGTATGGTATAAAAATATACATTTACGTGGCGTGATTACGCTAATATCCTCACAAATTCATTTTCTCTAGAAATATTTTGCTCTATATACGTCCATTGACAATGTATTAAATGCTAATGCTCACCCGAATAAATTCAGTTCATCAGATAAATTTATAAAAATATAAGGAAAATTGGGTTTTTGATACACTTACAGGAAGGTTTACATATTCCGAATAGAGCTAAAGCATCATACATTGTGAATTTACATGAATACTCAAATTCTGAAAAATGAAAATTATTAACTAACGAAGATATACACTGGTATTGAATTCCATTTCCTTTAAAATTGAACCATTTAGCCAACAAACAAAAAAAAAGGAAATTCAATGTAAATTTAACTTAAAATTGATTCTAAACTACTGTGGAGCCTTATGTTGACTCATTTCACTTAATCCTGGTTATTTCGTCCGTTCCGAAGACGAATAAAAAATCTCCTTAGGCAAATTAAACGTCTTAGTTGTACTTGAAAATAATTCCAAAATGCACTTCTCATTTACAGGATGTGTTGAGTGAGGTTAGGTTTGGTTCGTAGAAAGGTTAGATTTGAATACTTCTTTCTACTGTTCATCCTTCATGCTTTGGGTTAGGTTACAATTGGGAAAAAGGTTAGGTTACGTACATCCTTCTAGGTTTATAATCCTACACGTGTTCTGCGGGTATGGTCTGGATTGCGTGTGAGGCAGAATAAGCGAAAGTGCGATGTGGACAATGATAACTATCTTAACATTCGAAATTTTCACTTTGCTTCGCTAACGCCGTATCTATAATAACACTGTATAAGACACAAAACTATTTTGGGAAATTTATCTTTTATTTACCCTTAATACAATCCGAGGCAAAAGTTAAATATATTTAACTCTCGGATTTCCACAATTGATCGTCGGTTCAAGCCGTTGACTGACGCAAAGAGTTCACTCACAAAAATTTTGAGACTGCTGGGGGGGCAAGTCTGCCGAAGACAGGTGTCTCAATTGAAATGTCAAGTAAGGCGAATTGTTTAGAAAAATTGCGAATACTTGATGGAAACTACTTCCGATGCTGTTAAAGAGAAAATGCATAAGTTAAATGTACAATAATTCGAGAATTATTGCAATGAAATTAACTTACATTAATCTCTTGAACATATACACACGCATATAATTTGTTTTTCGCACACGCGTAGGGGTTATGATGCACTCCACTATTGGGTTATTTAAAACTTTGGACAAATCAGTTGGAATTCACGTGGAGGAAAGAAAGAACACTTTTCCAAAAACCACGCTGTTCAATAAGTCTCTTTTGCCTTATTTTTCTTATTGTTTTATCCAAACTCCATTTATAGAAAAATAATGTAAAGCAATGTAAAATAAACCGATCAGCTGTGTGGCGTTGCCACTTAGTTCAATCTTTTTCCAGCTGGTTACCTAAATTTCGATTCTCACCACATTAGCGAATATCGATAACAACAACAAAAATACTAAATAATCGAAATCAGTTGAATTTTAAAATAACTGAAATTCCTGTACATTACAATGTCTCATTGCCTGTTGAGTTGTCTATAGTACGTAAATCTTTGGTTACCATATCTAATTAATCCTGGAGCTGACAGACTCTATCCTTAAATATCTCCTGGTTAACATTAGCGTTTTCAGTACTGTATCATCACACATTTCTGACATATTCGCTTCTGCTTCAACTAACACCGACTTACTAGTGCCTGGTTTTTCTGAGTCTCCCATGGCTATAATTTTGGCAACTATCTTTAACACTTCTTCATGTACTTTATCTTTGTAGTACTGATGATCGAAAGACCCCTGAACATTTATTGAACATTTTATATGGTGTATGTATGTATGTGTGACAATAAATTGATTTTTTTTTTTAATATGTATTTACTGAAATGATTTTTTTTTTTTGATTATTATTAAGCCTACTTTCCCTACTCGATCATCGCAGTGATCTTCCTACCTATTTGTTGTACGGCAAAACGGGCCATACGCTAGCGGGCAATGCAATTATCGCTTCCGCTTTACAATGTTTTTTCATAAAGTTTATTTCATTTATGCATTGCTTTTTTTTTGCAAACAGTTTTAATTTATGATGTATTTGATTGTTGGGCGCTCTTTGTAGCGCTACCGGTCCTACTGCGTCCAGGGTCTAGCTTGTCGCGCCAGACGGTGCCGGTGCTGGTCTTCGCACAGGCTGGTGGGGCGGCGGTGCTGGTTTGTCAGAGATCTTTGGCTCCGGGGTCTATTTTTTTACTTTCGATATTAGGGCTTCGAATACGCCATACACAAAACTAAACACTCCCGCCAAAAATACCACAGTTGCCCCACTAGCCAAACTGCCTTTATAATCGGAAGCACGCAATTTTTATTTATTAAGCAATAATATTTTGATTTATTTTATACTGTGTCTCTTTTACTGGTGGGGGAAAACAAGAGTTATTTTATTTTGCTACCTATAGCTGATCTTAGCATTAACACTTGCATAAGAATTCAGACTTTCAGGACTCTCTCACTCTCTGAGTCACTGGTGGGAGATAACTGCAGAGTTCCTTTTTTCTCGAAGGACCAAAATGAATAGGGCTTCCAGGGCGAAGGAAATAATAACCCGATCCTCATTCGTTAAATTCAAAATATGAACTCTTAGAATCTAGAAGGCGACAATTGTTCTTAAAATTACTTATTCTAATGACCCATGTTTTTCGGGGGTTGAAAATTATTTATACTTCATGCTCAGCATTGGTTACTTGATAACGCGCCGTTGTTATAATCTTAGGTGTTTTCCATAGCAGTATTTGTTATTTGAATCTTTATGATTTATTTTTGTTGTATGTTTTTGTTTCGTTTTGTGTATTTCTTCAGTGCATCTGATTTGGTGAAACCATTTCAAAAGAACACGATGTTTAATCTTAAACACTTATTAAATAATATTTCACTTCTGATCATGCTCTCGTGATATATATAGATATATTGCTTATGTAAATGCGAAGGTTTATCCTTTATATATATGTATATGTATATGTATAATTATTTTTTCAATCTTACAAAACTATTATTTCTACATCGGAATTGGATTTTTCCATGAGTTCAACGATGTTTCTTTTAAATTTATAATTATTAGCTATCCAGTACCTAATTTCCTTGTATTTATTATTTGTTTGTCCTGAGTGTATCAGGAAATCAAGGATTGTATATAGTCGTTTAGTTTCTTAAACTGATTATTATAGATGTAATAAATTTTCTTTCCTTTCTTTTTTATACCATTGCAGAGGGTATAATAAAATTGGTCAGATGAGCAAGCACGAGACGCTGAGTCGATATAGCCATGTCCCTCTGCCCGTCTGTCCGTCTGTGCGTATGCGTTTTACTCAGCCATCTTAAAAGCTATCGGGCTGAAATTTTTGTGTGCTTTTTATTACCGTAGGCACATGAAGTTTGAAAATCTTAAGGGTCGGACCACTCTATCTCTAGTTAGCTTCTTTGATATTTTTTGTTATTAATGTTACTGTGTTTCATCCATTAGGTAGAAACAAGCGTATGATGCGTTTGAGAAACAGCATACATATGGTACTGTGCGAATGAAACTCATTTGTACCCTAGTGCTTCCTTAATCTGGGAAATCTGCTCCCGTTATATCAAGGTACGCTAACCTTATTTACTTCAAGCTAATTGAGCGTTGAGGTGAGTGGATTTGTTCGCTCTTGAAAGCTTCAATGGAGTACTCGGCTATGATCGGTTGCCTATTAATAATTTTCTCAAAATACCTGTCAAGTGTGGTCATTTTTATACCATACACCCATAGGGTGAAATGGTATATTAAAGTCGCCAAAATGTATGTAACAGGCAGAAGGAAGCTTTTCCGACCCCATAAAGTATATATATTCTTGATCAGCATCAACAGCCGAGACGATCTAGCCATGTCCGTCTGTCCGTCCGTCCGTCCGTCCGTCCGTCTGTATGAACACCTAGATCTCGGAGACTATAAGAGCTAGAGCCACCAAATTTGGTATGTAGACTCGTGTCATATGTACGCTTATCGAGTTTGTTTCAAATGTTTGCCACGCCCCCTACCGCACCCGCAAATGATATAAAACCGATTTTCTTAAACACCATAGCAACTAGAGACACAAAATTTGGTATGTATATTTGCTTAGTAAACGCGCACATTTTGTATTTATAAAAATTTAGCCACGCCCCCTACCGCCCCCGCAAATAAAATAAAACCGATTTTCTCAAAACCTATTTTAGCTAGAGATACCATAGTTGGTATAAATATTTGCTTAGTAATTGCGCACAGTTTAGATGTGTAAAGATTTTGCCACGCCCCCCTCCGCCCCCGTAATTTGAAAAAACTCGATTATCTCCCGTAATTTTCTTCCTTGTGCAATCAAATTTAGCACACTTAAATTTGATACTAATATCCAGCAAAATACCAAATTTGATCAAAATCGGAATAAAAATAGCCAAGTTATGCATATAAACGTTTTTCCATATGGCCGGAGTTGGACGTTGGCTGGTGGGGGCGCTAGGGTGCTCGTATGCTTGAGTGAGCGAAATACTAAGATATGCCTGTGAAAAGCATGTGAACAGTTTTTTTTAAATACGAAAATGCTTTGGATATTATAAATTTAAAATATTTGTTTTACTGGTGTATGGTATATCCAAGTCGGCGAGACGACTTACTTACTTCATTTTTGTAATATTTTGATGAAATTCAAAAATATGGACTGTAATTTTTTTTTGTTTTCTTTTTATCTATTTATTTATATTCTCTTCAAACACATTGTTATGACAATTGCTTGTGTGCATATATTTTTTAGATCCTATCTAGATCATTAGCTTGATTTAAGGCCCTTTTTTGTTCCACTTTTTTTGTGTAATCGATACGCCTTGTACAGGATTTATGCGCACAAAATTATGACAATTATCATTACAATATATTTCTTAGTTTTAAATCAACATTTGATGATTGGATTTTATTAATTACATTTGCAGTGGATTTCACTGTTTTCGAATCAATCAACCCCATTGTGGGTGTACTATATATATTATCCAATTTTTTTATACCTGCTGGCTCCGTGATGTAGCTTGTCGCGCTACACTGGGCTGGTGCTGGTCTTCGCACAGGCTGTTGAGGCGCCGCTATATTGCGAGCACAATGGTCCAGGGCAGTCAGCTGGGAACGTCTTCTTTTGTTTGGTCTGGATCGACTTCTTAGATTCTGCTGTTTGGGAATCGTATGAGTTAATTATTAATTTATTGATATTTTTGATTTCCGTAATTTTTTTTGTTTTAACCGTTTTAGCCGTTGCTTAACCGCTATGTTTCACTTTTGTCATTGCTCATCACCTCTATTGACTATGTACTTTTCTCCTTATCCAGACCATGTGTGTGTGTTCGGTTGTTGTTTGAATTGGTTTCGACTGATATTTCAGTATTTCAATTTTTTCTCCTCTCCTTTTCTTCATCTCTCTCCTTTAGTTTTGTAGTCCCATTTGATATCTCTACTTTATAGTTTATTTCTTTTCCGTGAGACTATATCAGTCTCGCGATTTAATAACTCCGAATTGTTTTAAATGAGACAACGCATGTCTTTTCGTTTTGGGTGCAGTTTATTGAATGTTCTCTGCGAAGCTACTCTGTCAGAGACGCCGGCAGAGGAGCGGTCTGCTTATGTTTACATATTTATGTATAGGGCTGGTGAAGAGTCGCCGCCGGGAGAGAGGACGTATCATGTACACTTGGTGACAGAGCCTTCGCGCATGTTAAATAGGCCGACTCAGCACTGTCCAGTACCATGCACTTATGAATGTGTGGTCTTGTTACCAAAAATGCATGGTACTTGAATTTGTATGTTTGTATATAAATATTGTTACTAAGTGCTACAATACATGCCACAGTTGCTATGACTTTTTTTTTGTTTAACTCTGCGTCATTAGGGAAAATATTCAAAATTTTAAACCTAACTTATAAGGTTTTTCGTACAAGTACCCAAGGTGATAAGCTAATTAGCTCGAATGAATTGGCGGCGTGGAGGTGTTAGATGCAATTTTAATTAAAATGTAATAATGAAGCTAGTAAGTCGTCTCGCCTTCTGAATACCATGCTTCAAGTATAACAAATATCTTTAATTTATGGCATCAAATGCACAATGGTGACCACTCCGTAAGCGCCTTTGATGTTATTGAAATTTTGAGGTTTTGGTTTTGAGAAAATCTGTTGTGTTTAAATTGAAAGGCGAGAGTGGGCATGCCAATATTTCTAAACAATTAATAATTAATAAACAATCCCACTCTAGCTGGTGGGAGTGACAATATTTCTAAACAATTAATGTTTGCATGCTTTCTTAGCGAGTATACATACAAATTTAATGTCTCTAGATGGTTAATTTTTTAAAAATATCATTTTTGTTAAATTGCGGGGATGAAACGTGGTGTGGCAAAAATTTTAAATAAACTTAATCACTTAACTGCACTTACTGCAGGAATCTACGTATCAAATTTGGTGAATCTAGCTCTCATGTGCTGTTATGTAGTCGGAATTTTACTCTATACATATGTGCATGGTATAAAAAGTATTACTGTTATTATACAAAAAGGTATGCTTCGTTTAGATTAAAAACTTTTAATACAGTACTTTCCAATACAAATTAGTTTTTCAAAAGAAAACTGCTTGTTCTGCAAGCATCAGGGTCATTTGCGTATGCCATTAAAATAAAAAAAACTCTATAATATAAAAAACTTTCACTCGTAGCAGAGGACGGACGTGTTTTTTTGCGCTTATCAAATTTTATTTTTTCTCGCGATTTAATACTTTTCTAAACCTTTTAAATTCATTATCGGTTTAATAATAATTTCAGCATCCGAATTTTATTTTCATTTCGCGAATTCTTGCAATCGCTTTTGTGTTTTTGTTTAGCGGACGTTGACGATACTATGCGCAGTACGTTCAAGTGGCCCCTACGACACCAGGACAAAGCCTGCTACGCGCGAGCCCAAGCAGATAACTGCCCACCTCCCACCCGACCGACCGAGGGGTGCAGCCGTATAACGCACGGCACGAATCGCGTGGACAAATACACAAGAGAAAAAACAGACAAACAAATAATACTATAGTTATCTATTAACTAAATGGGATAGGATAGATGTTTTGAGCATATTGATAGAAAACTCTGAGCTGATTACAGGGAATAGAAGGTTGTAATCAGAGCAGAGGACCCTAAAAGGTTCATGCATGGCATAGTTAGAAGAACAACGACTAAGGGATAAAGGTATCAAAGGATACTCCGTCTACATGGTACCGACAGATTAACCTGAGCTAATAACTCAGGCGAGTCGATATCACCAATTAGGAGCTTGTGCATGAAAATAACACCAAGCATAGTTCTACGGTTAGTTAGGGAAGGAAGGTTAATCAAGAGAAGTCTACTAGAATACGAAGGCAAATTGACATTGCGATCCCAGATTAAGCCACGAAGAGCAAATAGCAAGAACTGCTTTTGAACGGATTCAAGTCTAATTTGGTGCGACTCATATTGAGGTGACCAAATGCAAGATCCATACTCTAAAATAGGACGGACAAGCGAAGTAAAAAGAACTTTAGTTGTACAGGGGTCATCGAATTCTTTTGACCATCTTTTAATGAAACCCAGGACACTCATGGCCTTTGAGACCGTGGTGGAAATATGGGTGTTAAAATTTAACTTATGGTCCATAAGTACGCCCAAATCATTCATATTATTTAGATGTTCTAAAGGGCTATTGTTTAGAAAATAAGTGACCAGTTGAGGAGAGTTACGAAAAAAAGTCATTACCTTACATTTGGTAGTGTTAAGATTTAGTAGATTAAACTGGCACCAGGATTGAAAGTTTTTAAGATCAGCTTGTAGCCGACTAAATGAATCTGTATCTTTATAAGTAAGACAAAGCTTGACATCGTCAGCATACATAAGCACACGCGGATGAACAATGACTGATGGAAGATCGTTAATGAATAATGTGAAAAGCAGAGGGCCAAGATGACCACCTTGAGGTACACCAGAAGTCCCAGGAATGGAAACGGAAAAAGAAGACTTAAAAAGTACCTTCTGTTTTCTATTTGTTAAATATTCTCGAACCCAAGATAGGAAAAGGGGTGGAAACCCAATGTCGCTCAGCTTCGAAAGTAATAGGGTATGATTAACGGAATCAAAGGCTTTGCTGAAGTCAGTGTATATGACATCAGTTTGTTTAGCATTTTTGAACCCCTTGATAATTAGAGATGTAAATTCTAAAAGGTTAGTGGTTGTAGATCTACGTTTCACAAACCCATGTTGGGATGGCGAAATAATAGAGCTGCAAAAATGTTGCAATTGAGAAGTTATAATTTTCTCAAAAGCTTTCGGAATAGCGGACAATTTTGAGATACCCCTATAGTTAGAGGCTTCGGACTTTTTGCCATTTTTATGCAGAGGAATGATATACGACTCCTTCCACATAGATGGAAAAGAGGAAGATTCGACAGACAATAGAAACAATTTTAAAATGGGTTTACATAATGCGTTTGCACAGAACCTGAGTACACATCCAGGAAGACCATCTGGCCCCGGAGAATAAACGGGTTTAACTAATTTAAGTTCGCTAAGAATATAAATATAAATAAATTAAAACTTACAACAATACTTGCATTAGCGGTGTTGTTGTTTTGCGTCTCTCCTTTGCTTTTGTGTCTTTACCGTTGTAACTTACTCTCGCGCTCTTGCGTACAAATTGTTGTTGCATGTGTTCAATTTGACGCACTCTCCCGCTCTTTCCTATTTTTGTTTGATTTGCGCTCTCGTCATTTGCCTACCCGCGACTCTGTGATACGTGTTTTTGTTTTTGTGTATTCTTGCTCTTTTAATTTCTTTAGTTGTGAAGGCTTACTCTGCACATTAACCCTTGTGTCACAACTGGTCAGTATATTCTTATACACAGATTATTTACCTTTACATTTTTTATTTTTTTATTCCTTTTTTAAAATAAATTTAATTTTTTGCTACAATGGTTGTCTGCTCGAAAATAATTGTATAGTTGCCACTAATGCGGTCGACTCCCATGACTATATTCTTTGTTGGTTGTGTTACAATGCGGTTCACGTAAAGTGTGCAGGTTACACAGGCAGAATCAAGGAGTCTATTGATAAGGTGGTGGCTTAAAATATGGATGTGATGCTTGCCGTGAGGTCGAGAATGAGATGCGCTCATTCATGAGGCGGACTAGAGATAGTTTTGACACTTTAAGGGCAGGTGTTAACAAACTCCAAGCGGAGTTTACTGCGGTGAAGACTCAGTTCAGAAGTTTATCGCTTATGAATGAGTCTCCAAAACGTAAAAGGACCAGTCCTTGGGGTGTTTCTGTATCTGTAGATCCGACAGCGTCTCTTATCGTCCCAGACCGGTCTCATGCACCGTCCACTCCCAATGTACAGCAATTGATATCGTTTAAGAGCCCGGTTGTGAATGCAATTAGTAAGGAATTACCGGTATCATCTGGGAATGATCTCTTAAAAACGATGCCTATTGTAGTGTCCGATGTGTCCGGGCAATTACCCATTCCAATGGAAATTGCGAATAGTTCTAAAACTATCTAGGGCCCCGTAAACAAGTTGACTGCTGCAGTGGGTGACATGTCCAATGTTGCTGCTGCGGCTGACGCTTCAGGACCGCGGCCGCTCGTTGGCATACCACCAAAGAAACATATATTTGTTTCTAGGCTAGACCCTGTTGTCACATCTGATGATGTAATAGCCTATACTCGGAAGAAAGTTAACGTCTCGAATGTTGCGGTGGAAAAGTTTAAATTTTCTTATTCTCGGGACAATTCGTCCTTTAAAATGAAGTAAGTAAGTCGTCTCGCCGACTTGGATATACCATACACCAGTAAAACAAATATTTTAAATTTATAATAACCATTGCATTTTCGTATTTAAAAAAAACTGTTCACATGCTTTTTACAAGCATATCTTAGTATTAGCGCCCCCACCAGCCAACGGCCACTTCCGGCCATATGGAAAAACGTTTATATGCATAACTTGGCTATTTTTATTCCGATCAAATTTGGTATTTTGCTTGATATTAGTATCAAATTTAAGTGTGCCAAATTTGATTGCACAAGGTAGAAAATTACGGGAGATAATCGAGTTTTTTCAAATTACGGAGGCGAAAAGGGGCGTGGCAAAATTTTTACAAATAAAAAATGTGCGCATTTACAAAGCAAATATACATACCAAATTTTGTGTCTCTAGTTGCTATAGTGTTTAAGAAAATCGGTTTTAAGTAATTTGCGGGGGCGGTAGGGGGCGTGGCAGAAATTTGAAATAAACTTGATCACTCTACATACTACACGAATCTACATACCAAATTTGGTGGCTCTAGCTCTTATAGTCTCCGAGATCTAGGTGTTCATACAGACGGACGGACGGACAGACGGACATGGCTAGATCGTCTCGGCTGTTGATGCTGATCTAGAATATATATACTTTATGGGGTCGGAAAAGCTTCCTTCTGCCTGTTACATACATTTTGGCGACTTTAATATACCATTTCACCCTATGGGTGTATGGTATAATTAGGTGTGTCAAAAAGCTAGCTTCGTCCCTTAACCTGGGTTACCAGAACGTTAGAGGACTGAAATCAAAACTTCCTAATCTCTATGTAGATAGTTTTTCTTTTGACCATAACATTCTAGCCTTTGCAGAGACGTGGTTAGAACCTGATATTGCCGATGCATCGGTTTTTTCCACAAACTTTTCTATATTCAGAGGTGACAGGATTTCTCGCATAGGCGGTGGCGTTCTGATAGCAGTTGATTCTGCTTTATCATCTGAAATGATTCAATTTTCTAGTACCCGGGAGATTGAGTTTGTCGGTGTTAAAGTAAATTTTAAATCTTTTAATGCTTATATTACTTGTTCCTATATTCCACCATTTCCAGACATGGTGGTTTACTTAAATCATTTAGAGGCAATTCAGTTTGTCTCCTCTTTAGTTTCCAGTCAAGACATGCTCATAGTTGTAGGTGATTTTAATTTACCCGCTTTAGCATGGTCACCAACAGATGAATGTACCATGTTGCTACCCTCTATGTCACATGACTTTATTGATGGCCTTCTAGGCTTATCTTTTTCTCAAGTCAATCCTGTCTTAAATTCTAATGGAAAATCGTTAGATCTTATTTTTGTATTGGATTCTTCTTATTGTGATGTTTCTAGGATCGAACCATTTGTTCTTCCAGAAGACAAATTTCATCCTACATTAAATTTAAAAATTGATCTGCCCTTGCTTTCACCATTACTTGGTTCAAATGAGTTACCTCTAACTAGGTGCTTTCGTAAGACTGACTTTGCCAGCCTTAATGAAAACATTGCTACTACCGATTGGTCTTATCTGTACAATTGTAAAGATATGAACTCAGCTGTTCGTTTTTTCTATGATACTCTGAATTCACTCTTTTATCTTGGTAGGCTGGAGCAGCTTAACAAACCTCCCTGGTTCTCTCGTGAGCTGTCCAATTTGAAAAATGTGAAGACACGATATTATAAGAAGTTTCAAAAAACACGTCGTTCATCAGAGTATGCTTTGTATACAGTCGCTCGTTCATGATGCTTAATACACAATGCTATAAGAATCATGTTCAGCGGTGTAAGCTTGAGTTTTCTTCTGACCATAAACAATTTTATAATTTTGTTAATTCTAAACGTAAGACCTCTGTGCACCCCTCTTTTTTGTCTTTTCAAAATAAAAAAGCGAGCACTGATCAGGCAATTGCCGATATGTTTGCGAGTTTTTTCAAAACAACTTATTCCTCAACGGAATATCGAGCAAGTCCGTATCCTTATCATTTAGAAAAGGCTAATTGCATTTTCAATCCAGTGATTGATGAAGGTTCTATTCTTAGCGAACTTAAATTAGTTAAACCCGTTTATTCTCCGGGGCCAGATGGTCTTCCTGGATGTGTATTTGTACTCAATAGAAATTGTTTCTATTGTTTGTCGAATCTTCCTCTTTTCCATCTATTTGGAAGGAGTCGTATATCATTCCTCTGCATAAAAATGGCAAAAAGTCCGAAGCCTCTAACTATAGGGGTATCTCAAAATTGTCCGCTATTCCGAAAGCTTTTGAGAAAATTATAACTTCTCAATTGCAACATTTTTGCAGCTCTATTATTTCGCCATCCCAACATGGGTTTGTGAAACGTAGATCCACAACCACTAACCTTTTAGAATTTACATCTCTAATTATCAAGGGGTTCAAAAATGCTAAACAAACTGATGTCATATACACTGACTTCAGCAAAGCCTTTGATTCTGTTAATCATACTTTATTACTTTCTATACCGAACGACATCGGTTTTCCAACTCTTTTCCTTTTTTGGGTTAGAGAATATTTAAGAAATAGAAAACAGAAGTTACTTTTTAAGTCTTCTTTTTCCGATTCCATTCCTGGGACTTCTGGTGTACCTCAAGGTAGTCATCTTGGCCCTCTGCTTTTCACATTATTCATTAACGATCTTCCATCAGTCATTGTTCATCCGCGTGTGCTTATGTATGCTGACGATGTCAAGCTTTGTCTTACTTATAAAGATACAGATTCATTTAGTCGGCTACAAGATGACCTTAAAAATTTTCAATCCTGGTGTCAGTTTAATCTACTAAATCTTAACACTACCAAATGGAAGGTAATGACTTTTTTTCGTAACTCTCCTCAAGTGGTCACTTATTTTCTAAACAATAGCCCTTTAGAACGTCTAAATAATATGAATGATTTGGGCGTACTTATGGAAATTTAGATTTTAAATTCTTTTTACTTCGCTTGTCCGTCCTATTTTAGAGTATGGATCTTGCATTTGGTCACCTCAATATGAGTCGCACCAGATTAGACTTGAATCCGTTCAAAAGCAGTTCTTGCTATTTGCTCTTCGTGGCTTAATCTGGGATCGCAATGTCAATTTGCCTTCGTATTCTAGTAGACTTCTCTTGATTAACCTTCCTTCCCTAACTAACCGTAGAACTATGCTTGGGGTCATTTTCATGCACAAGCTCCTAATTGGTGATATCGACTCGCCTGAGTTATTAGCTCAGGTTAATCTGTCGGTACCATGTAGACGGAGTAGACATCCTTTGATACCTTTATCCCTTAGTGTTGTTCTTCTAACTATGCCATGCATGAATTTTTAGGGTCCTCTGCTCTGATTACAACCTTCTATTCCCTGTAATCGGCTCAGAGTTTTCTATAAATATACTTAAAACATCTATCCTATCCCATTTAGTTAATAGATAGCTATAATACTATTTGTTTGTCTGTTTTTACTATTGTGTATTTGTCCACGCGATTCATGCCGTACGTTATACGGCTGCACCCCTCGGTCGGTCGGGTGGGAGGTGGGCAGTTATCTGCTTGGGCTCGCGCGTAACAGGCTTTGTCCTGGTGTCGTAGGGGCCACTTGAACGTACTGCGCATAGTATCATCAACGTCCGCTAAAAAAAATAGTTTTCTAGCCTTTACAGCTGAAATTCCTTTCATGCTTTTATACCTATTTAAATATAGAATTCTTTTGATATTGGGGGATTCATTTTTAATTAAACTTTAATTGTGTACTTCCTTTGTTAGTCTACCCAGGGCCTCTGTGCACAAATATCGGAACAAGAACCGAAGATTGGCTCTGATCACTTTACTAATTGTCTCCGTCCTAGCATGATTAGAAATCTACCCTTGGAATGTTCCTGGATAACACGAGGTGACTAAGTTGTCAATGGAATTATACCTACCATGTAATGCCCATTATGATTTTAGGCATCACTATTATAGACAATTAAAAGAATTCACAAGGAACAATCGAATCAACTATCGATTTTGAGAGCTGAGGATTAGTAGTAGTTAAAGTCAACTAGGGTTTTCAATATATACTGCTGTTCTACTGTTTACTTAAGCGAGATTCTGCACATGAAAATAACCTAGTCATTTCAAACTACTACGGTGTTAGTTAGCTAATAAAACTCATGGTACAGGCAATTAAAACTAATATGAACTGAATTAAAATTATGGCTTTGATTTAATCACTGTACAATGAGCAAAAAAAGATATCTTATGTCCCCAAAATTTCAATGTCAAATATAAAATCAAAGCATTTGACGTTATATATCATATTTTATAACGTTTTTACAATAACCATCATTTGCTAAACACAATTATAATATTTTATATTTTATAGGATGGAGTTAAATGGACATCAGCTTCTTGTAAGGGAGATTTTATTTTTCATCACCTTGTTTGCTCTTGGAACGGGCTTGCCACAAGGTGCACCGGAAAGTGTTTGTGATACTATGTTGCCATATCATGCCGGTGGTAGTATACTTCCTGAAAAAAGTGTGTCCCCATTTATTGTAGAGAGTGTAGATTCTGTGATTGCTCAGGGACAGACTCTCAAAGTTGATGTTAGTGGTGTTCCAGCTGGATTAAATCTGGGGGGTTTTATGGTTCAGGCGCGAAATCGGAATCCTCCATTTGAAATTGTTGGCCAATTCAGTCCGACTAGAGATGGCTCTGTTAAGTTATTGAATTGCGATAATTCGGTGAATAACTCAGCAACGCATAGTAATGCTGGTGCAAAGCCTCATGTGATCATAGAATGGCAAGCTCCTTTAGATTTCGTGGGGCAAGTGATGTTTAAGTAAGTCAATTACAGATTAGAATAACTAAAGTACATAGTTTTTACCTTTTTACTTTTTTTCCACTTTTTGTTAACAGCGCCACAGTGGCTGAAGCATACAATAAATTTTGGAGTGGCGTTGTTTCCAATCCAATCCAGGTAATCAAAAGAGATCTATTTGTGGAGACTGCTTATTTCCCTACCACGCGATTACCAATCCCTCCTGTAAAATACATCACTACTAAAGCTCCTTACACGCCTTCGGAATATATATCCCCCAATGTAGTCATCAGTTCCCAAGTAGATGTGATTTACAATGATTGCGGGGCAAGAAAGACTTGTTTTGGTTTACCCGATGGCTGTATCAGCAGCAAATCCTGCATTTCCATTACTGCAGTGACTGTACGGGGCAACATATTTGAGTTCGAACTTCAATCTGGAAGGGGTAATTAAAGGACGCTATATTGTAAAATTTAATTTTTTGTATAAATACATATTGTTGCAGGCACTAAAGCTGTGTATGTGGCCATGGGCTTGTCAGATGATGCTAAGATGGGCGACGATCTTGTAATTGAATGCGTTCCGGAGAACGGTCGTGTGAGCTCATACTCATCATATACATCCAGCTCTCCGTATGGAGCGATCAGATCTAATGTGGTAAGGTTAATCCATAAGAGTTACATACATTATGCCTTTAGGTGTTATATACAGTGATATCAGTGATATTATAAGAAATTCAGTAAATTTTTGTTTCAGATGTTATAAATGAGATAAAATAAGAGATTTGATTTTTAAAAATTTTCGATTATTTAAAATTTGTGGCTTAGTCTCTCAGACATTCACATCGCACATCAATTTGAAGATCTTCTTCTGCTCTATAAGCTGTCATACAAAACCATAACAAATGAAACCGACAGCCGAATCTCACTTTTGTTTAAATGGCAAGGCGGTTCAACATCTTCATAATCATTGAACTTCATATGCTCAATTGACTGTATTTTGAACAAATCAAATCCAAATCAAAACTACAACTTTTTGATGTCTTTCTGTCATTAAAATATATTAATGCTTATGTTCTATTCGGCTAGCATTAACTTGTTATACGATATCTGAAGTGTTCGCCATTTTATTTTGGGAAAGTTCACAAGGAAAGTCCTGATGTGGAGAGATCTTATACTGTTGCATGTTGTGAAACTTTTGCTTTAATCGAAATCTTCTTTTCTTTAACCCTCTGTTGCACATTTAGGTCTGGTCAGGCCTTTTCCGACTAGCGAATTGTACTTTTAGGAAGTTTTCTTAAATTTAATTCAGTTTTGATTCCACAAAATATAAAATGTTTCACCTTTCTTTGCACTTCTGCATATGCCCAAACCCTTATTCACAATGTATCATATGCATTTTATGGATGTTGAATATTTTACCTGTATTTTTCTTTTCTTTTCATTGGAAAATCTTAACTATCTTTAAAACTACAAATGTATATTACGACATAAGAGTAGGAAAAAAGGAGAAAGTAGGGGCCTGGCCAGAGCCATGTATGGCTTGAAAAAAAAAACTTAACAGGCAAAATTTATACACGAAAAGTTTATTTTTTGATGTTAAAGTTAATTTAATTCGGAAATAATTAAATAATTTACAGACTTAATTTAAGACTGGTTAAAAAAGGTTGAGGGGTAGGATTTTTCCCTAAGAAAAACGCGGTCACAATGAGTGCATTCACGGGCAGTTCTCCTGTATATCGTCATAGAGTACAATGCGAAGTACGTAAAAGTGGCCCATACGATACAAGGACATAGCCTGTTTTGCCCGAGCCCAAGACCTCCGGCTCGAACGACCGTGGGGCGCAGCCGTATTTTGGACGGCACGATTGCGTGGACAAATACAAATAAAATGGGCAAACAATTTAAATATGATTAACTACAGCTAATTAAGAGCTAAATGTGATAAAATAGATTTCTAGAAAAGAAGGAGAGGCTTCTGATCTGATTACGGGATAAGGAATATTTTAGTCAGCGCATGGGACTCGAAAAGGTTCATGCAAAGAATAGTTAGAAATACAGTCTTTTAAGGATAGAGTAATACAATTTCTGGTAGGTGTACGGGGAACAGATAGGTTTAACTGATTCAATAGCTCAGGAGAGTGTATATCACCTATTAAAAGTTTGTGAACAAAGATGTCACCAAGCATTACTCTACGATTAATTAAAGAAGGAAGATTGATTAAAAGAAGCCTACTGGAGTATGATGGCAAATTGACATTGCGATCCCAATTTAGACCTCGAAGAACAAAAAGTAGAAATTGCTTTTGAATAGATTCAATTCTACTTTGGCGAGCCTCATATTGAGGTGACCATATGCAAGAAGATGAAATGAAGACTTAAATGGGACCTTTTGTGTACGCTTAGAAAGATATTAAAGAATGCAATTAACCAAAAGGCGTTCAACTTGTATAAAAGAAGTGTATGATTAACAGAGTCAAAAGCCTTGCTGAATTCAGTATAAATGACGTCAGTTTGCACAGCAGTCTTGGATCCTTTGACCGAGGGAGACGTAAATTCTAATAGGTTAGTAGTTGTCGATCTACGTTTCTTAAACCCATTTTGGGATGACGAAATGATTGAGTTACAAAAATGCTGCAATTGAGATGTTATTATTTTCTCAAATGCTTTGGGTATGGCAGACAATTTAGAAATACCCCTATAATTGGAGGCTTCCGACTTCTTCCCCTTTTTATGAAGAGGAATTATATATGATTCCTTTTAGATAGGCGGGAAGGCGGAAGATGTGACGGACAGTGTAAACAACTTAAGTATTGGCTTACATAGGGCCTCTGCGCAAAATCTTAATACGCAGCCTGGTATTCCATCAGGGCCAGGTGCATATACTGGTTTGACGGAACTGAGCACGCTAAGAACCGAACTTTCATCAAACACAGGGGCTAAAATGCAATTAGACGATTGCAAGTGATGAGGATAAGGAGGATTTGCTTGATAAATAGAAGAGGAATAAGTTGTTTAGAAAAAATCAGTAAACAAAACGGAAATAGCCTGATCAGTGTCAGCTTTATTGTTTTCGAAAGACAAGTAGGACGGGTGCACTGATGTCTTACGTTTTGCATTGACAAAGTAATAAAATTGCTTAGGATCTAAAGATAATCCTTATAGCATTGTGAATTCAGCACCATAAAATTTGATCGAGTAACTTCATAAAGGAAGAAATCCAATGCTTTACCGGATTTTTAAAATATTTTATAGCATCATAATTTTACGTTCTTTAAGTTACATAACTCACGTGAGAACCAAGGAGGTCTATCAGACCATCCCTGGGTCACACTTGGGACACAAACATCGAAGAGCGACTTAAGAGCTTTATAGAAGACAGAAATGGCAGAGTCCATATCCGTGCAAGTATACAGATATGACCAATCATTAGTTAACAAAAGTTTTTCCCCTTCCTCTTGCGGAAGGTCAACGGTTACATCCAGAGTTGGATGGAAGTTGTCTTCAAGTTGAAGTTGAAAGAATCCAACATAAATACCAGATCTAGTGATCTGCCATCTCTATTCCGGACAGAATTTATTTGAGTTAGGGACAATTCAAGCAGACCATCTATGAAACAATGAGGGCAACAGTAATAAAGAATCATATGAAAGAAAAAAAGAATTTAAATAAATTTTAACACAAACGAATTCAATCTCCTGATTGGAAGTCTGGACAATTTCGGACGAAAACGCTGAATCAACAGCGATCAAAACACCACCGTGTGATCATGTCTATATCTGCAATATCAGTAAAGGCAAGAATATGAAAGTCAACAGCTAAACTAACTACATAGAGTCTAGAGAGTTTAGACTTCTGATAGGCCCGAGTTACGGACGAAAATAGTTGTTTGACTCGCCAGCAAGTGCAGACGAGCCGGAAGGAACGTTATTCGCAGAGGCAGATAACAGGCTAATCGGAGGCTGATTCTTATTGTTTATTGTATACTCTTTTACAATACGGTGTTCCGGCCAAAAATCTTTATGAAATATTTGGACAAAAAGATCTGGGAAGACACTTATTTTGAAGGACGAAATGTCCCGAGTATATGAAAAACAGACATTATTAATGTAATGGTTTTATCAAAAACTAATTTATAAATAAATATGAATATAAAGGAAAATAAATATATACATATTAAGTTTACAAATACAAACCAAAGCAATAGCTATCTGTATTATGCAAATAAAAAGAAAGAGACAAAAAAAAAAGAATATATTTTGTATTAAAACACACATTTGTCACAAGCGCGAAGTTAAGGGACGCGAGCGCGATCAAAAGAAAAAACAAAAGAATGGAGAGCACCAATACCACACAAACAACAACAAACTGTGAACTGTAAATTGAAAGCGCGGGTGGGAGCAAAAAATAGAATCAAATCAACAATCTCCAGTATTTCTGCTCGTATTCTTTCATTCCGCAATTAGTAGAACGTGTGTGTTATTTTAGCTATAATAAAGTAAAAGTGTTTAAAACGAAGAATCTGCGCGTTTTAATTCATTTTGCACACCCCCACCCACTCACCCGAACCAGAAGAAATTCACAACCGCCAAGTGTTGGTACTTGCAGGTTTTAATCGCCCTTCCATGAATCTTTTAATTTAAAGTTGTTGCTCTTGTCAGCACTTTATTCTAGTTGCCTAATTAAAAAGCCAGTTCAGCCAGTTTATTGTATATTAAATAGTATAAGGTGATCCAAGCATGGGTAGGGAATTTTTATTGGTGAAGGGATTTCTAGGATTTAAACAATCCACTATTAAAGATATCCGTGGCAAGATGTATTTCAAATTTTTACAAATCTAATTTAGCGATAATGATAAAAGGACTCTCCTCATAAGCCAAATCCCCAAAAGTTAATATTTGCAAAATACTATGTTTTTTTCAGTTCCCAAATTCCGCCCGTCTTATAAATGCTTCGTTTGTGGATGGTGTTATATATTGCAAAGTGCAGCGCGAACCTTTAATATCCGTTCAGGGTCGAACTTATGACTTAAGGAATGACAACTATCATTTATTCGTAGCTTCAGGAACTACCTTGAAGGATAATGGCATAGGCTTCCATGATATAGGACGCTCCTCATCTGGAAGACGCATCAATTTGGCTGTAGTCCAGGATTTAGGTGGTAGCAAAATGGTCTTGATCCGACTTCATGGAGCATTTATGATTTCTGCCTGGATAGGCACTGCATCGCTGGGCGTAATATTCGCTCGGTACTTTAAGCACACATGGGTGGGCCATCAGACCTGTGGGAAAGATCAATGGTTTACTTGGCATCGGTCATTAATGGCAACCACATGGCTACTGACTGTATTTGGCTATGTTTCTATTTTGGTGGAATTAAAGCAAGCTGTCTGGCATGCTCACTCAATAATGGGACTGATGACACTTATTTTATGCTTTATACAACCAATTGGAGCTTTTTTCCGGCCAGGACCGAATGATGAAAGCCGGCCATACTTTAATTGGTTTCATTGGTTGGTTGGAAATGTGTGTCACATTTTGGCAAGTAAGTTTCTTTATATATATAACTTTTAATTATTAGATTATTGGTTAAAATTATCTAACGTAAAAAGGTTGTTTCAAAATAAAAGATATTTTAGACCTTGTCCGACGATTTAAATTAAAGAATAATTAAAAAAAAAAAAGATAAATATTAAAGTAAATAACTGTAAGAGCATGTACACTTCGGGAAAGACGAAGTTACCGACTTTATATATATTTTTTGCAGTATCCTTAATCTTTTTTATTGGCTTGGTTTGGCAGTTTTAGCCATTTTTTTTTCAGTAAATCTTTCGAAGTCTCAGTTGCCCGAATGGACGGATTGGATTTTGGTTACTTTTGTCGTGGTGCTTTGTTTGGCCCATCTAATATTTTCTGTAAGTAATTAATATATCACGTTCCAATACAACTGTGGAAACCATATCTAACTAACTATCATTCATTAAGAAAGGTACCACAGGTTTTACCACAGTTTGTTTGGCTTTTTTGACTATTTACAATGGATCCTCCCAATTCTAAAGAAAATATCAGTAAAAAGGAACATTTTATTTTTTATTGTGAGATTTTCTAAATCAAATCGGCGATTTGCTGACGATCACGATTTGGATTCTTTTTTTTTATTAAAACGTTTTGAAGTTTGTGCATAAGACATCGAAATGGGTTAAAATTGCTCGTAATTTACTTTACAGAGTTGCTATGTTCTTTAGTCTCTTGAAATCTTTAAATTTGCACCGTTTCTTACTATTTATGACAAATGTAACTTTACTTAGGCTTTTGTTATTAACAGATTGCTGGAGCCGCTTCGGACCGACAACTTAACCAAGGAAGAAATGCATTTCAAATGGGGGAAATGTCCCACCATCAACAAGCTATGCGCAACGGTATAAGCGTTGAAACAAAATTGGATGCACCGGTACATATACAAATTATGTAAACTTTCAAACTGCTTCCAACCTTATTATTTATATTTTAGTATGCGGGTCTACGCAAAAGTATTTTGGGTGTCTATGGAATAGCTGTGTCATTTTTTGTTTTTGTGCTGGTTCTTTTAGTCTTACTGGCGCCTATTGAACTGCACTGATCATCGTCGTGTTATATTACTACTGTCTGTTAATAATCATAATTCTTGATTATTTTTACTAAACTAATACATTTTTGATTTCCTGTACGTATAACTAAGATTGTTACTTTCTTGTTAATTATAATAAAATAATTAAACCAGCATCAAAATTAAGACAAGCCGTTTTTAAATCTGTGACTATTGAAATAAATTAGATTAAATAAAAAATTAAATTAAAAAATTAAAAATTAAATTAAATAAGGCATGGAGCCATATATTCTCCAGAGTAAAAATGAAAAAAAAAATAAAAAAGTTTTAAAAAAGCATTCAAATAAATTTGAATTTATGTATATCTAAAAAGTTTAATTTTCTCGAAATAACGGCCTAAAATCTTAGTCAAGAGCAATAGCATGTATCATGTTATTTAATCACATGTTTATATGACAAATGTATATTATAGTCCTCCTATTATTTATATTCTGAGACGTTTATTAACTTTATTTGGATATTTTCTTAAAATTATGTTTTACAATGTTTTTATTGCCGACTTGGTCTTTTTTTCGGGATTGGCCGTTTCTAGCTTAACTCAGAATACATTGAAAATCGAAACTTAAAATACCATATATAACGATCTCGAAGCATTTTACTACCATTAGTAATAAGCTACAACATCGCGGCCCCTAGTGCGGAATCCCTTTTTTACGATACGAGTTTGCAGGCGCCATCAATTCTGAAAAAACTTTCATCACTCGGTCGTGCGGCCAATCGCCGCGTAGGGTGTTGCTTCCATAACGACTATGTCGTCGACCTCCCAGTTGCTATTTCTATTTCTATGCTATTTCTCCCGTTGTATAAGTGTGCAATGAAGATATGCAATGTTTCATCGCTGGGATTTGCGATTACTGTTAAAACTGCTTGCCCGTTTGAAACAGCCTACTAGTTGGTCCCAGCAGCCTCCGAAATTAGGTGAATGCACCAGCTGGAATGAAATTCCAAATTCTTTTAAAACTGGCCAAATATACTCTTTCACAGCACACTCATTGAGGTCTTCTAGGGTCTGTTGTAAATCTCGTGTTGCTCCGTGAAAATTTGTGCCATTGTCTAATCAGAGCCCCGTCGAACCATCATTTTGCCATTATGCAGGATGCATCTAAATGTTACTCATGCATGTAAATGTTACTCCGTACCGCTTGTTTTTAAACTCGAGTTCCTTGTTTTGCTTTGGTTTAAAATAACCCGAAGTAATAGATGTAATCAGTGTGATGTCATCCGATTTCTTTTTACTTAATTGAAGAGGCTGAACCCTCTGGTATTGCTATTTGCTCTTCCACATACTGTGTTTTGTCGATCTTTACTGTGCATTGTTCATTTGTTGTATCAGCCTATTTGACAGCAAGTAAAATGTGATGCATGTAAATCGGTATGTGTTGGTCCATGTACTACCCAGCATAATTTTGTTTCAGAAAACACTGAATATAACAGATCGTGCAGTAACTTATTTGGCATGGCGTAGTCCTATCAATACAATGGGTTGCCAATCCTGCAATTTCGTGTAGTGTTTTTTGGTACGAATTCTGTAAGCTTCTTTTAGTCAAGTTGTTGTGTTGGTATTGCAAGTGAATGTTATTAAAAATCGCGAATTTATATAGTGACACATACCTTTACTTAAAGCGTAAGGCATACTCCACGGTCTGATCATGGTTCTATCGGTAATTTTACAAATTACATATGTACATAAATATATAAGTTAGGAATCTTGGATACGCGCCTCCATACCAGCCTGTAGCATTACCATGATCCTTCGGATATACATGGAAGATGATTCACAAGACTTTTTTTCTTTACCATGAAACTAATTACATCGAAGCGTTGATTCCTAGGCCTTAAATACACCTAAAGAGGGCTGTTCAGTATCTATTAATCGTACTGTGGCCGATCTCAAGATCGTTGGTTACAAAGGTGGTAGAAAATGTTATGTTAAAGAAAGTTAGTATTGGGTCATGCGTTAAAATGCAAACTCCAGGTATTGGAAGTCAATAAACGGTGTATCATAGAGACACGCGTGTGCTAACTTATGTGTACATTCGTAATAAGTATATGCAATTTGATTTCATTCGCACAAAATTAATTGAAGCCACTTCTATTAGTTTTACGAAATTTTTATAAACCTACATAATTTAAGAAGTCAATCGTGATATTCTTTAAACGCTTTAAAAATAATTAATTTCAAAACACATAAACAACGGCAGAACAGCTGACTCCCGATCAATGCTGACACTCAAGTCTCATCAGTGCTGACACTTGAGCCCAAGTCGTGGCTCATTGACGACTTTCCATTTTTTCATCTTGATTTCTCTATTGTGTTCAAAAATATTTAAATTATTCAGCTTTTGATTCGCAAAGTACTTAAAGCACTTAGAGCAGCTCAAATCACTTCGCGCAAACGTCGAGGCAGCTTGACGGCTTTATGACGTCAACTGCTCTCCCCACAGGAAGAACTCCCCACACTACTTTCCAAGCGGAGCTTAGCTTTCGCTCTTAGATTCAAGCTAGTTTAGTTCCCTACTAAAAAGAAATAAAAAAGCAAGTTTTTTGTGCGTGCCCAAATTTTTTCGTGGGAAATTAAGAAGGAGGAAATTCATTTAGCTGCCCCATAAACCTAGAAAGAAGTTTTACCCCCTACTAAACATTTGGTTCTTTGAGCCGGATACCAAGTAAGTAATTTTTTCTTAAATTATAGGTATATGAGTACCCATACTGACATACATATAACTTGCTTCCCTTGATTTTCCTAACCCAGTAATTACTTTCGCGCATAGTTCTTGCATTTATTCGTTTTTTTTTCTCATCAAAATGAGACATTTCGTTCCAACTATTGATACATATGTATTTGTGTGTCTAGTATATAAGGCGCCATATGTGTTCACTTCAAGATTTATTCCTGGCAATTCCCGAAATTTTACACACACATATGTACTTATGTATTTAAATAAATCCAAAAAAATATTATGATTTTTTTCACGATCATCTGTTTGATTGCTGCTGTTAAACCTCCATCGTACCTTACATTCGGCCATTCCTGATCATTCATCTGTCCCAGATGATAAATCGTCTTCGTTGTCCTTTATATATCGCCACAGTTTTATATAATCGCAGCTCATAGAAGGAAGTGTTTGTAGGCACTTCGACATCAGCTGCTTACATCGTATTTACCTAGACAGTTTTTTCCCTACGAAAAACTGCGTCCTGCGTATGGCGACTAAGTCTCCAACCTGGTATCCGGCTTCTGGTCTTTTACTGTCAAAGTGATTCTTATAAGACTTCTGCGCTTGTATAATTTCAGCTTTCGCGTTCTGTCTCATAACGGTACTTCATAGGCGTACTTCATCAAAGCGTTGGTACATCTCTTCTTCAAGTAGCTGTATTAAGCGATCTGGTTAATTGTTCATCTTTACACCAAACATGAGCTCGAACGGCGATTTTTTTGTCGATGTATGCATATAAGAATTCACAGCTGTCTGTACCTCTGAAACTGCCTTAAACCACTTGGTTGGATCGCTTTCGGAGATCTTTGCAATAACCGACAAAATTGTTCGATTTACTCTCTCCACCTGTCTATTTCCACGAGGAACTCCCGTTGTAGTCCATACATGCTCTCTGCCTTTCGTTTGCATATGCCCCGCAAACAAGTTGGCCGTAAATGCTGAACCTCTGTCGGAAACTATGCGCACAGGATTTCCGAAGATTTCTGACCATATATCAATTTTTTTTAGGGCTTCCTCGCAGCTTATAATTTTGGTCGGAAACAGCCAAATAAACTTCGTAAAAGCATTAACCATCGCCAAGATGTATTTATACTGCTTCGTAGTGGCGTCCATGGGGCCAAAATGGTCAATATGCAACGAATGAAGTGGTTCGTCTTCTTTGTCAACATAATTTAGGAAACCCTCTTTCTTGCCCAGTTTTTTGTTGAAAATTATACAATTTACAGAGTTATTCACAATCTTCTTTTTCGAGATGGGGCTTATTGGATTAATAAGATTGATACACGGCATGGAGGGTTTTTTGCACGCGAAGTGACCAACATTATGAGCGTCAATAATCACTTCCTTTTTAATCTGCTTCGGAACAACAAGAAGATTGTTACCGTTTACTTCCCTGTAAAGAAGTCCACTTTTCATCTTGCACCCCTCAAACGGACGGCTACCTAAAATCTCCACAATGGCTTTAAGTATGTCATCTTAAGCTTGCGCTGCTTTTCTACGCGCTGTAATCTCCAGAGAAGCCAACGATATACAAGGATTGCGACTTAGGCAGTCAACATGCCTTAGTTTTTCGCCTGGCCGATGTTCTACTTCGTAGTCAAAGACTTCAGGATATATTATCCATTATGTTACTGATCTCGGTAGATCGACTTTCTTCAGTGTTTGTTTGAATTCAGAGCAATGCGTTACCAACTTAAATGGCAAGCCCAGAAGGTAGTATCTGAATTTCTTTACTGCTAAATACACGGCCTTCGCTTTAAGAATGTAACTGGGTTGGCGTGACTCTGATTCAGACGATTTCCGGCTCCAGAAGTGAATAGGATGCAGTCTGCCTTCTGACCACTGCAAGAGTCCCGCTCCGTAACTATTCTTTGATGCATACTTATGTAACTCAGACTTAGCTCCTCTGATGCACAGCTTCAGCACAGGCTCTGCAGTCAATGCATTCCTGAGTAGTTGGAATTGTAATGACCGTACATGTGCATGTACATGACCGGGTTCCACTTTGATTGAATAATTCAGAAACCAACACGTCAGTGCCGTTTTGTGGTAAAATTTAGATTGATTTTTATTTCAAAAATATTCTTTTACTTAACCTATTGTTACATATGTATATATTCTTATGCTGCGACTTACGAGACAGCTACAAAAGAGAGGGAGAGTGTCAGTACATATGTACATACCTACATATTGTTGGAGCGCTTGCATCAAAGTGCTTGGTCGGCGTTCACACGCTGGCCTGGCTCTAGTTCATGTTACGCTTGTGCATGCATTGCATACAAATGTACATACATATGTGATCATGCTTAGCTGTATATTTATGTGAATATGTTTATGTGCATACATCAATGTATACATATAAACATATTCAAGTGCACACCTATATTTTATTGCGTACATATTTAATTGTTTATACAAAGTGTTACAAGTTGAGCTCTTTGTGTTGAATAATTTTTGGTATGAATAAGGAGTTATTTATTGATTACTGATAATGATAATTAATGATTGATTATTGATAATGTATGTATGTTAGAAAAATTGTTTTATTTGTGTCTGGTCAGACAAATTTTCTTTCTCTTCTTTTTTTTATATAATTTTGAACTGTATGTATATACTTTTAATTAAAAGAATTAGTTTTAGTAGTTGAATCAATGAAAATTTTTTTTTATATATTTCTTTTTTTTTTTAAATTTTTTTTGAAGATTTTAAATCTATCTTTATATACTGTTTGTATCCTATTTTTATTGTTTCTAATTTTTATGTTGTTCTTTTTAGATATTTCTACAACTTCAAATGGTCCTAAATAGGCTGAATCAAGTTTATGACCAGCTTCGTTGCTGACTTATCATAAAACTTTTTCTGGTTATCTTTATGTTTTTCTAACATTATTCTAGCTCTATTGTATGCTAGTTCTATTCTAAACTAAAATTCTTTAGCATAATCGTCTACGTTCTATAATGGTTATATTCTATTTATGCTATTAAAATGGATTGGTAAATTATTTTGTTTACCAAACACAAGTTCATAGGGACAGTATTTGCGTGTTACCGATGGGGTTGTGTTAAAACAGTACACAAAAAATTGTAACCATATGTCCCAATTAGTTTTATCTTCTGATATATATGATCGAATGTACTCATTGAATGTCCTATGACTTCTTTCAACGGTACCTAAGGTCTGGTGGTGGTGTGCAGTAAACGTGATGTTGTCTATTTTTAAATATTTGCACAAGTCATTTATTATTGAATTTTTGTATTCTGTTCCCATGTCCGTAATGAACGTCTTCATTGGACCGTACTTCAGAATAAAGGATTCGAATATGGCTTTTGCAATTGTTGTAGCGCTTTTATTGGGAACTGGTATTGCTACTAGGTATTTCGTCAAGTCACATATTAGAGTGACTGCGTATTCATTACCATCTTCAGATTTTGGTAGGGGACAATGGTGTCTACTATTACCCTATCAAAAGCATGCATGGGGGTTTCGGTAATGATTAATGTGTTTCATCAATTTGGACTTAAGGCATTTTTCTTTTACATGACGTGTCATGTTTTTCCAATAATAATGTCTTCTTACGTTGGCCAAAGTTTTTGTAATGCCTGTTTATTTATTTTATTTGCCCATTTCTTTAAAAGGTTGTATTGAAAAGGTTTCAAAGATCTTTTCACTCGGTGCCAATTTGAGTTGTTTGATATCAAGTATACCGGCTTGTTTTTCAAGCCTTTGAAAAAACTGACCTAAGTCAAGATTTCCATTGGTGTACAGATCTCCAATCTCAATTCTTGCTATAACTTTTTTGAGGAAACATAAATTATGTGTTATACGCAAGGTCACTACTTTTCGTACTTCATCATTGCAGAGTACTTCATGTATTTTGGGCTTAGAAGCATTATTAGGTACGTACCTAATTGTATTTTCATTTTTATTCTCTGGCCAGAGATTATTTTGTCTAGTTTACAGCCTGGTTGTGACTTTCAGGACATGTGCGTTTGTGTTTTTTAGATCCGGTATTATCTTTTTATTATTATTATCTTTTCCCTTCAGATATTCTACTGTGAATTCATATTCTTCTAGATCAAGTCTCATTCTTGTTAATTTTGAACTTGGGTTTACCATAGTGAGCGGCGAAGAGCAGTGGGGAGTGAGGAGGGTGAAGGAGAGTGACTTGGATTCTGATGAGAATCGCCATCTTCATTCTAATTCGAGAATTTTCCACGACCACCCGAACTTTGCTTATTAGAAAACCCTAGTTTCCTTGAAATCGAATTTGCGTGTGTGAATATATCATCTGTAAATTTTTTTTTTAACGTTTTATATATTTGCTCAATCTACTCTTAAATTAGAGCCTAACAACAAGTTTGAGATATTTTTCTTAGCCTAGTACTTAACATAAATCCGGGGGATATTGCAGGAGGCCCTAATCACTAGTTATTGGTTTGGTCTGTCATTTCTTTTAAGACGAGTTTTATTATTAGTTCGCGTAAGGGAATTGGCAAGAACATTTGGGTGTGCATCCAGTTTCGCAGAATACTTTAGTTGTTGACTACCTATTTCAGATTTTACGCTAGGTATATTTAGATCTTTTTGAATGTTGTCGTTCCGTATGTACCACGGGGCCTCCGTGATTGATCTTAAAATCTTCGACTGCGCTCTTTGTATAATATCGACATTGCTGGTACTTGCATTTCCCCATAGTACGGCTCCGTAAGTCTAGATGGGTTTCAGTAAGGAGTTGTATAGGAGGACTTGATACTCCAGACGTAGAGGGGACCGAGCGTTGATGATCCAATGTAAGCTACTCGCTTTCAGTTTAAGCTGTGACTTTTTTGCTTCGATGTGCTTGCGCCAAGTTAGTCTTCTGTCTAGGTGGATACCGTTGTTTAGCATTAGAGCTGGACAGTTTCTTCTGTTAAGCGTAAATGTAACATGTTTGCATTTCTGCTCGTTGACCCGGATACGCCAGGTTGCTAGCCATTCCTCTACCACCTTGAGGTGTTCCTCTAATTTTGCAGAGGCTTGTATTGGGCATTTGGATCTGCTGAGGACTGCCGTGTCATCGGCAAAAGTGGACGTTGTAAGTCCTAAACTCGTTGGTAAATCTGCTGTGTACAGCAGGTAGAGCAATGGGCCGAGTACACTGCCTTGCGGTACACTAGCATTGATTTCAAACTCAGCCGAGACGGAGCCATTACATCTTACAGCGAATTTCCGATTGTAAAGGTAAGATTCCATGAGTTTGTGGGTGTACTGTGGGAGTTTTTGAACATCAGACCCTCCAGCCAAACTCTATCGAAAGCCTGGGCAACTTCGAGAAAGACAGCCGCACAGTATTCTTTTAGTTCGAATGCTGTTCGTATTTCGGATGTTATGCGATTTTTCGCTGAGGCCGAACTTTTGTCCTTCCCCACTTTAGGAATCATGATGATAGTGGACCTTTTCCATGTTCTTGGGAAGTAGCCAATTCTTATTATAGCGTTGAACAGTTTGCAGATGTATTGTATGGTGATGATAGTGAGTTCTAGGATCATTTTCAGTGTGATTAGGTCATGGCTAGGGGCTTTTTTCGGCTTTATGTGGTTTTTAATAACTGCAGTGATCTCGTCCGATTGGAGTTCCGAGTACTCAATATCCGTTAATGTGCTCGAAGGGGGAAGTACAAATGAGTTTGATGTTGGATTTGGCTGGAAAACCATTTTAAGATGTGTGGCAAATACGGATGCCCTCTCTTCGTCACTGCGGGCCCATACACCGGTTGGACTCCTTATCGATGTAACTGTCTCTGTAGGAGCACTTAAAGTTGTGTGGGTTTTCCACAGAGGATGTTTAGTGCTGGTTGGACTGAGCATTTCTATGTATTTCATGTCAATGTCTTCTGCAGCATCCAGTTTCGGTGAACAGTCACTCCGACACTGTGGGCACTCATGTACATTTTAAATTTAAGCCAATTTGTTTTGTTGTTTGTAAGCCTATATGGGCGATCCAGTACTTTAGGTCTTGTTAATAGTGTGAATAGCACAGGAGAGTGATCGGAAGTTAAATCTAGCAGTGCATCCGCAGTGATCCGATTAAGCGGAATCCTCTTGGTTACTGCGAAATCAATCAAGTCAGGCACTTTCTGTGGATCTGTGGGCCAATAAGTAGGCCTACCCGGTGAGACGCAATCCATCTTATTGAGAGGGTTGACTATTGTGTTGTAAAAGTGCTTGCCTTTAGGATTTACCAGACGAGATCCCCAGTGCGTATGTCTGGCGTTATAGTCCCCTGCTGCAATGAAGCGATCTCCGAGTGTGTTAAAGAAATCGGTAAATTTCTTTTCAGAGATTGAGAAGCGTGGTGGGCAGTACAGGGCAACCAATGTAGTGTTGCCGCAGTTGATTTGGACGGTTATAGCAGTTGCTTGTAGGTGCTGTGTTTCAAATCCGTTGAGGAACGAGTGTTTTATACGATTTTTGATTAGGATACCAGTCCCGCCATGGATGGTTTGTGGCGTAGAAGGTATATTTTGGTATTTGAAAATTATTTTTTGATGTTAAATGTGTTTCCAATATCAGCAAAATGTCGATTTCGCTTGAGTTTAGGAATAGTTGCAGTTCATTTTTGTGCTTGGAGATGCCGTTAGCATTCCAAAGACATTCTCGATAAGCTTCTGGATAAGCAGGTTTTGATTCCGCATCAGTTCGTGCATACAGTTTTGCATGAACGTCATAAAAGGGGTCATGTTTTGATTGAGTGAGATCAATAGGGCCTCTAAACCACTTGGAGTTTGCTGGCCAAGTTCTGGTGCTCTAGGTTCCGTCTGTCCAGTTCGGAGCACACTAGCGAAGGATACACTAGGACTGGTTGTAGCAGGCATGTTAGATGATCTAACAGCCTTGGCGAAGAATACCTCCGGTGTAGTTTTGGAGGCGTTGAAGGTGATTTTTGGTCCAACTGGGGTTTTGCGCCCGTTTAGGTGTGATTTAAGATCCTTCTTTATGATGTTCGCCGCAGCCAACACACACTGACCTAAGATTGCAATTGTTAGAGGTGTGGTTGTATTCCTGGCAGTTTTTACACTGCGGTGGTTGGTATCTCTAATGGGGCTTCTCTACGGTGATTCTTCTGTGCAATAGGAGCTGAAGGTTGTAGATTGGGTGCACTTCATTTGGCTTCGACCGCTATGCATCTGGTTGGAGCTCGATTTTAAAGAGCGGCTGTGCGACGTTGTTACTGTTGATGATGTTGACAACGGACTTGACCGCAAACCCTTTTTAGGCCAAGGCTTCTGCTATTTATTGAGTAGGGACCGATGGCTCAATCCCCTTTAACACTGCCTGGAGCCCTTTACTGCTTTTTAGCTGGTAGGTATAGAAGTTGATGTTAGCATTACGGAGGTACTTTTCGATGATGCGGAAATTGTCCTCAGCTTGGGTTACACATTTAATTTCTTTTATGTTACCCCTATTGAGAGGGGTTACAACAAAGTTATTTGCCATCTACTGTTTCTACTAGCTTCGAAATCAGGGCGCTGCAGTTGGCTCCACGGATGTATAATGTGGGTGGTCTAGCCGATTTAACTTTATCTACAGCGCCGGCTTGATCGTCTTGTTGATCGACAAGAATTTTAAAACGATTCCCGCTTAGGGGTGCCACTCATTCATTTGGTTTGGTTATTTTCGGCGTATTGCCACTTTTTTTCTTTTGCGGGCTTAGCTTCCGCTTAGTTATTTTTATATATCTATCCTTCCAGTTTGAACAGAAGGCTTTGGGTTTATTATTGTTGCTGACTCTGGGCGACTTGTCGTTGACGGCTTGAGGCAGGTCAATAGTTGCTGTCAACGAGCTGACGGGGGTGGTCGGTGCAATCGGTGACCTAGTTATCGATATTCTCCACGGTAAATTGCTATTGATTGCTGAGTGGCTGGCACTTTCGGTGTTATTGCAACAAAGTACGTGTTGTTGCGTTGGACCGATAATCGACGGTCACGTTGTTGTTGTACAATTAGTTCTTATAGCTGGTGCTGGTGGGGATCGAGAGAGCTTGGGCCCGAATAGGTGGACATGGCTTTTGTAAAAATTACGCACTTTGTTGTTGCAACTTAGTATATATTGCTATTAGAACAAACTAATAGCAATATAATTGTAAATAGGCGTCTCTGAGGCGACTGAGAGCCCTACACAAATTTTTGCGAATGCGGTCTTTTTTTTTTTTTTACACTAAAATTTTTGCGGAGTGCATTAAAAAACACGTCTGCACATGGCGGCGGTTGAGTGCTTGAACTTTAAATAAAATCATAGTTTTTAAACGAAACGTTTAAACGTTTTTAATTATTTACCAGCTGACCAAATCAGAAGAAATTGGCACCCGTCAAGTATTTGTATTTTTATTTGGATCCTTCCGCCACTCTACGAACATTGGTCCTTCGAGCCGGATATCCTTCAGCTCCTCCAGCTTGCATCGGCGGAACTCCTAATAAGTACAACATTTCTTTATTCACATTTCATTTACCTCCTACATACTAATAAAAGTGTAAGGTTTCCCGCTCTTCCATAGCGACCTACTCGCTTTTATGTACTTGTATGTACATACCTGACCTGTCCCAAAGGTTATATGGTATTTCCCGATCCTTAGTGTGTTCGTCCATCGTTTTTCTATTCCACGCCATCTTACCTTTTTTCACTTGTCCAATTCTACTTTTTATTTTCTCGATCCACGTACATATGGGTATTTCCGGAAAAAGGTCAACCACAGGACCCAAACATAAAGTACCAAAGATCTGTCTGTTTCTCATTATATTTTATTAAGAAATGTTCCAATTTTAGATTTTTGGATAGAAATAGTGAAAAAAGTTCAAATGTACAAAATATTTGAAAGTAAAGTTGAGTTTGTGTTTTTAGTAAACTTGTCACTTTTTAAGAGATTACTCTTTAAATTATTTACGGCATTAGAGGTTCTGTTACCGTAAAGGTTCTGCTCTTAAATGAAATTTAGATACGTGAACTAACCGTAAAAAATATAAAGAGAGGCGTAAGAGTACGAGTTTACCGTAATTTTGCTTATTTGTCAAGTCATCTTTTTTTGTCGTGTGAGTGATTGAAAACGAGTAAAAGTTTTCTTAGTACTTACATTTTTCCAGAAGAATAGATGAAAATGTATATTTTGCATCAAATTGGTTAAACAATCATAAAAAAAAAGTTATTTAGTCAAATCATTTTTTGTTTTATTAACTACAAAAGTTTGTCGTGTGAGTAACCGTAAGTGCAACCCTTATATATATTTTTGTTTGCAAAGTTATTGTTAGCATTTTTTAAATTGAAATTTAGATAGAGAAAGAAAATATAAAAGAAGTGAAAATCAAAGGCGGTATATGTCAAAAATAAAAAAATACCCACTAAAACTTGCGGAATACAAAGAAAAACAACGACAGTTATCCCGAAATTACAGGAAAAAAAGGCAGAGGATCCAATTGAAGTCGAAAGTAGGTTAAAAAGAAAAAGCGAATATGACCGATTAAGAGTGAGACAGATTCGGTCTAATCTTAAAGTGGACAGCAACAACAACAATAACAAAAAGGAAAACTACTCCAGCAAGCAATCTCTTGAAAAGGCCGTCAAGAAGGCAGAAAGGGTACTACCATCAAATGCAGCAAGACGAAAAATTGTGCTTGATGTTTTAAATAAGAAATACAACGAAACAAATACCATCACAAGAAAAAATGTCTATTCAAAGTCGATTGGAAATTGCGAAAAAGTATTTTTTTAAAAGATGAAATATCCGTCCAAGTTGCTGAGAAAAAAAAACTATTATTGTTGCTAATGACAATAGCAGAAGCTTTTGAATTATATAAAACCGAGATGGGTCCAAGTGGCATAAGTAAAACTATATTTTACCAACAGCGTCCAAAATATATCGAGCTTTCCAGTAAGATGCCTTATAATATGTGCGTTTGCAGTTATCATGCTAATTTTGCGTTTTTGCTTGAAAGTTGTGCCACTGTCTTTCAAAGAATTTTGAAAACTTTCTGAGAACGGTGTGCTGCAATATTGAAAGTGAAGAATTCATTTTTTTTTTTTTTTTTTAACGTTTAATATATATTTGTTGAATCTACTCTTAAATTAGAGCCTAACAACAAGTTTGAGATATTTTTCGTAGACTAGTACTTAAGATAAATCCTGGGGATATTGCAGGCGGCCCTAATCACTTGTTATTGGGTTGGTCTGTCATTTCTTTTAAGACGAGTTCTATTATTAGTTCGCGTAAGGGAATTGGCAAGAACATTTGGGTGTGCATCCAGTTTCGCAGAATACTTTAGTTGTTGAGTACCTATTTCAGATTTTACGCTAGGTATATTTAGATCATTTTGAATGTTGTCGTTTCGTATATACCACGGGGCCCCCGTGATTGATCTTAAAATCTTCGACTGCGCTCTTTGTATAATATCGACATTGCTGGTACTTGCATTTCCCCATAGTACGGCTCCGTAAGTCCAGATGGGTTTCAGTACGGAGTTGTATAGGAGGACTTTATACTCCAGACGTAGAGGGGACCGAGCATTGATGATCCAATGTAGGCTACTCGATTTCAGTTTAAGCTGTGACTTTTTTGCTTCGATGTGCTTGCGCCAAGTTAGTCTTCTGTCTAGGTGGATGCCCAGGTAAGTGACATCCACGGCTTGAGGAACTGGTACGTTGTTTAGCATTAGAGCTGGACAGTTTCTTCTGTTAAGCGTAAATGTAACATGTTTGCATTTCTGCTCGTTGACCCGGATACGCCAGGTTGCTAGCCATTCCTCTACCACCTTAAGGTGTTCCTCTAGTTTTGCAGAGGCTTGTATTGGGCATTTGGATCTGCTAAGGATTGCCGTGTCATCGGCAAAAGTGGACGTTGTAAGTCCTAAACTCGTTGGTAAGTCTGCAGTGTACAGCAGGTAGAGCAATGGCCCGAGTACACTGCCTTGCGGTACACCAGCTTTGATTTCAAAATCAGCGGAGACGGAGCCATTACATCTTACAGCGAATTTCCTATTGTAAAGGTAAGATTCCATGAGTTTGTGTGTGTACTGTGGCAGTTTTTGCCGGATTTTGAACATCAGACCCTCCAGCCAAACTCTATCGAAAGCCTGGGCAACGTCGAGAAAGACAGCCGCACAGTATTCTTTTAGTTCGAATGCTGTTCGTATTTCGGATGTTATGCGATTGACTTGTTCAATTGTACCATGTTTTTCGCGGAAGCCAAACTGGTGTGAAGGGATTGTGTTCTCCGATGCCAGAAATGAGTTTAGGCGGATCTGCAGGACCTTTTCAAAAAGCTTCGAAAGACATGGCAGCAAACTAATTGGCCTATAGGATGATGGCTGGGTTTTGTCCTTTCCCACTTTAGGAATCATGATAATAGTGGACTTTTTCCATGTTCTTGGGAAGTAGCCAATTTTTATTATAGCGTTGAACAGTTTGCAGATATATTGTATTGCAATGATAGGGAGTTCTAGGATCATTTTCGGTGTGACTAGGTCATGGCCAGGGGCTTTTTTCGGCTTTATGTGGTTTTTAATAACTGCAGTGATCTCGTCCGATTGGAGTTCCGAGTACTCACTATCCGTTAATGTGTTCGAAGGGGGAAGTACAGATGAGTTTGATGTTGGATTTGGCTGGAAAACCATTTTAAGATGTGTGGCAAATACGTTTGCCCTCTCTTCGTCACTGCGGGCCCATCCACCGGTTGGACTCCTTATCGGTGAAATTGTCTCTGTAGGAGCGCTTAAAGTTGGGTGGGCTTTCCACAGAGGATGTTTAGTGCTGGTTGGACTGAGCTTTTCTATGTATTTCCTTTGAGCCCATTTTTCCTCTTGTCTTAACGCCTTGGAGAGGTTGCGATTAGCTTGCCTTAGGCGAAGTTTTGCTGCTGGTGATCGAGTAATCTGCCATTCTCTTCTTAGACGTCGTTTTTCCGTTACTAATTGTTCTATCCGCCGGTTCGTAGGCCTGTCAACAGGTTTGGTGTAAGAAGAGGCATGTGGAGTAGATACTCTTGCTGCAGCTCCCATCATCGACTCAAGTGCAGAGACGCACATATCAATGTCCTTTGCAGCATCCAGTTTCGGCGAACAGTCAATGTGGGCACTCATGTACATTTTAAATTTAAGCCAATTTGTTTTGTTGTTTGTAAGCCTATATGGGCGATCAAGTACTTGAGGTCTTGTTAATAATGTGAATAGCACTGGAGAGTGATCGGAAGTTAAATCTAGTAGTGTTTCCGCAGTGATCCGATTACGTGGAATCCTCTTGGTTACTGCGAAATCAATCAAGTCAGGCACTTTCTGTGGATCTGTGGGCCAATAAGTAGGCCTACCCGGTGAGACGCAATCCATCTTATTGAGAGGGTTGACTATTGTGTTGTACAACTGCTTTCCTTTAGGATTTACCAGGCGAGATCCCCAGTGCGTATGTTTGGCGTTATAGTCCCCTGCTGCAATGAAGCGATCTCCGAGTGTGTTAAAGAAATCGGTAAATTCCTTTTCAGAGATTGAGAAGCGTGGTGGGCAGTACAGGGCGACCAATGTAGTGTTGCCGCAGCTGGTTTGGACGGTTATAGCAGTTGCTTGTAGGTGCTGTGTTTCAAATCTGTTGAGGAACGAGTGTTTTATACGGTTATTGATTAGGATACCGGTCCCGCCATGAGCTTTTCCGTCTGGATGGTTTGTTGCGTAGAAGGTATATTTTGGTATTTGAAAATTATTTTTTGATGTTAAATGTGTTTCCGAAATCAGCAAAACGTCGATTTCACTTGAGTCTAGGAATAGTTGCAGTTCATTTTTGTGCTTGGAGATGCCGTTAGCATTCCAAAGACATAGACGTAGGGAAGCCATTATTTATTCTCGATAAGCTTCTGGATAAGCAGGTTTTGATTCCGCATTAGTTCGTGCATACAGTTTTGCATGAACGTCATAAAAGTGGTCATGTTTTGATTGAGTGAGATCAATAGAGCCTCTAGACCACTTGGAGTTTGCTGGCCAAGCTCTGGTGCGCTAGGTTGCGGATTCTGTAGATGGCGGAGTGACGGGGTCTCTTTCGCGGGCTCCGTCTGTCCAGTTCGGAGCACACTAGCGAAGGATACACTAGGACTGGTTGTAGCAGTCATGTTGGATGATCTAACAGCCTTGGCGAAGAAAACCTCCGGTGTAGTTTTGGAGGCGTTGAAGATGATTTTTGGTCCGGCTGGGGGTTTGCGCCCGTTTAGGTGTGATTTAAGATCCTTGAAGACAGGACATCCTCTGTAGTTGGCCGTGTGGTTCCCTCCACAGTTGCTGCATAGTCTTAGTGCGACGTTGTTTCTGTCCTTGGTACAAATTCCACCTTCATGATGTTCGCCGCAGCCAACACACACTGACCTAAGATTGCAATTGTTAGAGGTGTGGTTGTATTCCTGGCAGTTTTTACACTGCGGTGGTTGGCGTCTCTTATGGGGCTCCTCTACGGTGATTCTTCTGTGCAGTAGAAGCTGTAGGTTGTAGATCGGGTGCACTTCATTTGGCTTCGACCGCTTTGCATCTGGTTGGAGCTCGATTTTAAAGAGCGGTTGTGCGACTTTATTCCTGTTGATGATGTTGACAACGGACTTGACCGCAAACCCTTTTTCGACCAACGCGTCTGCTATTTCTTGAGTAGGGACCGATGGCTCAATCCCCTTTAACACAACCTGGAGCCCTTTACTGCTTTTTAGTTGGTAGGTATAGAAGTTGATGTTAGCATTACGGAGGTACTTTTCGATGATGCGGAAATTGTCCTCAGTTTGGGCTTGACATTTAATTTCTTTAATGTTACCCCTATTGAGAGGGGTTACAACAAAGTTATTTGCCCCTACTGTTTCTACTAGCTTCGAAATCAGGGCGCTGCAGTTGGCTCCACGGATGTATAAAGGGGGTGGTCTAGCCGATTTAACTTTATCTACAGCGCCGGCTTGATCGTCTTGCTGATCGGCAAGAATTTTAAAACGATTCCCGCTAAGGGGTGCTACTCGTTCATTTGGTTTGGTTATTTTCGGCGTATTGCCACTTTTTTTTTTTTGCGGGCTTAGCTTCCGCTTAGTTATTTTAATATATCTGTCCATTCCAGTTTGGACAGAAGTCGTTGGGTTTACTATTGTGGCTGACTCTGGGCGACTTGTCGTTGACGGCTTGAGGCAGGTCAATACTTCGGCAGACGTTGCAGTAGTTGCTGTCAACGAGCTGACGGTGCTGGTTGGTGCAATCGGTGACCCAGTTATCGATATTGATGGAGAAGCACACTGCTCTCTCCACGGTAGGTTGCTGTTAATTGCTGAGTGGCTGGCACTTTCGGTGTTATTGCTTACGTTAGCATTCGGTGGGGTCGGCGACACCACCGAAAAGTACGCGTTGTTGCGTTGGACCGAGAGTCGACGCTCACGTTGTTGTTGTACAATTAGTTCTTGTAGCTGTTGCTGGTGGGGATTGAGAGAGCTTGGGCCCGAATTGGTGGACATGGCTTTTGTATAAATTACGCACTTTGTTGTTGCAACTTAGTATTTATTGCTATTAGAGCAATCTAATAGCAATATGATTGTAAATAGGCGTCTCTGAGGTGACTGAGAGCCCTACACAACTTTTTGCAAACTCAGACTTTTTTTTTTTTTTTTTATTACACTCAATTTTTGCGGAGTGCATTAAAAAACACGTCTGCACACGGCGGCAGTTGAAATTGGAATGAAGAATTCATGACATGCAAATGTCAAAATTGTATTGATGACATTAAACATGTACTCATTCTCTTGCAATATTGGAAATGCTTAGAAGAATGAGTAAATTGGCCGAATTGGCGTAAATCTGATGGCCAAATGGTTTTGACCAAGTCTTAGGACCACTACATGTCGTAATAAACGAACTGCAGGATGGGTAACCAATCTTTAAGGAACACTTCTTTGTTAAACGTTGCCAGCAGAAATATTTTGAAGCCATCAAAGCCAACGTACAACAAGATGAAATTGTATTGCAAATAGATTTCGCCGAAAACTATCGTCTTCCTCGTTTATATATATTGACTTCCATCACATTCATATGTTGGCGTTGCCTTCCCATTGGCCGCCACTCGTATCCCGTTGACTTTCTCTGCTTTCCCTTTTTCTGGCGGCGCTGCCGTCGCCCGTCGCTCCCCTCAATCCGCTTGTCATACCCAACTTTGCTCAAATTATTCCCATATTATAACTATGCATACATATATATATTCGTTGTACTTAAACTTAATCTATCATTTAATACTAATTAGCCTGATTAACTCAATATATAATGTTGATTGCTTTTATTTAAATTGCAATCCAAATGCACGCATCGTATATATTAGATAGAGGGCTTCCCCATTGCTCATCCCTCCCCCTTCGGCTTGCACATTCCCTTTTCCAATCCACAAACCATTATCGTTTTTACTTGTTCTCACTCTCCCCCGACCACCCGATTCATCAGCATAGCCATCACTTGGTTTTGTTTCGGCTCCATGCATTCCCCGCACCCGTCTCGCGGGCTTGCTTAGCCCTCACTTTCGCTCTCTTTCGTTCGCATGATTTCGGCAGTTCGTGCTCCAACTGCTTTCGATCTCGCATGCGTGACGTAGGCAGAGAGCACCCATTGTCCACCGGTACTCTCTCTCGCGGTCATACCGCACACGCATAGTATACGTGTATTGTGGGTGTATGCTTATTCAGCGTATTTGCACCTGCATTGTATGTTAATGCATGCATCTCTATGGCCTCTTTATGCTCGTAAATTGTCTCACTGGGCCAATGCCCTTTTTCGCTTGCATTTATTTACTCTTACACAGCCGATTTCGGCTATTATGCCTCCCACGCATCTTCCCGCTTGTACGAAATTGCCAGTGGTTGCGTGCGGTTCGATCGATCGTGTTTGATCGTAACCGTATCGTACATCGTACCTCGTATATGCGATTGCCGACTTCTCGCATTATGCTTCCCACGCATCTTCCCGCTTGTACGAAATCGCTCGCGGTTGCATGTGGTTCGATCGACCATGTTTGATCGTAACTCATTTGCCTTGAACTGGTTCGATCGACCAGTAACGAGCTTGGTCGTATATCGTACATTTGGTTTGTGTCTCGGCTGTATCTTGCATCTGGTGCATTATTAACACCGTTGGATTGCTTTGCTGCTAGTTTGTTGTGTGGGATATTATTATCATTTATAATATTCCTCACACTCCCCCCCTTCTTCGGGAGGGATTTGCCCTCCCCTGTCCCTTGTACCTTGTGTTTGTTTTTTATGTGCATTTTCTTGTCTCATTTTTATGCTTGTGTGTGTGTTTTTTTTTTGTATGCAACGGCTTTGCCAACCTTTTTTTTTTTTTGTGACTCAGATCGCATCTTTTATTGGCCCTTTGGCATCTTTTCTTGTTGGCGATTACTGAGTATCTTTTCGTTCTTGGTGGCGGATTAGGGCATCTTTTCTTTATCTATTCCCTCTTTTGTTTTTTTTTTTTCTGGCCCGTTCTGCATCTTTTCTTATCAGTATCTTTCATCTATTTACCCTACTTATTATATCTTCATCTTACTCTGAGATGCGGTTTGTGACTTTGCTAGTTTTTTTTTTTTTTTTATACGATGTACTTTGAGATTTTCAGCTCTATGTCATGTTTTGAGTTCTCTGTTCAGCCGGCCGGTCTGTGCAGATTTCTCGCTGCCATGTCATTAGAGTCGTCCACACTCATTGCTCATCAACTTTCTTGCCATCCTCTTCCTCGCATATTTGTTGCTTCATCTGGCTGATATGTGCTTGTCTGCTTTTTCTAGTTTCTTTGTGCCGTAATTTGCATATGACCGGCGATAAAAAACCTATCACTTCATATGGGCCTCCAAACTTTGGTGCCAGCTTTGCTGCAAATCCTTCTGCAGCATTTGAAAGGTGATGTTCGTTTGCCCATACTGTTGCTCCAATTACTGGTCTCCATTCTCTTCGTCTTAGATTTTTTAATGCCGAGCCTGATCCTGTGCAGTCGTCTCCAGATTACGCCGTATTAGTTCGAACAGCTCTTGCATTTGTTTTACCTTCGCCTCTGGTGATATCATTTGCTTCCCTGTGCCTGTCGTGACACTATCGTATATTGCACCCGGCATTCTTGGTTCACGCCCCTGTATTACATACGCTGGCGTAAATCCGGTTGACTCTGATTGGCTTGTATTTACCGCTAGTGTTATTTCCGGCAAACTCTCATCCCAGTTGCGTTGATTTTCCCCCGTAAACTGAGCAATCATTGTTTTTACTGTTCTGTTTGCTCTCTCGGTTGGATTTTCTTGTGGTGTGTACGGTGCTGTCAGTTGGTGTTGGCATCCCCATTTCTCTAGCATTTTTTTTGAATATTCTGCTATTGAATTGAACTCCATTGTCCGTTATCACCACTTTCGGAGCTCCGAATCTAGATAGTATCCTCTCTCGAAAGGCCTTAATTAGATTCTCTGCAGTTGCCTTTGGCATAGGTATCAGTTCTGTCCATTTTAAAAATCTGTCAATGATTACTAGTAGCATCGAATTTCCGTGTTTCGATCTTGGCAATGGTCCCACAAAGTCAGCGCATACTGTGGCACATGGTTCTTCCGGTATTTGTGTTAGCATCTTTCCCGCTGCTTGCTGTTGACTGGGCTTGTATTGTTGGCATATCGTACACTTTCCCACAAATGTCCTGATATCTCGTTGCATTCCTGGCCAGTAATATCTTGATGCAGTTCTGACAATAGTTCGCCTGCTTCCTGTATGCCCTGCCGTTGTCGCAGTGTGGTTTTCGGCAATTACTTGATTCCGTAGTGTTTTCGGCACACATAGTTTCCATGATACCACCTCTTCTTGGCCTGCTCTGTGCGGAATGTTCCTGTATACCTGGCTATTTTCTATAATGTAATCCGGATATTTCTGTGGTTGTTGTTTTATTTTTCCCATTATGTCTTGAATCCACCCACACTCTTTGTTTGCTTGTCGTAATCTGGCACCATTGTCTACTATTCTTTTGCACCCTTCCATTGGTTGTCTTGACAAAGCATCGGCGACAATGTTTAATTTACCCTTTCGATATGCTATTTCGAAATCATATTGTTGAAGTTCTAGTGCCCATCGGGCTATACGGCCCGTAGGGCTCTCTATACTATTCAACCACTTCAACGCCATGTGATCTGTTACCACTTTGAATCGGTATCCTTCGAGGTATGGTCTTAATTTGCGTATCGCCCATACTATCGCCAGACATTCTTTTTCTGTTGCCGAGTAGTTTTTTTCTGCTGGGTTTAATTCCCTTGACAAGTATGATAGCACTCTCTCTCCATCCTCCGTGTTTTGAACCAATATTGCTCCTAATCCCCTGTTACTTGCATCCGTCTGGAGCACGAACATTTTTGTGAAGTCTGGACACGCTAGTACCGGGCCACTTGTCAGCCTTTCCTTTACAGCCTCGAATGCTGCCTGATGCTCCTCGTTCCAGTGCCATTTTGTTCTTTTCTTTAGCAGTTCGTTTAATGGGTGTGTTAGTGCTGCAAAACCAGGTACGAACCGTCTGTACCAAGATGCCACTCCTAGGTACTGGCGTAATTCCTTTGTGCAAGATGGCGGTTCTAGTTGAGCTATTGCGGCCACCTTTTCTGGGTCCGTTGCAATACCGTTTTCTGTCACCAAGTGGCCTAGGAACTTTAGCTCTTTTCTGAAGAATTGGCACTTCTCAGCATTAATTCTAAAGTTTGCTTCTTTCAGTCTCCTAAACACTTCTTGTAGATGCCTCATGTGTTCTTCGATTGTTTTGCTCACTATCACGATGTCATCTTGGTATGCGAATGCGTTTGGTATCATTTCTGGGCCAATGACTTGGTCCAGTGCGCGCTGGAACGTTGCTGACGCTGAGTGTAACCCGAACGGCATCACTTACCATTGGAATAACCCTTTCCCTGGGACCATGAATGCCGTCATTGGTCTGCTTTTTTCTTCTAACGGAATCTGCCAGTATCCATCCTTCAGATCTAAACTGCTTATGAATTTTGCTTCGCGTAGTTGATTTAAGATGTAGTCGATGCGTGGCATTGGGTATGCATCCTTTATAGATTTTGCGTTAATCTGTCTAAAATCTACGCATAATCTCCACTTGCCCGTCTGTTTCTTTCTCACCATCACTATGGGTGAGCTATATGGGCTTTGTGATGGTTCTATGCATCCCATTGTCAACAGTTCGTCGACCTTTGCATTGATTTCTCCTTGTATTTTTGGATTTTTTGGGTAATACCTTTGTTTTATTGGGATATCGTCCTTCATCGTTATGCGATGTATCCCCACCTTTGACAGTCCCTTAACTCTCCCCAATTCCTTCAACTCATTGCTTAGAAAACTTTGCATTTCTTGTTGTTCACCATTCTGAGTCACCATGATGGATATTCTCTCCACCAGCCTGCCCTGTATTCGCCTTACTGTCGGTATTCGCACTTTGTGGCCTCCACACGATATTTCTGTGTTCATAATCCTGAGGAAATTCCACCCTAAGATCATCGCATCCATTCCTTCTGGCATGACAAGGAATGGCATGTGGATTTCCTTATCCCCGAATCTCACGTATCCTGTCCTTTGCTCCCATTGCTGCCATGTATACCTGTTTGTGTGTGTTCTCCCATTTTCCCTTATCCCTCACTGTTTCCAGCATCTGCTTGCTGATGAAACTACTCGTGCCTTCGGAGTCAATTGTCGCTTTCATCTGGACTCCTGCTACTTCTATAATCGCTGACAATTGATCCTCTTCCTCTACTAGTTGGCCTATTAGTGGTGAGGAGCCTGTTGGCTGGGTCCCTGCTCGTCCCGGATAGGCTGGAACCGCCTTTCGTTTCCCGAACTCCAACAACATTCTTTTGTTCTTTTCCCAATCTTTCCACATTGCCAGCAGAAATTGAGTCTCTGATTGTTGCATTCCCTGGCCCAGTGTCCGGCTCCCCCGCACCTGCGGCACGCCTGATTTGGGTTCAAGACTCTTCCGTCTTGGATGTTTTTGTTTTGTTGGTTTGGTCTTGACTGATTCTCCATGCTGTTGTCCTGGCATCTTCGGTACTGCGTGAGTGGTGGCCCGTGATTATTTCCTCCTCTGTGGTTTGATTGGTTGTTATGTGTTCTTTGAGTATTGTTTTCGCGATGGAAATCGAATCGCTCCTTTTCGAGCATCTTGTGTTCTTCTGCCAACTGCATCAGCTCTTCTAGGTCTCTGACCCTGTGCGGCCGAACGAATATTTTTAAATCTGGAGTGCAATTTTCCAATTTTTTTATTCTGGTATTTTAAGGGGTCTCATCATTGTTTGCATGTCCACCATATAGTCCTTGAAGTACTCATTTTTGTTTTGTTTGCGATTTTTCACTTGATCAGCCAATTTGTTGAAGAATCCACTCGGCAGGAAGTATTTCTTGAAGCCCTCCACAAACTCCTTCCATGTTCGCCACTGCTTATTGTTTGCGACGTACCATTTGAGTGCTCTGTCTTTCAGTAGTTATGGCATTGCTCTTGGGATCATGTCCAGCTCGATGCCATACATGTCTGCCGACCACTCGATCTGTTCTATGAACTCTAGTGGTCTGGAATTGCCATGAAATCTGAAAGTCCACTCCCTCACTTGTTTCGCCACCTTAGCGTATTCAGTGGTCCTGTTTGTTGTATGTGGTGCCGTTTTCTTGGGGTCTATCGTTTGTCTCCTTATGTCCCTCTTTGTCTCTGTGCTATCTAGGGCTCCTTCGCTTGCCCATCTTGGTGGTAAGTATGAAGGGATTGCTAGTGTGGCGATATTTATTTTCTGGAATTCCTCAGCCTCCTTGTCTATGCCATTTTCGCATGTTTTTGATGTGCTTGCCATTGTTTTTGTTTTCAGATTTTTCGAGTATTTCGTCTCCAATCTATTTATTTCCTCCTTCCAGTCTGGGTCCGTTTCATTCCTTTCTACCCACTCGCCTAGCTGTTTCCTCATTTCCTCCACTGTGCCGGTCATCTCGATCCCGATCCTTTGGCCTGTCTGTACCAGAGCCTCCTTCTTCATGTGGTAAATCCATCCTTTTCCCATTTTGATCTTTTTTTGGTTTACAAACTGTAGTTTTATTTCTAAATTTCACCAGTATAGCACGTTGGGCGCCAGTTGTAACAATCCTTTCTCGTCCCTTGGGATATCTATGCTATCTCTTGGGCCAGGTTCGGCACAACATTTATTTTGTGCCCCGGTGAAATTAGAACTCGTTTGTTTAATTATTATTTTTGTTGGTATATTTATTTACGATTATTTATGGGCTTGGTCGGATATGACAAGTTTCTCTGAAGGAGTCCCGAACTTGGACAACGCTGCTTGTGTCTGGGGTCCCTCGACGCTCGATCCTAGTCCGTGTTTCGTCCCTTGTGTCTCCTCTGGTTCCTGTTTCAGACTCGTGATACGAATATCTTGTTTGATATCTCCCTTTTCAGAATAATGCCGGCGCGTTAATTGGCCTTAGGATATATCCTCTGGCTTTCTCTCACGTTCCTGGCGTATTCTGATATTCTAGGGATGTTGTTTCCACCTCAATGCCTCTGACTGCGTTTCTAAGATGGTCTTTGCGTGCTCGTAGCCCCAAGGATAAATCCTGTGGCCGTTTGTTGTAGGGCAGGATTCTCGCAGCAATTGGTATTCGTCACGATATATAGATCCTGGAATTTCGGTAACAGGATATATCCTTGTACCTTCCAATATGCTGGGAATCGTCCTGGAGCAGTTTGACTTTTCTTATTTCTGGCCTGGGCACGGTGTTCTAGTCCTATTCCAAGGACTTGCTGGTTATAGGATAATTTGAGAGGTTACTCGTAAGGCCTTCTCAAATTATTCTGACTTTCTTGATCCTTTCACTCGTTTTGTTTCACTAGTATGAGGTTTAAGGTTACTCGTAAGGCCTTAAAACTCCCTTGGTTGATCACGACTTGTAGACTTGATAATCTGATGACTTGATGATCTTTCTTGATGGGCGTTGCCTTTATATAGGCATCTCCCACGGCCTCAGGAATAGATTGGTGTAGTACCGCTATAGAGCTGGTACATTTCCATCGGCCCTCAGCTTTCACCCACGCATCCCCTTGTTGCTATGGGTGGTGAAAGTCCCGTAATTCCTTAGCGCATATGTCCACTTTCTCTGTGGCTGTGCGCCCCTTGTCCTTGTCTTCCTCGTTTATATATATTGACTTCCATCACTTTCATATGTTGGCGTTGCCTTCCCATTGGCCGCCACTCGTATCGCGTTGACTTTCTCTGCTTTCCCTTTTTCTGGCGGTGCTGCCGTCGCGCGTCGCTCCCCTCAATCCGCTTGTCATACCCAACTTTGCTCAAATTATTCCCATATTATAACTATGCATACATATATATATTCGTTGTACTTAAACTTAATCTATCATTTAATACTAATTAGCCTGATTAACTCAATATATAATGTTGATTGCTTTTATTTAAATTGCAATCCAAATGCACGCATCGTGCGTGACGTGGGCAGAGAGCACCCATTGTCCACCGGTACTCTCTCTCGCGGTCATACACGTATAGTATACGTGTATTGTGGGTGTATGCTTATTCAGCGTATTTGCACCTGCATTGTATGTTAATGCATGCATCTCTATGGCCTCTTTATGCTCTTAAATTGTCTCACTGGGCCAATGCCCTTTTTCGCTTGCATTTATTTGCTCTTACACAGCCGATTTCGGCTATTATGCCTCCGACGCATCTTCCCGCTTGTACGAAATTGCCAGTGGCTGCGTGGGGTTCGATCGATCGTGTTTGATCGTAACCGTATCGTACATCGTACCTCGTATATGTGGCTGCCAACTTCTTGCATTATGCTTCCCACGCATCTTCCCGCTTGTACGAAATCGCTCGCGGTTGCGTGCGGTTCGATCGGTCGTGTTTGATCCTAGCCGTATCGTATGTCGTACCTCGTATATGCAATTGCCGACTTCTTGCATTATTCTTCCCATGCATCTTCCCGCTTGTACGAAATCGCTCGCGGTTGCGTGTGGTTCGATCGACCATGTTTGATCGTAACTCATTTGCCTTAAACTGGTTCGATCGACCAGTAACGAGCTTGGTCGTATATCGTACATTTGGTTTGTGTCTCGGCTGTATCTTGCATCTGGTGCATTATTTACACCGTTGGATTGCTTTGCTGCTAGTTTGTTGTGTGGGATATTAGTATCATTTATAATATTCCTCACAATGCTCTTCCGAATGCCTTTTCTTTTTACGAATGTGCCCGTAACAACATAAGTGGGGTTAAACTGTGTTTTTCTTCAAGAGACGACATAAAAGAAGTATCAACCAGAATGAATTAAAAATGGGAAGCAGCTAAAACCATTGTTGGCATAAAGAGGAAACATTTTACTTCGTGCAACACCGAAAAGATAATAAAAGTGGGCCGAACTTCCTATTCCCAAAAATCCTACATAAATTAATATATATTTTTTGGGCACAAGTTGAAAATAAATTTTTCTTTCTGTAATATTAAATGAAGAGAGTATTTATTAGTCGGTAGCAACTCATAAATAATCCCTTTCTTATTTTGGTTTGTACTAATAGCTGAAATATTAATGCATTAACTAAAATTTAAGTAAATGCATTGGCAACTCTACTGGAAAAAATGTCGTGTGAGTGACTCAGAAAAATAATTTTTAAAAATAATATATGCATATATGCGAGTTTGGGGATTGTTAGCAATGATGGCTAAGCCCATGTATATTTGATGTCGTGTGAGTGACCGCTCTTTTGGAGCTCTTTTCTCAACAGATAAAAGCAGGAGGCCCAAAATTTATACTGGGATTGATAGTATTCTAAAAGTACTTTAAATGAAGTAAGTCGTCTCGCCGACTTGGATATACCATACACCAGTAAAACAAATATTTTAAATTTATAATAACCAATGCATTTTCGTATTTAAAAAAAACTGTTCACATGCTTTTCACAAGCATATCTTAGTATTTCGCTCATTCAAGCAAACGAGCACCCTAGCGCCCCCACCAGCCAACGGCCAACTCCGGCCATATGGAAAAACGTTTATATGCATAACTTGGCTATTTTTAGTCCGATTTCGATCAAATTTGGTATTTTGCTTAACATTAGTATCAAATTTAAGTGTGCTAAATTTGATTGCACACGGTAGAAAATTACGGGAGATAATCGAGTTTTTTCAAATTACGGGGGCGGAGGGGGGCGTGGCAAAATCTTTACACATCAAAACTATGCGCAATTACTAAGCAAATATTTATACCAACTATGGTGTCTCTAGCTAGAATAGTTTTTGAGTAAATCGGTTTTATTTAATTTGCGTGGGCGGTAGGGGGCGTGGCAAACATTTGAAACAAACTCGATAAGCGTACATATGACACGAGTCTACATACCAAATTTGGTGGCTCTAGCTCTTATAGTCTCCGAGATCTAGGTGTTTATACAGACGGACGGACGGACGGACGGACGGACGGACAGACGGACATGGCTAGATCGTCTCGGCTGTTGATGCTGATCAAGAATATATATACTTTATGGGGTCGGAAAAGCTTCCTTCTGCCTGTTACATATGTTAAAAAAGTAACGTTCAAGAACTTTCCAGAGCAATGCACACATGTATTCTAATTGCGTATGTATTTGAACGCATACATCTATCTATCTCTTTTTTGTATTTGAATACTGCGTTTGCCCGACTGAATTACCGGCACGCGCAATTAGTCTCTAATAAACTTCTGAGTTGTACGGACGTGTTACTATTCTTTTATTCTGCCTGCGTTATTCGGGTTGTGCGTCCCCTCCCCCCTCAACAGGTTATGGGCCCAGGGCACGGTTTTGAATAGTAAAGTAATGAAGTGATATATTTAACGATTTATATCAGAGAGCATTAAAGCTACGAATAAGTTACGAACTTTATTCGGGAGAAGAGACTCAAAAGACAACATGAGTAATCTGTACCACATCGAGAAGTTGGATGAAAAGAATTATGATTCTTGGAATATACAAATGCGCAGCGTGTTGGTGCATTCAGACCTGTGGGATGTAACGGCTGGAAATTTGCCCACGGTGGAAGGTGTCGATCTCGGAGGATTGGATCGGAAGGCCCTAGCAAGTATTACGTTGAGCGTAAAACCATCGCAATTGGCATACATAAAAAATTGTTTAACGGCATTTGAGGCGTGGACAAGACTACGAGATGTCCATCAGCCAAAGGGACCGGTGCGGAAGGTATCGCTGTACAATAAGTTGCTAAGCTTACGCATGACAGACGGTCAAGATATGCCCAGTTATATAAATGGTTTCTCTGATGTGTTAGATCAGCTTGCAGGCGCCGGTGTACAAATAAATGAGGAGTTACGAACTATCATTTTGTTATCGAGTTTACCACCAGTGTATGAGAATTTCGTTGTCGCCATCGAGACGCGCGACGATTTGCCCAGTTTTGAAATTCTCTGCATAAAATTAAAGGAGGAAGCAGAACGAAAACGTTTAACTGTAACGAAAGAGAATGGGCAAGAGGCATTTGTTGCTATGCAGAACAGAAACAGAAATCAAAATGCACGCACACAGAGAAATCGTTCGCAAATTACTTGTTACAAATGCGGCAGGCAAGGGCATGTCAAAGCACAGTGCGGCAAAGAGAGAGTCGATAAAAAAGAGAAAGAGTACAAATACACTGAGAAAATGGAGAACAAGCAATGTAGCTTGATAAATGCTTTGGAAGCAGAGAATATGAAAAGAGAGAAGTGGTGCTTGGATTCTGGTGCGACGAGTCATATGTGTTGCGATAAGAGTATGTTTTCAGATTTCTCTGTACATGATGAGAAGATCAGTCTGGCAGATGCGGGGTATTTACGTGCAGAAGGCAAAGGAAAAGTCACTATTCGGACTGGAATATGTAAATTAACAATGAACAACGTGCTTTATGTACCAGGGCTGGCAGGAAACTTTATGTCAGTGGCGCGTGTTATTGAATATAACAGTGTTGTACATTTCGAAAAACATATGGCCAAGATCATACAAAATGGTGAATGTATTTTAGAAGCAAAAAAGATAGGCAACTTGTTTGTTTTTGAAGCTGAATCGGAAAATCTTTTTGCTGCTGTCGGAGAAGATGTATCATTGTGGCACAAACGCTTTGGTCATCTTAATTATAAAAGTCTGACGCAAATCGCAAGTAAGGGCTTGGTACGTGGGCTTAGTGTGACCAACTTCGCGCCCAATACTCCATGTAAGACATGCATGGTGAGTAAAATACATGTTCAGCCATTTCCTAAGATGACAGAAAGTCGGTCCAGTGAACTTTTACAATTGGTGATGTCTGCGGACCTTTTGGAACAAAATCACTAGGTGGTTCACGTTATTTCCTAACATTTATTGATGACAAATCTAGGCGAATTTTTGTGTATTTCCTCAAGGGCAAAGATGAGGTTTTTGGCAAGTTTCTGGAGTTCAAGAGTCTAGTGGAGAGGCAGACAGGGAAGAAGCTAAAATGTATCCGCAGTGACAATGGACGAGAATATGTGAACAATGCATTCGATGACTACCTGAAGAAAAACGGGATATTACGCCAGTTGACCATAGCGTACACTCCACAACAGAACGGCGTTGCGGAACGAGCTAACCGCACTCTGGTGGAAATGTCTAGGTGTTTGTTGGCACAGTCTGGATTATGTGAGGCTTTGTGGGCAGAGGCTATATTTACAGCTGTATATCTGAGGAACCGTTCGCCTACAAGCGCACTGACAAACCAAACGCCAATGGAAGCGTGGACTGGCAAGAAGCCATGTATTAATCATCTTAAAGTTTTTGGTTCTGTTGCAGTTGCGCTATCCAAGGGTCACCAGGAAAGTAAATTCCGACCAAAAGGAAAGGAATATCGCATGGTGGGATATTCAAGAGAAGCAAAAGGATACCGATTATATGATGGAGAAACTCGCAAAGTGGTTGAACGAAGAGATGTTCTCTTTGATGAGAGAGATCCCATAGAGCAAACTAATTGTACGACGGTTATGTTTGATTTGCCTGGACGCTATAGGCAAAATGAGATAGCAGATGCAAATCCAGAAATAAATGAAAGCGAGAGCGACGCATCAGAGGGACAGTCTGCTGAATCAGATGCTGACGAGGAATCGTTTCATAGTGCACCTGAAGAAAAGCTTGCACAAGATGAGAGCGAAATGCGGGTAGGACCTGGCAGACCACGAGTAATCAGAACGGGAAAACCTGGACGGCCGAGAAAACAATATAATATACTTGCTTCGATTGTGGCTGGTGAGGTACCAACTCCATCGACCTACGAGGATGCCATAAGTGGACCATATGCATCGCAGTGGCAAGAGGCAATGGACAAAGAGTTTGGAGCTCTGGTAAAAATCAAACTTGGGAGCTGATAGACCTAACAAACAAACAACGAACAATAGGCTGCAAATGGGTTTTTAGTCTGAAAAAGAATGCGCAGGGAGACATTGAACGTTTTAAGGCGCGATTGGTTGCGAAAGGATGCTCGCAGCAGTTCGGTGTAAACTACACCGATACATATGCACCTGTATGTCGATTAGAAAGCGTAAGGTTTGTTTTGGCGGTGGCAGCAGAGTTGGATCTTTATTTACATCAAATGGACGTATGCACAGCATACCTCAATAGCGATCTGGAGGACACGGTGTATATGAGGCAACCCATGGGGTACACAGACAAAAATCGTCCAAAGGCTGCATTACATTTGAAGAAGGCAATCTACGGTTTGAAACAATCAGGAAGGGCATGGAACTCTAAGCTGGACGCTGTATTACGAGATTTGGGTTTTAAACCATGTAGTAGTGAGCCGTGTCTATACCAAAACCATGGTGAAGAAGACTTAACATTAATTCTTGTTTATGTTGATGATCTCCTTATAGCTTGTCGTTCAAAACAGAAGATGGATGCCATCAAAGCAGCGATATCAAACGCGTTCGATTGCACAGACAAGGGTGCAACTGAGCTATTCCTGGGTATGGAGATTCATCGAGACGGTGAGCTTGGGCCTATTACTTTAGGCCATTCCCAATATATCAACGATATGTTGTTTCGATACGGTATCGAAAACTGCAGACCGGCGGTTACTCCTCTTGACGCAGGGCATCAAGTGGCATGCGACAATAAGCAGTGCAAGAGGGTGGACATAGGGTCGTACCAGACTCAAATAGGCGAACTGATGTGGCTGGCTCTAACCACCAGACCGGATATATTGCATTCAGTTGCAAAGTTGGCTCAGCGAAATCAAGATCCGCATTCAGAGCATGAAGCAGGTGTGAAGCACATCCTGCGGTATTTGGCATCAACGATGGATAAAAAGCTACGCTATATATGTAGATGCCGATTGGGGTGGTGACAAAACTGACCGGAAGTCCTATACCGGCTATGTTTTCTTTTTGGCCGGAGGCCCAATATCTTGGAAATCTGAGAAACAGCGCAGTGTGGCGCTAAGTAGCACTGAAGCTGAGTTGAAGCTATCGTTTTGCGACGCTTAATCATTGAGCTGGGATGTGGAAATGCCGAGACCCCAACAGTTGTATATGGAGATAACTTGAGTGCCCAACAGTTGGTGAAGAATCCCGTTCATCATTCTAGGACAAAACATATAGATATAAGATATCATTTTGTACGACAAACTGTATCTGAAGGTTTTGTTGAGTTAAAGTATGTTCCGACTGATTTAATGATAGCGGATATTTTAACTAAGAATTTGCCAAAGAAAAAGCATAATGACTTTGTGAATATGTTAAATTTGAGTTGACTTTGTAAACATGGTTGCATTGAGGAAGGGTGTTAAAAAAGTAACGTTCAAGAACTTTCCAGAGCAATGCACACATGTATTCTAATTGCGTATGTATTTGAACGCATACATCTATCTATCTCTTTTTTGTATTTGAATACTGCGTTTGCCCGACTGAATTACCGGCACGCGCAATTAGTCTCTAATAAACTTCTGAGTTGTACGGACGTGTTACTATTCTTTTATTCTGCCTGCGTTATTCGGGTTGTGCGTCCCCTCCCCCCTCAACAACATACATTTTAGCGACTTTAATATACCATTTCACCCTATGGGTGTATGGTATAATAAATATATGTATTGATACATATGTGTACGAGAATAATAAAAATGTATTTTATATTCACTTTTTTTTATATTCACTCCAACCGTCTGACAATCCTAGTTCCGACATTGACTATTTCCGATCAATATCCCCAACTGACCACAAAAAAATGTTAAATTTCATGCAATATTTGCACATATGGATATGTATATTTTTATACCCATGCAAAAGGGGTATATTAATTTTGGTCAGAAGTGTGCAAGGCATAAAACGAAGCATCTCCGACCATATAAAGTATATATATTTTTGATCAGCACGACGAGACGAGTTCATATAGCATTGTCCGTCCGTCCGTTCGTCCGTACGTCTGGATCAACGAGAACTCCTTCTTGGCTTGTATATACTGCACAATTTGTATATCTCGGATTTAGCCGAATCGGACCACTATATCGTATAGCTCCCATACAAACGGCAAAGTCACGAACAGTGACAAACTGAATGCATTCAGGAGCTATGCCGCGAAAAGTAATTTTTGGACTTGGAAGTTCAAGGAAAGAATATTATATGTAAGTGAGTGTGTGAATTGATGCTAGAGGCATGTACATGTACTCATGTACTTAAAATTTATTGAAAAATTACTTGGCTTGAAAATTTGGACCTCCACCGATGCTTACTGTCTCCGTTCCCAGCTCAGAACTCTGTTAAGTTTGATCCGTTAGAACGTGTGTCATCTTCATACATCTTTATATGTGTAAACTTCATATATCTTCAAGTGTCAATAGAGCATTTAAGCTTCTTGGCTTTATAATACGTTGGAAAAAAAGAATTAATTAATTTTAACCCTCTAACTCTAGAATCTTGCTCGCCGGTTTGAAACCCTTGATGTTCACTAGCGTAGTATTGAATTCGCTTTATTTATTTAATTTATTTATTTATTTAATTTATTTTATTTATTTTATTTATTTTATTTATTTTATTTATTTTATTTATTTTATTTATTTTATTTATTTTATTTATTTTATTTATTTTATTTATTTTATTTATTTTATTTATTTTATTTATATAATTTATTTTATTTATTTTATTTATTTTATTTATTTTATTTATTTTATTTATTTTATTTATTTTATTTATTTTATTTATTTTATTTATTTTATTTATTTTATTTATTTTATTTATTTTATTTATTTTATTTATTTTATTTATTTTATTTATTTTATTTATTTTATTTATTTTATTTATTTTATTTATTTTATTTATTTTATTTATTTTATTTATTTTATTTATTTTATTTATTTTATTTATTTTATTTATTTTATTTATTTTATTTATTTTATTTATTTTATTTATTTTATTTATTTTATTTATTTTATTTATTTTATTTATTTTATTTATTTTATTTATTTTATTTATTTTATTTATTTTATTTATTTTATTTATTTTATTTATTTTATTTATTTTATTTATTTTATTTATTTTATTTATTTTATTTATTTTATTTATTTTATTTATTTTATTTATTTTATTTATTTTATTTATTTTATTTATTTTATTTATTTTATTTATTTTATTTATTTTATTTATTTTATTTATTTTATTTATTTTATTTATTTTATTTATTTTATTTATTTTATTTATTTTATTTATTTTATTTATTTTATTTATTTTATTTATTTTATTTATTTTATTTATTTTATTTATTTTATTTATTTTATTTATTTTATTTATTTTATTTATTTTATTTATTTTATTTATTTTATTTATTTTATTTATTTTATTTATTTTATTTATTTTATTTATTTTATTTATTTTATTTATTTTATTTATTTTATTTATTTTATTTATTTTATTTATTTTATTTATTTCGTCTCCAATCTATTTATTACCTCTTTCCAGTCTGGGTCCGTTTCATTCCTTTCTACCCACTCGCCTAGCTGTTTCCTCATTTCCTCCACTGTGCCGGTCATCTCGATCCCGATCCTTTCCCATTTTGGTCTTTTTTTGATTTACAAACTGTAGTTTTATTTCTAAATTTCACCAGTATAGCACGTTGGGCGCCAGTTGTAACAATCCTTTCTCGTCCCTTGGGATATCTATGCTATCTCTTGGGCCAGGTTCGGCACAACATTTATTTTGTGCCCCGGTGAAATTAGAACTCGTTTGTTTAATTATTATTTTTGTTGGTATATTTATTTACGATTATTTATGGGCTTGGTCGGATATGACAAGTTTCTCTGAAGGAGTCCCGAACTTGGACAACGCTGCTTGTGTCTGGGGTCCCTCGACGCTCGATCCTAGTCCGTGTTTCGTCGCTTGTGTCTCATCTGGTTCCTGTTTCAGACTCGTGATACGAATATCTTGTTTGATATCTCCCTTTTCAGAATAATGCCGGCGCGTTAATTGGCCTTAGGATATATCCTCTGGCTTTCTCTCACGTTCCTGGCGTATTCTGATATTCTAGGGATGTTGTTTCCACCTCAATGCCTCTGACTGCGTTTCTAAGATGGTCTTTGCGTGCTCGTAGCCCCAAGGATAAATCCTGTGGCCGTTTGTTGTAGGGCAGGATTCTCGCAGCAATTGGTATTCGTCACGATATATAGATCCTGGAATTTCGGTAACAGGATATATCCTTGTACCTTCCAATATGCTGGGAATCGTCCTGGAGCAGTTTGACTTTTCTTATTTCTGGCCTGGGCACGGTGTTCTAGTCCTATTCCAAGGACTTGCTGGTTATAGGATAATTTGAGAGGTTACTCGTAAGGCCTTCTCAAATTATTCTGACTTTCTTGATCCTTTCACTCGTTTTGTTTCACTAGTATGAGGTTTAAGGTTACTCGTAAGGCCTTAAAACTCCCTTGGTTGATCACGACTTGTAGACTTGATAATCTGATGACTTGATGATCTTTCTTGATGGGCGTTGCCTTTATATAGGCATCTCCCACGGCCTCAGGAATAGATTGGTGTAGTACCGCTATACAGCTGGTACATTTCCATCGGCCCTCAGCTTTCACCCACGCATCCCCTTGTTGCTATGGGTGGTGAAAGTCCCGTAATTCCTTAGCGCATATGTCCACTTTCTCTGTGGCTGTGCGCCCCTTGTCCTTGTCTTCCTCGTTTATATATATTGACTTCCCTTTTCCAATCCACAAACCATTATCGTTTTTACTTGTTCTCACTCTCCCCCTACCACCCGATTCATCAGCATAGCCCTCACTTGGTTTTGTTTCGGCACCATGCATTCCCCGCACCCGTCTCGCGGGCTTGCTTAGCCCTCACTTTCGCTCTCTTTCGTTCGCATGATTTCGGCAGTTCGTGCTCCAACTGCTTTCGATCTCGCATGCGTGACGTAGGCAGAGAGCACCCATTGTCCACCGGTACTCTCTCTCGCGGTCATACACGCATAGTATACGTGTATTGTGGGTGTATGCTTATTCAGCGTATTTGCACCTGCATTGTATGTTAATGCATGCATCTCTATGGCCTCTTTATGCTCTTAAATTGTCTCACTGGGCCAATGCCCTTTTTCGCTTGCATTTATTTGCTCTTACACAGCCGATTTCGGCTATTATGCCTCCCACGCATCTTCCCGCTTGTACGAAATTGCCAGTGGCTGCGTGCGGTTCGATCGATCGTGTTTGATCGTAACCGTATCGTACATCGTACCTCGTATATGTGGCTGCCAACTTCTTGCATTATGCTTCCCACGCATCTTCCCGCTTGTACGAAATCGCTCGCGGTTGCGTGTGGTTCGATCGACCATGTTTGATCGTAACTCATTTGCCTTAAACTGGTTCGATCGACCAGTAACGAGCTTGGTCGTATATCGTACATTTGGTTTCTGTCTCGGCTGTATCTTGCATCTGGTGCATTATTTACACCGTTGGATTGCTTTGCTGCTAGTTTGTTGTGTGGGATATTATTATCATTTATAATATTCCTCACAATGCTCTTCCGAATGCCTTTTCTTTTTACGAATGTGCCCGTAACAACATAAGTGGGGTTAAACGGTGTTTTTCTTCAAGAGACGACATAAAAGAAGTATCAACCAGAATGAATTAAAAATGGGAAGCAGCTAAAACCATTGTTGGCATAAAGAGGAAACATTTTACTTCGTGCAACACCGAAAAGATAATAAAAGTGGGCCGAACTTCCTATTCCCAAAAATCCTACATAAATTAATATATATTTTTTGGGCACAAGTTGAAAATAAATTTTTCTTTCTGTAATATTAAATGAAGAGAGTATTTATTAGTCGGTAGCAACTCATAAATAATCCCTTTCTTATTTTGGTTTGTACTAATAGCTGAAATACTAATGCATTAACTAAAATTTAAGTAAATGCATTGGCAACTCTACTGGAAAAAATGTCGTGTGAGTGACTCAGAAAAATAATTTTTAAAAATAATATATGCATATATGCGAGTTTGGGGATTGTTAGCAATGATGGCTAAGCCCATGTATATTTGATGTCGTGTGAGTGACCGCTCTTTTGGAGCTCTTTTCTCAACAGATAAAAGCAGGAGGCCTAAAATTTATACTGGGTTTGATAGTACTCTAAAAGTACTTTAAATGAAGTAAGTAAGTCGTCTCGCCGACTTGGATATACCATACACCAGTAAAACAAATATTTTAAATTTATAATAACCAATGCATTTTCGTATTTAAAAAAAACTGTTCACATGCTTTTCACAAGCATATCTTAGTATTTCGCTCATTCAAGCAAACGAGCACCCTAGCGCCCCCACCAGCCAACGGCCAACTCCGGCCATATGGAAAAACGTTTATATGCATAACTTGGCTATTTTTAGTCCGATTTCGATCAAATTTGGTATTTTGCTTAACATTAGTATCAAATTTAAGTGTGCTAAATTTGATTGCACACGGTAGAAAATTACGGGAGATAATCGAGTTTTTTCAAATTACGGGGGCGGAGGGGGCGTGGCAAAATCTTTACACATCAAAACTATGCGCAATTACTAAGCAAATATTTATACCAACTATGGTGTCTCTAGCTAGAATAGTTTTTGAGTAAATCGGTTTTATTTAATTTGCGTGGGCGGTAGGGGGCGTGGCAAACATTTGAAACAAACTCGATAAGCGTACATATGACACGAGTCTACATACCAAATTTGGTGGCTCTAGCTCTTATAGTCTCCGTGATCTAGGTGTTCATACAGACGGACGGACGGACGGACGGACGGACGGACAGACGGACATGGCTAGATCGTCTCGGCTGTTGATGCTGATCAAGAATATATATACTTTATGGGGTCGGAAAAGCTTCCTTCTGCCTGTTACATACATTTTAGCGACTTTAATATACCATTTCACCCTATGGGTGTATGGTATAAAAATTATTAGTGATGAATAGTAAAAAATTGTATTTTCTTTGATTTATTTCACATATAAAGTTTTATTCTGCTTTCGAAAGTCGTGTGAGTGATTTCGGAATTGCCCATATATATAAATAAAATATAAAATTAACAAGAAAATATGGTGCAATTAGGTATTTGTGTGATGTAAAAAAAATGATAAGTAAAGAGAATATTTATAAATATATGTATTGATACATATGTGTACGAGAATAATAAAAATGTATTTTATATTCACTTTTTTTTATATTCACTCCAACCGTCTGACAATCCTAGTTCCGACATTGACTATTTCCGATCAATATCCCCAACTGACCACAAAAAAATGTTAAATTTCATGCAATATTTGCACATATGGATATGTATATTTTTATACCCATGCAAAAGGGGTATATTAATTTTGGTCAGAAGTGTGCAAGGCATAAAACGAAGCATCTCCGACCATATAAAGTATATATATTTTTGATCAGCACGACGAGACGAGTTCATATAGCATTGTCCGTCCGTCCGTTCGTCCGTACGTCTGGATCAACGAGAACTCCTTCTTGGCTTGTATATACTGCACAATTTGTATATCTCGGATTTAGCCGAATCGGACCACTATATCGTATAGCTCCCATACAAACGGCAAAGTCACGAACAGTGACAAACTGAATGCATTCAGGAGTTATGCCGCGAAAAGTAATTTTTGGACTTGGAAGTTCAAGGAAAGAATATTATATGTAAGTGAGTGTGTGAATTGATGCTAGAGGCATGTACATGTACTCATGTACTTAAAATTTATTGAAAAATTACTTGGCTTGAAAATTTGGACCTCCACCGATGCTTACTGTCTCCGTTCCCAGCTCAGAACTCTGTTAAGTTTGATCCGTTAGAACGTGTGTCATCTTCATACATCTTTATATGTGTAAACTTCATATATCTTCAAGTGTCAATAGAGCATTTAAGCTTCTTGGCTTTATAATACGTTGGAAAAAAAGAATTAATTAATTTTAACCCTCTAACTCTAGAATCTTGCTCGCCGGTTTGAAACCCTTGATGTTCACTAGCGTAGTATTGAATTCGCTTTATTTATTTAATATATTTATTTATTTAATTTATTTTATTTATTTTATTTATTTTATTTATTTTATTTATTTTATTTATTTTATTTATTTTATTTATTTTATTTATATAATTTATTTTATTTATTTTATTTATTTTATTTATTTTATTTATTTTATTTATTTTATTTATTTTATTTATTTTATTTATTTTATTTATTTTATTTATTTTATTTATTTTATTTATTTTATTTATTTTATTTATTTTATTTATTTTATTTATTTTATTTATTTTATTTATTTTATTTATTTTATTTATTTTATTTATTTTATTTATTTTATTTATTTTATTTATTTTATTTATTTTATTTATTTTATTTATTTTATTTATTTTATTTATTTTATTTATTTTATTTATTTTATTTATTTTATTTATTTTATTTATTTTATTTATTTTATTTATTTTATTTATTTTATTTATTTTATTTATTTTATTTATTTTATTTATTTTATTTATTTTTTTTATTTTATTTATTTTATTTATTTTATTTATTTTATTTATTTTATTTATTTTATTTATTTTATTTATTTTATTTATTTTATTTATTTTATTTATTTTATTTATTTTATTTATTTTATTTATTTTATTTATTTTATTTATTTTATTTATTTTATTTATTTTATTTATTTTATTTATTTTATTTATTTTATTTATTTTATTTATTTTATTTATTTTATTTATTTTATTTATTTTATTTATTTTATTTATTTTATTTATTTTATTTATTTTATTTATTTTATTTATTTTATTTATTTTATTTATTTTATTTATTTTATTTATTTTATTTATTTTATTTATTTTATTTATTTTATTTATTTTATTTATTTTATTTATTTTATTTATTTTATTTATTTTATTTATTTTATTTATTTTATTTATTTTATTTATTTTATTTATTTTATTTATTTTATTTATTTTATTTATTTTATTTATTTTATTTATTTTATTTATTTTATTTATTTTATTTATTTTATTTATTTTATTTATTTTATTTATTTTATTTATTTTATTTATTTTATTTATTTTATTTATTTTATTTATTTTATTTATTTTATTTATTTTATTTATTTTATTTATTTTATTTATTTTATTTATTTTATTTATTTTATTTATTTTATTTATTTTATTTATTTTATTTATTTTATTTATTTTATTTATTTTATTTATTTTATTTATTTTATTTATTTTATTTATTTTATTTATTTTATTTATTTTATTTATTTTATTTATTTTATTTATTTTATTTATTTTATTTATTTTATTTATTTTATTTATTTTATTTATTTTATTTATTTTATTTATTTTATTTATTTTATTTATTTTATTTATTTTATTTATTTTATTTATTTTATTTATTTTATTTATTTTATTTATTTTATTTATTTTATTTATTTTATTTATTTTATTTATTTTATTTATTTTATTTATTTTATTTATTTTATTTATTTTATTTATTTTATTTATTTTATTTATTTTATTTATTTTATTTATTTTATTTATTTTATTTATTTTATTTATTTTATTTATTTTATTTATTTTATTTATTTTATTTATTTTATTTATTTTATTTATTTTATTTATTTTATTTATTTTATTTATTTTATTTATTTTATTTATTTTATTTATTTTATTTATTTTATTTATTTTATGTATTTTATTTATTGTTGGTTTGTGAAAAGTATATCAGCAATCATTTCGGTTGTTGGACAGTATTCTAGCTTAATCAAATTCTCTTCAAATGAGTTTCTTATATGGTGGTACTTTATGTACATCAATATGTTTGCTTCTAGCATGATAAACAGGGTTTTTTACAAGATTTAAAGCACCAACATTATCGCCATGTAAGGTTATACAATCAAGCTTAAAATACAATTTCATCTCATTTATCAGTTTTCTTATATAAATAGCCTCATTTGCAGCATCGGAAAGCGCCATATATTCTGCCTCGGTACTGCTTAGAGCCACAGATTTTTGCTTCCTTGATGTCCATGAGATTACTGAGCCTCCCATATGAATACGTATCCAGTGTAGGACTTTCTATCAGTTGAGTCACCTGCCCAATCTGCATCTGCATAGCCTGTGATCGCAGCGCCGGTCTTATTGTACGTTTTTACCATATCTGCCGTCTGGTTCAGATATCTCAGCACTTGTTTCGCTGCTGCGAGATGCTCGCCATGGGGATCTTTATTCCTCTGTGATAATTTGCACACCGAGTGCAAAATGTCTGGTCGTGAGCATAGCGCAATATACATCAAAGAGCCTATTACGGATTGATACTCCGTTGCATCGATGCGTTTGCAAGACTTGTTGTCGCACTTAACCTGGAAATTAGCTTCTAACGGGGTGGATATTGTGTGGCAAATCTCCATACCCAGTTCCTTCATCAGGCTCCTGATATGTATACTCTGGCTGAGACGTATAGCCCCTTTGTCACCGTCACGTTGGATTTCGAGACTCAGAAAGTGTGTAATCGGTCCTTTGCCGACAACTTGAAATTCAAAAGAGATAGCCTGTTTAGTAGCTAACATCTTACCCTTGTCTGAACACGCAAGCAGCAAGTCATCAACATAAACGGCGATTACGTCAATCGTCTTATCTGGTGCACATCTTGTGTATAGGCATGGCTCACTTTCACATGCCTCATATCCCAACTTTCTCAGTACAGCATCCAACGTTGTGTTGTGTGCATATAGACCTCTTCTCCAAGATCTCCATTTAAGTATGCCGTCGATACATCAATTTCATCAGCGTATAGTTCATATTGCGCTGTCATTGCAAGGATCATCCGTATTGTAGAGTAGCGCACCACCGGTGAATAAGTCTCTTTATAATCTATTCCATATTTCTGGCTGCACCCTTTCGCCACGAGCCTTGCCTTGTATCGTTCGATTTCTCCAGTTGCATTCTCTTTCACAGTAAATATCCATTTGCATCCAATGGGTTTCACACCAGCTGGTAATTTAACTTGTTCCTATATATTGTTTCGCAGTCAGGCTTCATATTCATCTTGCATTGCTGTCTTCCATTTCTCTGCTTGTTGACCCGTTAGTGCTTGTTGCACTGTTTCTGGTACTTCTACGTTAGTTGCCAACATTACATTCAGAACATTATATTGTTTGGTTGGTCGTCCTCGTAGACCCGTTCTGACTATTCTTGGTCTGACTGGGCCCCTTTTTGGTTCTTCATAGCCCTTCACATCATTATCTGCAGCCTCATCGCCTACACAATTTGTCAGATTACCATTACCTGTATCCTCAGAGCTAATGTCTTCTGTTGAAACATGATCTTCCACGACATTGTGGGGTTCATCTATTACTTCATCCAAAACCATTGTACCATTGTCCGGTAACAGAGTTTTCTCAAATCCTTGTCTGACAGTTCTCAATGAAATATACATCCCTGCTTATTTTGACATCGCCAGTTTTCTTATCGTATAAACGATACGCTTTTGAAGATTCCGAATATCCGACCATGATTTACTCTCTTCCCTTTTCCTGGAACTTTTTCCTTGGTCCCTTTTCTAGTGCAACTGCGACGCATCCAAATACTTTTAAGTGCTTAACCACAGGCTTGTGTCCAGTAAACACTTCAAACGGCGTTTTGCCTTCAACTGATTTTTTTGGCGATCTATTTCTTAGATATGCAGCACAAACTATTGCCTCTGCCCAGAAGCTTTCTTTTAAACCTGCACTATTCAGCATTACTCTTGCCATTTCCACGAGTGTTCGGTTGCAGCGTTGTGCTACCCCATTTTGCTGTGGAGTGTAGGGGACTGTGACCTGTCTTTTTATGCCATTGGACTTCAGATATTCATCTAACTCTTTATTGACATACTCCGTTCCATTATCACTCCTTATGGATTTCACTTTCCGGCCTGTCTGACGCTCCACCATGGTAACGTGTTCTTTAATTATTTTGGCCACCTCTGACTTATACTTCATGGGATAGACATGAATATATCGACTCAAATCATCGATCATTGTCATAAAATATTTGGCCCCACCATTGGATTTCTTGTTCATAGGCCCACATACGTCACTATGAATTAATTCCAGCAACTTCGTAGCTCTAGTTTGCGATTTTTCAAACGGCTTTACATGACACTTGTTTTTCATGCAATCTATGCAGTCTAGATTTTCTCCAGTAATGCTTGATGTCAAACCTCGAACCATTCCTTTGTTCTGCAGCTCACGCAAACTTTGCACATTTAAATGACCATATCCCATATGCCATTTTTCGAGATCATCGGAGGCTTTAGAAACACACAGTCTCTCTTGATTTTTAGTTTCACACAGAAACAATCCACAGACCTTTTTGGCCATTAACTTTGACAGTTCTCGAATTGAACAGTACGGTGCAACCATCCGATTGTTATTGGCAACGCCGGCAAATGATCGTTGCCCCTCTTTATTCTTCCAATATTCGCATCTTCCGCTGTTTTCCCCGCCTCTCACATTGGCGATGTTTTCATTCTCTTCTTTCATCGCGCATTTTGCCGCGAAATGCCCTGGTAGGCCACATTTAAAGCATCGGCGCCTGTCTGCCGCTGACTTGTTGTCTCGTCGCTTACCCCTCTCACCATCAATAGAGCATGCTGCGAATGCCTGTACAACATCGTTTTGATTGTTCGTCTACGACGGCTAGCTTGCATTTTATGGCACTGAAACTCGGCAACTCATCACGAGCTTCCAAGGCCACGACAAAGTTCTCATAAGACATGGGCAAACTCGCAAGCAACAAAATTACAGTAAACTCTTCTGGCAAACTTACATCGATCACCGACAAATTTTCAATAATGTTTGAAAATTCCAATATGTGTTTTTGCACGCTGTCACCTTCAGCCATTCTTTTGTTTAATAACTGCTTAAACAGGGTTACTTTTCTCACTGGACCTGCTGGTCGATGGAACTTTTCTAGTTCTTTCCATATCTCGCTAGCTCTTTCGCACTTTTTTATGGAGTTCAATTGCGGCGCACTTATTGACAAAAACAGCACCGCCATGGCTTTGTCGTTTTGACGTTTCCATGTTTCAATCGCTTCATCAGTTTTGGGTTCCACAAGTTCTCCTGAAACCACTGACCACAAATCTTGATGTACCAACACGCTTCGCAAAAGTACGCACCACGTGTCATAGTTGGCGTCGTCCAACTTTTCAATATTGTACATCAAACTCATTTTTCTTGCAATGTCCGTTATGCCGAGAAAAATACACGAATCTTGACCACTCAATACTTTCACACTATTTTTATACCATACACCCATAGGGTGAAATGGTATATTAAAGTCGCCAAAATGTATGTAACAGGCAGAAGGAAGCTTTTCCGACCCCATAAAGTATATATATTCTTGATCAGCATCAACAGCCGAGACGATCTAGCCATGTCCGTCTGTCCGTCCGTCCGTTCGTCCGTCTGTATGAACACCTAGATCTCGGAGACTATAAGAGCTAGAGCCACCAAATTTGGTATGTAGACTCGTGTCATATGTACGCTTATCGAGTTTGTTTCAAATGGTTGCCACGCCCCCTACCGCCCCCGCAAATGATATAAAACCGATTTTCTTAAACACCATAGCACTAGAGACACAAAATTTGGTATGTATATTTGCTTAGTAAACGCGCACATTTTGTATTTATAAAAATTTTGCCACGCCCCCTACCGCCCCCGCAAATCAAATAAAACCGATTTTCTCAAAACCTATTTTAGCTAGAGACACCATAGTTGGTATAAATATTTGCTTAGTAATTGCGCACAGTTTAGATGTGTAAAGATTTTGCCACGCCCCCCTCCGCCCTCGTAATTTGAAAAAACTCGATTATCTCCCGTAATTTTCTACCTTGTGCAATCAAATTTAGCACACTTAAATTTGATACTAATATCAAGCAAAATACCAAATTTGATCAAAATCGGAATAAAAATAGTCAAGTTATGCATATAAACGTTTTTCCATATAGCCGGAGTTGGCCGTTGGCTGGTGGGGGCGCTAGGGTGCTCGTATGCTTGAGTGAGCGAAATACTAAGATATGCTTGTAAAAAGCATGCAAACAGATTTTTTTAAAAATACGAAAATGCATTGGTTATTATAAATTTAAAATATTTGTTTTACTGGTGTATGGTATATCCAAGTCGGCGAGACGACTTACTTACTTCATTTAGTGAATACACTTAACACTGAGGCCCATAACCTGTTGGTTTGTTAAAAGTGTAGAATTACAACGTTTGGTTGCTTAGAAGAGAGTGAGTTCAATTTTATTATTCATAAGCTTAACTAGGGTTGCCACATGTACAGGGCTGACAGATACAGCACAGAATTGCCATATCAACATTTATTTTATTTATTTTATTTATTTTATTTATTTTATTTATTTTATTTATTTTATTTATTTTATTTATTTTATTTATTTTATTTATTTTATTTATTTTATTTATTTTATTTATTTTATTTATTTTATTTATTTTATTTATTTTATTTATTTTATTTATTTTATTTATTTTATTTATTTTATTTATTTTATTTATTTTATTTATTTTATTTATTTTATTTATTTTATTTATTTTATTTATTTTATTTATTTTATTTATTTTATTTATTTTATTTATTTTATTTATTTTATTTATTTTATTTATTTTATTTATTTTATTTATTTTATTTATTTTATTTATTTTATTTATTTTATTTATTTTATTTATTTTATTTATTTTATTTATTTTATTTATTTTATTTATTTTATTTATTTTATTTATTTTATTTATTTTATTTATTTTATTTATTTTATTTATTTTATTTATTTTATTTATTTTATTTATTTTATTTATTTTATTTATTTTATTTATTTTATTTATTTTATTTATTTTATTTATTTTATTTATTTTATTTATTTTATTTATTTTATTTATTTTATTTATTTTATTTATTTTATTTATTTTATTTATTTTATTTATTTTATTTATTTTATTTATTTTATTTATTTTATTTATTTTATTTATTTTATTTATTTTATTTATTTTATTTATTTTATTTATTTTATTTATTTTATTTATTTTATTTATTTTATTTATTTTATTTATTTTATTTATTTTATTTATTTTATTTATTTTATTTATTTTATTTATTTTATTTATTTTATTTATTTTATTTATTTTATTTATTTTATTTATTTTATTTATTTTATTTATTTTATTTATTTTATTTATTTTATTTATTTTATTTATTTTATTTATTTTATTTATTTTATTTATTTTATTTATTTTATTTATTTTATTTATTTTATTTATTTTATTTATTTTATTTATTTTATTTATTTTATTTATTTTATTTATTTTATTTATTTTATTTATTTTATTTATTTTATTTATTTTATTTATTTTATTTATTTTATTTATTTTATTTATGTTATTTATTTTATTTATTTTATTTATTTTATTTATTTTATTTATTTTATTTATTTTATTTATTTTATTTATTTTATTTATTTTATTTATTTTATTTATTTTATTTATTTTATTTATTTTATTTATTTTATTTATTTTATTTATTTTATTTATTTTATTTATTTTATTTATTTTATTTATTTTATTTATTTTATTTATTTTATTTATTTTATTTATTTTATTTATTTTATTTATTTTATTTATTTTATTTATTTTATTTATTTTATTTATTTTATTTATTTTATTTATTTTATTTATTTTATTTATTTTATTTATTTTATTTATTTACGTCAACTAAAACAGCAGTCGACGAAAAAGCTTAAACTAAAAAAAAAAAAACAGATAACTATTGATTTAGGAAAAGTACGCTAAGCCCTATACGCAACAAAACATTCCCGACCCGGTGGAGGTGATTTATTTGCACAAAGTGCTATACCTCGATTCACAGCCAATATGGTCAAGAAAGAATTGCAAGTAATGCGATGTCCAAAATATATTCAGCTGTTACGTTGTAGATTAATGGAAAGGTATAGAGCAAAGAGAAGTGACGGGAAATTGAGGAACAATAAGGTGAGATAGGTTGTTAATTGACAAAGATTGACAAAGAACACTATGGTGGATGGAAAGATATGCAATGCCTCAAACCAAACATCCTCAGCTAAGTGTTATATATGCGGGGCGAAGCCTACGGAAATGAATGACTTGGATAAATGTATCGAAAAAACGGTTCGGGATGAAAGCTATAGATTTGGACTCTCCCCATTACATTCACATATACGTTTTTTCGAATATTTTCTTCATATTTCGTACCGGTTAGACCAAAAAGCCTGGCAAATCCGCACACATGAAGGAAAGCTGAAGCTACTGAAAAGGAAACAACAAATTCAGACAGACTTTCGAAATGTAATGGGATTAGTAGTCGACAAACCCAAAGTTGGTGGAAGTGGAACTTCTAATGATGGCAACACAGCAAGAAAGTTTTTCAAGAATTCACATGAATCTACCAAAATTACAGGTCTCGATAAGGTTTTGATTATAAGATGCTCAACAATTCTTCAGGCCATGTCTTCAGGACACAAAATAAAGAAAGAAAATTTTAGGGACTATGGCTTTGAAACCGTTAAGCTGCTTGTCACTGAATATCCTTGGTACTATCTTCCTCCGACTGTCCATAAGGTATTGATTCACGGCTCTGAAGTAGAGTTGGGCATGGGCTGGGAGTATCGTGTCACGTCGTTTATCGTGTCACGAACGGGCGCCCGCGTGCGCGTGTTGAAAAGTTTAATTTTGTCCATGGGCGTGCGTGTTCGTTCAGAGCAACATGAACACGAAAAAACACGAACATTTTTTTTTTAATTTAAATTGACAAAAAATACCAAAAATCCCAATGCTGACTCAATATTTTAAGCTTGTAATCGGTCGGTCACACTTTAATGTAATTTACGCGACGCAGCACCACGCTTTGAAAAAATGGAAAAGCTAAGAATTCAAGACGCAATTAAAAATTCGTTAGAAAAACCCGTAGTCGAACAAGAATTAGAAAACTACAATGCCACTGAATCACCGTCCACTGTGGATGTATTAAGTTTTTGGAAAAACTGGAGTAATAAAGGGCTACGGGTACTAGCCCGAAGAGTATTAAGTATTCCAGCTAGCTCAGCTACGAGCGAAAAGGTGTTTTCAACCTCGGGGCAAATTTTAAATGAGCGACGTACTCGACTTTCGAGCTCCAACGTTGACAAACTATTATTTTTGTACAAAAACTTATAAATTATAATATTTCATTGTTATACATATTGAAAATTGAACGCAAAGACGTGGAAATTTAATAAAATATACAAAAAAAAGTATAAACAAAAATCAAGTAAAAAATTTCGTGTTGGGCCGTGTTGGGTCGTGTTTCCAAAATTTTGGAGCGTGCGTGTGTGTGCGTGTTTGGGATTTTCAATTTTGGACCGTGTTGGGCTGGACCGAAAAATTGCAGTCCATGCCCATCTCTACTCTGAAGTCATAAAACATTGCTTGGTATCAATCGGAGAGCTTTCTGAAGAAGCCGCCGAGGCGAGAAATAAAGATATTAAAATATTCAGATTGAAGCACACGCGTAAACTTTCAAGAGTTATAACCAATACTGACTAAATGAATACACTACTTTTAAGCTCAGATCCGTTAATTTCAGGAATCAGAAAACTTTTCAATAAACACAGTTCAACGCTTTTAAGGTCTGCTATCGATTTATTAGAAGACACAATTTGAAAAATAAAATTAACAATAAAAAAAAACTAATATTTTCTGTGGGTGCATGTGTGTGCATAGATGGTAGTGCGCGTGCACAAATCTATCCATTTTTATATATTACAGTAACAATCATCTATAGACCTTACAGTAAAAATTTTATCTCGATATGTCTACTGGAAGTATTTTTGGCCGCTCACTCCATACAAGCGCAACCACTGTGCGTTGATTAGTTTATGGAGAAGAAAAATGCCAAATACGAGCCTACGGTTGTAAAGTGAAGAAAGATTAATAAGAAGAAGTCTGGCAGAATAAGAAGGTAGGCGAACACTCGGGTCCCAATAAAGACCGCGTAACGCGAACTTAAGGAATTGCTTCTAAACCGATTCAATACTACGCTAATGAACATCATATTAGGGGTTCCACACTGGCGAGCAATATTCTAGAGTAGGGCGAACTAACGATCTAAAATCGTTGATGATACACAATCTAACAGATCAGACTTAATAGAGCACTGAGCTAGGAACTGAGCCAAACAACTGAATGTCATAAAAGAGCACTTTGAGGCATTAAGCTGTAATTTATTAACACCAATCACAGAACGCATTGAGGGCTGACTGCATTATAGGAATAGTAAATCTTGACGTCGCAAACATGAACACGCGTGAATGAACCAAGGCTAAACATGAACTCATCTGAGGTTACTCGAACAGTTTTAGATATTGAGGAACGAAAAGACACCTTTTGGGTTCTGCGGATGAAATACGTTTTTAAGCCAAGCCAATAGATTCAGGGAGAAAGCCATAATGTTAAGTTTCGTAAGAAGCATAGAATGATCAACCGTATCGAAAGCCTTACTAAAGTCCGTATAAAATAACATTCATTTTTGTGCACAAGGTGGTCAATTAAAATAGTTTAGGTGTTGCGGACAGTTTGGCGATGCCACGGTGTAAGAAATATGCGGTTTGTTGTCCTTCTTCTAAAGCGGATTAGTAAAAGACTCTTTCTAAACACAATTAAAACTACAAGTATCACTTGATATATAGAATACACGAGACTTACATAGGGAAATCAAACACATTTTAAGGATGCAACTAGGAATATTATCAGAACCGTGTAAGAAGGAACCCGTCATAGATGATGAGATAGAGATAATACAGTCTATTGTGAGTGTTTTATTTTAAAGTTCTTCTTTGTTTCACTTTCCAATATTGTGGGTCGAAGCATGTCAATTTTATCTGTAAAATATTTTTGCTCATCGATTGTCAATTGTGTGGTTTCTTTTTTAAATTGAAATCGAATGGGCCTACAAAAATGGGTGGATGATGGTCGTGGATTCTTCCAAATAATTTTAGACTCATCAGATTCACAGATTAATCTGAGGGGCATGTACGAGGTTACAAACAAACTGCTATCTGATAAATCAATATCTGTAACCTTTTGTTTGTACTCTGCTTGCCCAGTCCTTTCATCGAATCCCCACTTTCCAATCAGAATCAGGTTATTGGCCGAATCGTCCTTTATATTTTGAATAACTTCAGCCTGAAGTTCCAATTTGCGGGGGGCAGTGTGATCGAGCAAACTTTGAAGTTCAACTTCAACGTGGGATTCGGTCACCATAATTTCCTTAGGATAGCCTTTGCTCTTGCCTTTTAATATTTGTTCATAGCTGGGAAATAAATCGCTTGAAGTTTTCGAATTTACAAATCCGCGAATTAACATGTATTGGTGCTTTGTTAAGTTTGCTTCCATGAAAAGCGATAAAACTTCATCAATATTTGTTTCCGAACATAGTAGATCTGATTGAAAACTGGTACGCAAAACTGAAGCACCAGATTCATCATGTTTTTCTAGGTCGGCTATTCTGCGTCGATTTGTCCTTTCAGAAGACTCGATGAAATCTTTTTTCGGCCTTCCACGATCTGTTGTTTTGTTTTTTGATTGAGATATCTTGTGGGATTGAGATATCTTTCGTGCGATTGTACTTTTGCCAAAACGTTGATATTCTTTTGCATATGTAAGCAATTCGCTTTGATGCATCCTCCAGTTCGGTAAGGTAGCCGTTCTTTTCAATTTCTCCCTGTACAATATCATTCAATTTCTTAAATTTTTGTGCATTGGTTCCATTTTCTGTGCACCAAAGATCAAAGATATATTGGCGTGCAAAAATACGCTTGTAAATATTGATTTGGTCTAGCAGTAGACTGTACTTTGATATTAAATTCGGTATAATTTCCTTGTGACTCTTTGCTACTGAATCAGTTGAGTGCCAATTTATTACTGAACAAAATAAGAAAAGCGCCGATGTAGCAGCGTGCAAATATGTCTGTGTACAATGCTTATGTATGTGTATGATGATTATGTATGTGTGTTAATCGATTCTTACAATTACAAATCTCGATTAATGCAATCCGTTCATAAACATCCCGGCCCGCCCTCAAACACAGTTTCTGAACGGGGCAATACCGCAACCTTGGTGATTGGCCGAGTTATTTCTCCTGAAGAGGTCTTGAGTCTGACCGCTCGAACCAATTGATCCTTGCCTAGGTAGGCTTCGAGAACCAGCGCCAGATGCCAATGAGCTGGTGGGGTGTTAGATTCCTTTACAAGCACCACATCTCCCTCCGATATGTTTGGTGCTATAGTGGTCCACTTTGGACGCTGTTGCAATGCGGTGAGATACGGGGATGTAGCCTAAGTCTGCCTCTGGTATGGTTGTGAGAGGCCTGCCGATCAAGAAGTGCGCTGGCGACAAATAATTGACATCTGTGGCTGAGTTGTTGCACAAAGGTCGGGAGTTGACCACTGCGCTGACTTGTGCAAGTAGAGTTCGCATCTGCTCGTAGGTGAGGGTAGATTTTCCAATGACTCGGCGAATATGCAGCTTTACGCACCTGACTGCAGATTCCCATTTTCCTCCCCAATGAGGGGCATGTGGCGGAATAAATACCCATTGTTTGCCATCATTCGCCAGAGTGTTCGTAACCTTTTCAATGTGTTGTTGAAATGCCAACAGCTTCTGCAGTTCATCAAGCGAGCGTTTAGCCCCAACGAAGTTCGCTCCGTTGCCGCTATAGATTTTATCGCATTTGCCACGCTTGGAGACAAAACGTCTTAGCGCGGCGAAGAATGAGTCGGTGCTCAGATCCGTTACAAGTTCCAGATGGATTGCCGATGTGACAAGGCAAACAAATAGGCATATGTAGCCCTTACCAATGCGCGGTTTACGCCCTTTCCCATCCTTAAGAAGAATTGGGCCAGCATAGTCACATCCAGTGTTTACAAATGGAAGTGCCTGAGTGACACGAATGCTGGGTAGATCAGCCATCCTTTGTTGTGATGTATGTTGCCGTTGTCGAAAACAAGCCAAATAGTCGTGTGTGACTTTCCCTATCAAGTTCCTTGCGCCAAAAATCCAGAATCTTTGCCGTACCATAACAAAGAGTGATGAGACGCCAGGGTGCAGGTTGACCCTGTGTTCGTACTCAAGTATCAGCTTGGTGATGCGATGAGATTTCGGAAGCAAAACTGGATGTTGCGTCCTTCAACCCTGAGTAGTCCGTCCTTGTCGATTATTGGAGAGAGTTTAGCCAATTGAGATCGACTTCGCAATGGTTTATTTACGAGTACGAATTGATAGTCATCCTGGAAGCAGATTTGCGCGTGCCGCAAGCATACAATGCGTGCCGCGCTGATTTCTTCAAACGTAAGAGAGTTTGAGCCTTTGTCCCTAAATGAACCCTTAGTGCGCCGTAGAAAACGTAGAACACAGCCAACAGTATGAACGAGCGTCAATCATAAAGATACTCGTTGAAAAAGACAATCAAGTGGATGATCAGGAGCTGCATCTACCACTGCAGTCAGACAATTGATTTTGACCTCCTTTTGTATAGCCTTCTCTAAAATATTTAAACAGACTTGTGAGTTTTCGAACCCTACCATAAATCGATCCGCGTCACGTAGCCATGACGGGCCATTCCACCATAACTGAAAGTTCTTTAGGTCTGCCGCCATGAGACCTCTGGATGCGCAATCAGCTGGATTTGATTTGGAGTCCACATGACGCCAATAATGCCTTGGAATGGTGTCCAGAATATCCGAAGTTCTGTTCCCAACAAATGTCTTTAGTCGTGAGGGTGCATATGAAAGCCAATAGAGTACGATTGTGAAATCGCACCATGCAAAAACCGTGACCTTTTGATGTCGAAGTGCCGCCTTTATCGAACGTATGAGTTGACTTAGGAGCAGTGCTGCGCAAAGCTCTAGGCGAGGCAGAGATTGCTGCTTTAGCGGAGCCACCCTAGACTTCGCAGCCATAATCGAGGTCGAAATCGAGCCATCATTGTTGCGTATGCCTTCATAGATGCATCGGAGAATCCATGCAATTCAATGTTGTGTGCGTCGTTAACAACTAACCGGGGTATTTGAATGTGTTGTAGAATATCCAAATCAGCTCGCCGTTTGAGCCACTTCTCCGTTAGCAGTTTAGGGAGTTTGTCATCCCATCCCAAATCGAGAAGCCATAATTGTTGAAAGAGTATTTTGAATTGGACCAAAATTGGTGCCAAAAGCCCAAGTGGATCAAAGATCCGATAAAACTTGTCGTTTTGTACAATAAACATTTCCTTTTAGACCCACATTATAAGACAATGTATCAAGACCAGGTTGCCAGTAATATCCAAGAACCTTCACTGGTGATGATTGTGTAGAACCAGTTCCTTCCGTTGGTATGCGGGGTGTGTTCGATACCCATTTCCCAAGCTCCAAATTAGCACAAGACATAAGTTGAATGAGTTTCTTTCGATTTTGTACCAGTTCCTCCTCACTGTTTGACCCAGTGAGCACATCGTCGACATAAAAATCCTCTTATAAGATTTTTGCAGCGTTTGGGAAGTCGTGCTGATGATAAGTAGCCAGTTGCTCTAATACCCTAACCGCCAGGAATGGTGCACATGAGGTGCCGTAAGTGACGGTGCAAAGTTGATAGTGTTTGATTGGATCCGAAGGCCTTTCTCTCCAAACAATTCTCTGGAAGTCGCGGTGTTTGTTGTTCACCCAAATCTGCCGAAACAGCTTGACTATGTCGGCTGAGAATACAAATTTATACATACGAAAGCGCAAGAAGACAGCAAATAGATCGCGTTGAATGCTAGGCCCTGTAAAGAGATAATCGTTTAGTGATTTGCCTTTGGTGTCGCAAAATGATCCGTCGAAAACTACTCTCAGTTTCAGACCCAAATCCGGGTGATGTGGTAGATAAAACCGTTGTCCATTATTGACTTCATCTTGTGGCAATTCGCGCATATGCCCCAAATCGAGGTATTCCTTCATGAAGTTGACATTTTTTTTAGATTTTCATCTTGTTGTAACCATCGTTCCACCGATTGGAAACGATTAAGAGCTCCTTGTAGAGTATCCCCAAATTCAGGATAAGTGACCTTGAATCTCGAGTGTGTGTAGCGAGAAAGTGTTTCTCTACTTGTTCATCATCAGTTTTCAATTTGGATACGGAGCTAATGTCCTCTAGCTCATAAAACCTCTGCAGCGAAGCGTTAATGTCAATGTATGATAGAGCTGATGACCCATCCGAAAATCGATGATATTGCAATGAGTTTGCCCGTATTGTCGTACAACTTTTTACCTGTAATTGAAGACCAAACATGTTCACCACCCCAAAAGAATGTCAATTGGAGCGCTTGTGGTGAATTCCGAGTCAGCCAGTTGAAGATCGTTAAAGACCTCAAGTGCCGATGCGTCAATGTTCTGCCTTTCCATTGTTGATGTGATTTTGCCAAGAACATGAGCCTGTACCGTTAAGTGATTATTTGAAGACCTTGACTTGATCTGAAGCGTGCTGCTTCCCTTTGTGGTGTCAGCCTGAACCGAGGAGATTCCTGTGACCAAAATTGATGATGTCGCCCGTGGCAATCCAAGTGCTTAAATGCATCGTTCAGATACATATGCAAGTTCTGACCCAGTGTCTAGTAAGATACGACATGTGATGAAGTCTCCATTTATATTTTGAACATAAACCGTTGCAGTAGGCAATATACTCCGATTTTAACCATTTCCTGTTGTTATTTTCGCAAAGCTTTGCGAACAAACCGTTGCTGATGCACTCTCATTATGAGCCACTAAACTTGATGTAGACAACTGGTTATGAAAAGCGTTTGGACTACGCTGATTCTCCCTTTTACCTTGTTGCAAGTTGATGATTATGGACAGTTTATTACCATATGCCCTGATTTTAGGCAAATATAACATAAACCCTTTTTCCTCGTCGCAATGGACTGTACTATGATATTAAATTCGGTATAATTTCCTTGTGGCTCTTTGCTTCTGAATCAGTTGAGTGCCAATTTATTACTGAACAAAATGAAAAAAGCTCCGACGCAGCAGAGCGCAAATATGTCTGTGCACAATGCTTATGTATGTGTATGATGATTATGTATGTGTGTTAATCGATTCTTACAATTACAAATCTCGATAAATGCAATCCGTTCATAAACAAATATTGTCTGCCAAAATCGAATTCAAATAAAAAAATTAATAAATAAAACAATGAATGATTTTCCAAATTCAAACACAACCACAAACGACTACGACAGAGCAAAAAACAACGGCACAATACGCCAAACAGATGTTTTGCAGAGCAAAGCTAACCTTGAAAAAATGTATAACTACGTCACTTTATTGAGGTTAATCCTCACATTGGCAAATTTTGGCACCTAAACTTAACACATGTATTACCTTAAAATCCAGACAATTAGAATGAAATACAATTGAAAAAGACGTTCACAAAACACATAAAATAGATTGAATCAAATAAATTGAATTCACAAAAACAATTTGATTAGCTGAGTAATTATTTATATTAGAATTTAAAGTTAATACCTTTAACTTCAAAATTCATGCTTCAGAATTTGATTTGGAACGCTTACGTCTGACCACTTTGATTCGGGAGTTTGATGTCTAAAAAGCTTACTGAACGCTGCAGCTATGCAAAAGTGAACACGTGTTCGTGATTTCAATGCTATTTCTAGAAATCCAGAAAAACCAGGGTTGCCTTCAAGAAGTTTGGACATATATGAGACAATTTGTGTGCATTTTTTTAAAAAATTTTGTGATGAATTTTTCGATTTTTGGCCTATGGGCGCAACCTTGTGCAGCGGTGAAGTCATTTCTACTAATTTACTTGATACTCAATATTTTTGCGTTCCCTCACATCGGACCAGACAAATTTTTTTTTTATTCATCTTAGTTGACGAACCTTTCCGTGATCTTTGTCAATCTTTTAATAGCCTTTCTCACCTTATATTTAGATGGCACCTTGTACTTTTTTTGTCGGCTACTATCTTAGTTGACATTGAACGTTTGCACTTCAATATTCATTTGAATATTTATGTTCTGTAACTTTGGGATTTAGCTTATTCTAATTTAAGAATCCGCATTCTAGATCAGCGAGCTGTTGTGAAGGTCCTCTAAGCAATAAGCATGGAAAACAAAATATAGATTTCTTCTCGGTTTAGGAGATTTTTATTGGAAGGATACAGTTGGCATGGATTTATCATACCAGAAAATTTTATCCATCTTGTTGGCATAAAGAATAATCACAATCTTTATCTTGCTTTGATCCTTTTTCCAACAACGCAGCAAGTGATTAATCCACGTTGCTGGATCCAGTTCAATCACCTCATCTGAAACGGTATTTAATATACATTATCGGACAATTCCTAATGGTGGTGGTCTTTCGATAGCGTTTTCGTCTGCAATTTTATAGTCTTCCATATTAAATATTAAATTTAATTGTGCCACTATTCCTTAAAATTCTTTTTTGGCTTAACTTGTTTCTCATATCTCTCTGACAAAGATTTGCTCAATGTTCTGGGAGATTTTAATTTACGTGAGATAGCCTGGACCCACTCAGAGTAAAACGCATGGTTATAATGTTGCATGATTTTCACATCAATTTTATTAAAACCAAAAATTTAGTACGAAATAAAAGCAAAGGATTAGTTTGCCAAAAAAAAAAAAAAAAAAAAACATAGACAGCTGACAGGTGATGCTGTAGACAAGAGATTTTCTACGTTGCATGAGGCAATAAAAAGACTTTCTTTTATTTGGGAGAGAAATCAGGAAAGATAACGTAAAGAAAAAAATCAAATCCAAATGGTTTAATCACCGTAGAGGAGCCCCATAAGAGACACCAACCACCGCAGTGTAAAAACTGCCAGGAATACAACCACACCTCTAACAATTGCAATCTTAGGTCAGTGTGTGTTGGCTGCGGCGAACATCATGAAGATGGCATTTGCACCAAGGACAGAAACAACGTCGCACTAAGACTATGCAGCAACTGTGGAGAGAACCACACGGCCAACTACAGAGGATGTCCTGTCTTCAAGGATCTTAAATCACACCTAAACGGGCGCAAACCCCCAGCTGGACCAAAAATCACCTTCAACGCCTCCAAAACTACACCGGAGGTTTTCTTCGCCAAGGCTGTTAGATCATCCAACATGACTGCTACAACCAACTTCGCTAGTGTGCTCCGAACTGGACACCATTTACAGAATCCGCATCCTAGCGCACCAGAGCTTGGCCAGCAAACTCCAAGTGGTTTAGAGGCCCTATTGATCTCACTCAATCAAAACATGACCACTTTTATGACGTTCATGCAAAACTGTATGCACGAACTGATGCGGAATCAAAACCTGCTTATCCAGAAGCTTATCGAGAATAAATAATGGCTTCCCCACGTCTATGTCTTTGGAATGCTAACGGCATCTCCAAGCACAAAAATGAACTGCAACTATTCCTAGACTCAAGTGAAATCGACGTTTTGCTGATTTTGGAAACACATTTAAAATGAAAAAATAATTTTCAAATACCAAAATATACCTTCTACGCAACAAACCATCCAGACGGTGGCGGGACTGGTATCCTAATCAAAAACCGTATAAAACACTCGTTCCTCAACAGATTTAAAACACAGCACCTACAAGCAACTGCTATAACCGTCCAAACCAGCTGCGGCAACACAACATTGGTTGCCCTGGGGATCTCGCCTGGTAAATCCTAAAGGCAAGCAGTTGTACAACACAATAGTCAACCCTCTCAATAAGATGGATTGCGTCTCACCGGGTAGGCCTACTTATTGGCCCACAGATCCACAGAAAATGCCTGACTTGATTGATTTCGCAGTAACCAAGAGGACTCAACGTAATCGGATCACTGCGGATACATTGCTAGACTTAACTTCCGATCACTCTCCAGTGCTATTCACACTATTAACAAGACCTCAAGTACTTGATCGCCCTTAGAGGCTTACAAACAACAAAACAAATTGGCTTAAATTTAAAATGTGCATGAGTGCCCACATTGACTGTTCGCCAAAAGGAAATCATAGAAAAGCTCAGTCCAACCAGCACTAAACATCCTCTGTGGAAAGCCCACCCAACTTTAGGCGCTCCTACAGAGAAAATTTCACCGATATGGAGTCCAACCGGTGGATGGACCCGCAGTGACGAAGAGAGGGCATCCGTATTTACCACACATCTTAAAATGGTTTTCCAGCCAAATCCAACATCAAACTCATCTGCACTTCCCCCTTCGAGCACATTAACGGATAGTGAGTACTCGGAACTCCAATCGGACGAGATCACTGCAGTTATTAAAAACCACATAAAGCCGAAAAAAGCCCCTGGCCATGACCTAATCACACCGAAAATGATCCTAAAACTCCCTATCATCGCCATACAATATATCTGCAAACTGTTCAACGCTATAATAAAAATTGGCTACTTCCCAAGAATATGGAAAAAGTCCACTATCATCATGATTCCTAAAGTGGGAAAGGATAAAACCCAGCCATCATCCTATAGGCCAATTAGTTTGCTGCCATGTCTTTCGAAGCTTTTTGAAAAGGTCCTGCAGATCCGACTAAACTCATTTCTGGCATCGGAGAACATAATCCCTTCACACCAGTTCGGCTTCCGCGAAAAACATGGTACAATTGAACAAGTCAATCGCATAGCATCCGAAATACGAACAGCATTCCAACTAAAAGAATACTGTTCGGCTGTCTTTCTCGACGTTGCCCAGGCTTTCGATAGAGTTTGGCTGGAGGGTCTGATATTCAAAATCCGGCAAAAACTCCCACAGTGCACCCACAAACTCATGGAATCTTACCTTTACAATAGGAAATTCGCTGTAAGATGTAATGGCTCCGTCTCGGCTATCTTTGAAATCAAAGCTGGTGTACCGCAAGGCAGTGTACTCGGCCCATTGCTCTACCTGCTGTACACTGAAGACTTACCAACGAGTTTAGGACTTACAACGTCCACTTTTGCCGATGACACGGCAATCCTCAGCAGATCCAAATGCCCAATACAAGCCTCTGCAAAATTAGAGGAACACCTCAAGGTGGTAGAGGAATGGCTAGCAGCCTGGCGTATCCGGGTCAACGAGCAGAAATGTAAACATGTTACATTTACGCTTAACAGAAGAAACTGTCCAGCTCTAATGCTAAACAACGTACCAGTTCCTCAAGCCGTGGATGTCACTTACCTTGGCATCCACCTAGACAGAAGACTAACTTAGCGCAAGCACATCGAAGCAAAAAAGTCACAGCTTAAACTGAAAGCGAGTAGCCTACATTGGATCATCAATGCTCGGTCCCCTCTACGTCTGGAGTATAAAGTCCTCCTATACAACTCCGTACTGAAACCCATCTGGACTTACGGAGCCGTACTATGGGGAAATGCAAGTACCAGCAATGTCGACATTATACAAAGAGCGCAGTCGAAGATTTTAAGATCAATCACGATATATACCCTGTGGTATATACGTATATACCCCGTGGTATATACGAAACGACAACACTCAAAATGATCTAAATATACCTAGCGTAAAATCTGAAATAGGTAGTCAACAACTAAAGTATTCTGCGAAACTGGATGCACACCCAAATGTTCTTGCCAATTCCCTTACGCGAACTAATAATAGAACTCGTCTTAAAAGAAATGACAGACCAACCCAATAACTAGTGATTAGGGCCGCCTGCAATATCCCCAGGACTTATGTTAAGTACTAGACTAAGAAAAATATCTCAAACTTGTTGTTAGGCTCTAATTTATGAGTAGATTCAACAAATATATATTAAACGTTAAAAAAAAAAAAAAAATGGTTTAACCAATACTGTTCAATAGTTTAATGTATTACTCGTTTTAAACAAAAAAAAAAAAAAACAAACAGCGAAAAAATATGAACTACCAACAGTTTAATTGTCTTACTTCATGTGCTTGTCTTGTTTTTTCAGCAACTAACACATTTTAAATACTTATACGGATGTCAACTTCAACAAATTGATTTAAAAAAATCAAAGAAGCTAATTTTAAGTTTATATACCCTTGCAGTCCATGGCCATAATATTTTTACATGTTCCAAACTCTTTTTCGGTATCTCAATTCAAATTGCCGAAGTTTATATACCCTTGCAGTCCATGGCCATAATGTTTTTACATGTTCCAAACTCTTTTCGGTAACTTAGTTCATTAATATACAGAACCTTTCAATTTCTTCTTCTTCTTCCCCATCCCCTTTTACTGGCATGCCGCGATCCGCACGCATACACTTATAGTTTATGTAGCGTTGCGTCTGTATGTGTGCATGCGTGTGCTCTGTTGATTTGATGATGACGTAGTAGGCAGCAAGCCGAACCGATTTATATCGGCTGTAACTTGTGTTCTATTTATCCGATCAGATTCAAATTTTGGGATCTGAGATTTTATATGAAATACTAGCATATTGGTAAATTTCATGGGGATACTCCAATTTTTGCAAAAATGTTTCCTCCAATTTCATGGGGATACTCCAATTTTTGCAAAAATGTTTCCTTCAGAGCTATATGATATAGTGGTCCGATTCTGCCAATTTTCATACTTTATTTTTCACAGGTAATAAAAAGCCCCAAAAAAAATTTCATCCCGATAGCTCTTAAGATGGCTGAGTAAAACGCATACGCACAAACGAACGGACAGGCGGACAGACGGACATGGCTATATCAACTCAGCTTCTCATGCTGATCAAGAATATATATACTTTATAGGGTCGGAAACGTCTCCTTCTGTGCGTTACAAACATCTGACCAATTTTATAATACCCTCTGCAAGGGTATAAAAAACCAAATTTACATACGTAGTAAAGTAAAGAATGAGCCATGCTGATTTACCTCCTAACCAACCTGACCCAAAAACTTACAGCAAAAATTAACCTTCTCAATGAGTAAACGCATGGAAGTATTTTCTCCAACGAATTTAAAGACACTAACGATCCTGACCTGGACCTGGATACAAGCGCGCTATTCTTAATTGCATCTAAACCGATTAAGTGATTTGGAAAATTTAAGAAGCATTTGCAATTTCCGTGGTGCTTTATTAAGAAATTTTGTATTGTTTTAAACGACTATATGTATAACGTTTTTCAATTGAATTATCTACTACAATTTAAAAGTTTTTTTTCCGATTTTTTTGTTATTATTTTTTTTAGGATAATTTTGAATATTTGCTTTTCTCATCAATATGTGTATAACAAACTCAACATATATATATATATATATATATATATATATATATATATATATATAAGTTAAGACCAGGCATGCTATAAACCTATAAATATTTAATGACCGCGCCCACACTCATCTTACAATAGTCAAGACTCGTCATAATGGGCATCGGCATGTCGCCCAATTCTACAATTCAGCAATAAACAGATCAAGTTCGGTACACCAGACTTCAAGTCGCCTAAATCAATTCATCGATAAATAGATCCCACGCCAGCGTTGGACTTTTGGACTCAGCAGACGTCGTTGTCACCAACGACGCCCAACACCAGAGGCTTCATCCAAACATAATCGATCAACCTAAAGTCAGTCTTCAACCTGAGTGCAACTTGTAACTTCGTTGGAGCTCCGCGATCCTTGTTCATAGTAGTTGTCTTAAAGTCTTCCAGTAAATTAAAAGATTTGTGAACGTAAAACTAATAAAGATTTTTAAATATTTTTTTTTTCCTACGGAGAACAAGGAAAGTGTTAATTTATATATATATAATAATAAAAAAATCGGAAAAAAAACTTTTAAATTGTATTAGATAATTCAATTGAAAAACGTTATACATATAGTCGTTATATATATATATATATATATATAAAATTAAATTTACAACAAATTTAAAAACAAGGACTATAAAAGGTTCAGATACATTAAAAATTTCGAAAATGTTAGCGTTAGACAAAATTAACCCGTGTTTAATCACCCATTTATTTCATGGCTGAGACACTAGATTTGGAAAATAGCTACTACAGTTAAGAAATGTTGAGTTTGTTATACACATATTGATGAGAAAATCAAATATTCAAGATTATCCTATATTAGCACAAAAACCATTGACTGATAGTTGTCGCAACCACCACATAAACTGGTTGGACTTCGGAGCGAGAATACAGAGGTAGAGGTGGGGGCCAAAGACACAGCAATGCACACCCGATGTAACTACAATTGGTACCTGATCTTAATAAAAATGAAGTAAGTAAGTCGTCTCGCCGACTTGGATATACCATACACCAGTAAAACAAATATTTTAAATTTATAATAACCAATGCATTTTCGTGTTTTTAAAAAAATCTGTTTGCATGCTTTTTACAAGCATATCTTAGTATTTTGCTCATTCAAGCATACGAGCACCCTAGCGCCCCCACCAGCCAACGGCCACTTCCGGCCATATGGAAAAACGTTTATTTGCATAACTTGGCTATTTTTAGTCCGATTTTGATCGAATTTGGTGTTTTGTTGGATATTAGTATCAAATTTAAGTAAGCTAAATTTGATTGTACAAGGTAGAAAATTACGGGAGATAATCGAGTTTTTTCAAATTACGGGGGCGGAAAGGGGCGTGCCAAAATTTTTACACATCAAAAATGTGCGCAATTACCAAGCAAATATACATACCAACTATGGTGTCTCTAGATAGAATAGTTTTTGAGAAAATCGGTTTTATTTAATTTGCGGGGGCGGTAGGGGGCGTGGCAAAATTTTTATAAATACCAAATGTGCGCGTTTACTAAGCAAATATACGTACCAAATTTTGTGTCTGTAGTTGCTATAGTGTTTAAGAAAATCGGTTTTATGTAATTTGCGGGGGCGGTAGGGAGCGTGGCAAAATTTGAAATAAACACAAAATGTGCGCATTTACTAAGCAAATATTTATACCATGGTGTCTCTAGCTAGAATAGTTTTTTTTTAGGGGGCGTGGCAAAATTTTTATAAACACAAAATGTGCGCACTTACTAAGCAAATATACATACCAAATTTTGTGTCTGTAGTTGGTATAGTGTTTAAGAAAATCGGTTTTATGTAATTTGCGGGGGCGGTAGGGAGCGTGGCAAAATTTTTATAAACACAAAATGTGCGCATTTACTAAGCAAATATACATACCAAATTTTGTGTCTCTAGTTGCTATAGTGTTTGAGAAAACCGGTTTTATATGATTTGCGGGGGCGGTAGGGGGCGTGCCAGAAATTTGAAATAAACTTGATCACTCTACATACTACACGAATCTACATACCAAATTTGGTGGCTCTAGCTCTTATAGTCTCCGAGATCTAGGTGTTCATACAGACGGACGGACGGACAGACGGACATGGCTAGATCGTCTCGGCTGTTGATGCTGATCAAGAATATATATACTTTATGGGGTCGGAAAAGCTTCCTTCTGCCTGTTACATACATTTTGGCGACTTTAATATACTATTTCACCCTATGGGTGTATGGTATAAAAATTGTTTTCAGATGAAAGAGTCTAGATGAATTGTTTAAATAGCCCATTATTCAGCTTTAAAGTTGCGAGTTTTTGTAAAAAGATCATTTAGCCGGACTTACTAAAAATGTCCGAACATTGGGCGCCTATAGCATCCATAATAAATAACCGATTTCAAAAATATCTTGGATTCATAATGTGCATATTTAATGAAAAAAAATTTTTGCAAAAAAAAGTTTTTGCTGCCAGGAACTATTACAAACTCTAAGAAAATATACATATTTTATACGCTATTTTTTCTTATTTGTATTATAGGTATTAAAACATGGTTGATAATAAATGAAATATGTATTTTACACAATTTAAACAAAAAACAGAACACCCAAAAAAAAAAAAATAATATTGAAGCAATAAACCAATTTATTTATTAATGACATTTAACTTATGTATGTATATATTTTAGCAGTCAAGCAAACAGAACTAAAATATTTACTTTAATTGAATTTCTATACAGCTTTGCATACGTCAAATAAAATAATCATCTTCGTTTAATATGTTTGCTAGTAACTCTGCACCAATGTCATTATCACCACCATCTTCAAATCCAATACCACCATCCACGTTTGGTGGAATAAGAGCACCGTTAAATGTATCTTCTAGCCTGTCTTCAATTCCCATGCTAGACGCAATGCCGTATATTAAACGCATTAAAACAAGTCTAACGAAATTGGGCGTGTTAGTTTCTTTTCCTGAGAGAAAAAGTTGTCTTGAATTTTCAAAATCAACATTTTGTATCTGATTTTTATTATCGTTGTGACATGCAATTTCTTCTTGTACAAATAGTAAAATGAGTACAATACAGATATAAATACAAGTCGAATTTAAAATAAAATGGGAATAATTGTACATAATGTGTCTGCACAAACTTAAAAATGCTTACGTACTGAAGCCAAGTTTACCAGGCCTTATCAAATACTTTCTAATTTACCAATCAATTTCACTCATCGTTTTACATTTGTTCATATACATATGTATGTATGTATGTACATACATACATACATATACATATGCGTTTGGATTGTCTAAATGTTTGCACATGGGCGTAGCCCATGACATTAACGAAACCATTATGTTGGAGTGCCCTGTTATGAACCTCATTTGCGTATAAAGCTTGGTAAGTAATATACGGTTTGTATAATTACACTGTGATTTTTTCAAAAAAAAAAAGACATGGCAGAATTCGATGGTTTCACCCTATTTCGGGTCTTGCGAATCAAACTGCATCATTAGTTTTTTAAGTTATCACGATGGTTTCATACAACATTTTTTGCGGAAGTTTTTCATCAAGGTTGCCATTTTTTCGAAAAGGCTATTTTTTCCATTTCCTCCTAAAATATTTATTTTTTTTACACACTTTCTTCAGCAAAGTTTCTTAGAATTAAAAGGGCTACAAAGACATCCAGCCTCTAAATCTGTCCGTTCCCGAGCCTTGGGACAAAATGTAAAAAAAAATCGAATTTTGACCAAATTATTTTTATGTTTTCTTTCTCGCATTTTGCTAATATTGAAAATTTTCTATTCGAATCTTGATCATAATATGAGAATTTATTATGCTCAATGGCAGCAGAAGACACATCAGACCTATCTAATTTACGATTTATAATTTAATCAAATTGGATTTTTTTAGATATGTTAACAAAGTTAAACTAACTGTATTTGTTTACTTTTTGAAAAATATTTATACAGTCGGTATCATAACTGCATATTATTTATTTGACAACAATATTAGTCAAGGGCGTAGAAGTTACACGTATGATGACCGTGTGGATCTATCCAAATCATTGGAATTCCAAAACCCATTTTTGCACGCAACCAGTTCCAGGAGATATTTTGCGTCTACTGCGAGGGCTCGTAAATATTCCACATACGTAGGAAAATACGGCAAAACTTGTCGGACACTTGTTAATTATACCATACACTCATAGGGTGAAATGGTATATTAAAGTCGCCAAAATGTATGTAATAGGCAGAAGGAAGCTTTTCCGACTCCATAAAGTATATATATTCTTGATCAGCATCAATAGCCGAGACGATCTAGCCATGTCCGTCTGTCCGTCCTTCCGTCTGTATGAACACCTAGTTCTCGGAGACTAGAGCTAGAGCGACCAAATTTGGTATGTAGACTCGTGTAGTATGTAGAGTGAACAAGTTTATTTCAAATTTCTGCCACGCCCCCTACCGCCCTCGCAAATTATATAAAACCGATTTTCTCAAACACTATAGCAACTAGAGACACAAAATTTGGTATGTATATTTCCTTAGTAAATGCGCACATTTTGTATTTGTAAAAATTTTGCCACGCTCCCTACCGCCCCCGGATATTAAATAAAACCGATTTTCTCAAAAACAATTCTACCTAGAGACACCATAGTTGGTATGTATATTTGCTTAGTAATTGCGCACATTTTTGATGTGTACAAATTTTGCCACGCCCCCCTCCGCGAATCGGTGGGACGACTTACTTACTTTATTTGAATTTAAGCTCAATGCAAAACACTTCTTAGCGCAACGTTGAAGTCAAAATTATGATTTAAATATATGCTTACATGATCAGTAGAGGTGCTCGCAAAAGTACCCACCGATATCAGTAGAATAGCGGTAAAAGGCTTGAGTAGTTAGCTCATGGCATATAAGTATTTCTAATGTCAAGGGCGTAACTAGTGTTGACTCGACCCACGCGCCGTGGACCCCTTCGCTTATAACAACTCCTGACCCTCTCCAAACGCCCCTGGTCCCAAGTTTATCCAAATTGTTGAGGAGTTGATGAGTAGAGAGTGAGATAGAGTTTATTTCCTAGGAAATTAATTATTATATATTAAGTTAACTTAAAACTAATAGCGAATTTTACTCACGCTTTTTTCTCCACGGCTCGATATCAAGTGACCGCTTTTCTAGTGTCTTCCAACACTGTGTCTTCCAACACTAACAATCATATGTTCTTATAGCTAAATTACGTGTAGTCTAACACTATCAAATTAAATTCTAACAGCTTTTAGCATTTCTTCACAACGTCCCCGCCACCGTGAATCTAGTCCATCTTAGATTCACCAAAATCCAGTTTGGCTAACATGCATGCCGATCGACGAAATACTCCAGTGCTGGTCTTCACTTTCGCAGATCGTACTTGGCCATCTCGTTTGGTGGTCACCTCGATGATTCTGCCCTTCTGCCAGTTAACTCGATGCTGTGCGCTGTCGCAAATAAGGACGATATCTCCTAGAGCTAGCGGCTGTACCGAATGATACCACTTGGTGCGGCGACACAAATCAGGCAGGTATTCGTTTACCCACTTGCGCCAAAACGAATGAGTCATCTGCTGCTTAATCCGCAAATCCTTCATGGTAGGGTGATAATGCTCTTCTTGTGGATTCGGAGTCGGAGTGGAGTTGGCTGTACCTAAAAGAAAGTGATTCGGAGTTATAGGATCCCCTGTCGGACTATCTATGGCAATGTGCGTCGAAGGCCGTGAATTGACAATATTTTCAGCTTCGCACATCAAGCTGTAGAGGGTATCCTCCTTTAAATTTCCTTGTAGTAGCGCGTGTCCCATAGCTCGTTTTACACTTCGAACTAAACGTTCGTTCGTTCAATGGGCAGTTTAAAAGCCACTCGATTTTTTCGCTTGCGAGCCCGGCAGCTACTTTCTTATACCATTCTTGTCTTAATATTCGCTCAGCTCCCACTAGGTTTGTCCCGTTATCGGACCTGATTCTTATTGGGACTCCACGCCGCCTCATGAAGTTATGAATGACTTTAAGGCAAGTGTCGGCCGTCAAGTCCCTAGCTAATTCCAAGTGCCGCGTACAGTCAAACAAGTAAAAATGCATATCCATCGCTTGTCTGTTCCTCTTCCCCTAACCACTGAAAACGGCCCCATGTAGTCAATTCCAGTGTAAGAAAATGGACGAACAAAGGGAGTCACTCTGTCCGTGGGCAGTTGTCCCATCAAGGGTGGTGCTGGGCGAGCTCTCTCCATACGGCATATGAAGCATGTTCGTGACGTCCGTCGTACCTCTTGGCATAGGTGAGGAATCCAAAACTTCCGACGTATTTCAGCAATGATCGTATTTTCATTTTGATGCTTCCATTTGTTGTGATAATGTGTGATTAGCAGTTTCGTCACGTGGCTCCCCTGTGGTAGAATTAAAGGGCGTCTAGTGTCCATATCAACGGCACAAGCTTTATCTATGCGTCCGTTTACACGTAGCCATCATTATCTATCTCCGGTGTTAGTTTCAGAAGACTACTTCCCTTGTCAATGAGTTTACCCCTGGCGAGCTCACTATACTCAACTGGATAAGAACTTTTTTGTACACTTCTGAACAGAATTACTTCAGCATAATCTATCTCTGAGCATATCAGGTAATTTTCACGAACTTCTTTTCTTTTAAATCGTAGCACCCAAGCCAGAATCCGTACGAGTCTCGTGTACGATGAGAATCTTCCAAAGAGTTCATCCGCCTGCTTCGTGGTGACCATACAGAATTTTGGGCGCAGCTCCATGTCAGTACTAACATTACCTTTGCTCTGCTGTGGTGATTCCTCAAGATCATCCAATAAAAAATCTGGCCCGGTTAACCATAGTGACTGTATGCTGTCTCTCTTAATCTTCGTGCCAAAATCCGCTGGATTGTCTTTGCCGGCAACCCATTTCCATTTTTCGATGCGAGAGCTTTCTAGAATTTCGTTCACTCGATGGGCGACGTACGGCTTGTACTTATGCGCATTTTATCTTTCCCATTATAAAAGACACTTTCCATCCTTCAGTATCTTCAACTGCTGCATACGGCATCTCACTCGCATCTGCAAATATGTGTAACTCTACACACTCATTACTAAAAGTTGTGCCATACCATCTTGGATCCCTTATTAAAGCTATTTCATTAACAAAACGAAGCCATCTTTTCCATTCCATGTACTCTTATTGATGTATGGATTGATCCCATTCTATCTTTTTCCTCCAAATAGACTGAAGGAGGAGTTTTGCGAGTACTCGACTAATATTCCAAAGGGATCGAAGATTGACATAACGATCCGTAGTACTTCTCGTTTTGTTGGAATTCTTTCATCAGAGAACAGAGATTTATCGATTTTATTAAACGAAAGTATGAACCCAAATTTATCCTCTGCCGTATACCAATGCATACCAAGTACCTTCTGACTATACAATGCCCCATCTTTATCGAGGCTCAGAACATCATCCATGCTACCTTCCCCAAACTTATCATTGCAGACTTTAGAGTTAGATACAAATTTCTTCAGCTCAAATCCCCCCTTTCGGTGTATCTGTATCACCTGTTTTGCGACTCTTATTGCTTCTGTTTCGTTGCCGTATGAGTGGACGAAATCATCAATATAATGATTCCTCACAATAGCATCAGCCGCCTGTGGAAACAAGTCCTTGTATTTCGATGCGTTCTTATTCTTAACAAATTGCGCGGATGCGGCTGAGCATTTCGCTCCAATCGTCATTACCATCATCTCATATGCCTTAAACTCGTCAGTTTCAGTTTTCCTCCATAGAATGCGTTGAGCCCATCGGTCTTCTTTGCGTATCAAGACGCGATGAAACATTTCTTCTATACCTACCTACCTTTGTCTAAATTTCATAAGCACGTAACTTAATGGCTGGCATTGGTCAGGCCCTCTCATCAGCAGTGCATTCAGCGAAACACCGTCGACTTCCGCTGCAGCATCGAATACGATTCTAATTTTCCCTGGTTTATGTGGATTGACGACTCCAAAGTGTGGCAGGTACCATGCCTTATCCAGGCTTATGTTCCGTTCTGTCTCCTGAATCAGCCGAATATATCCTTTTTGCTCGTATTCCAACATCAGTTTGCAATATTGCTTCCGATATTCAGGGTTCCTGTTAAACTTCCTTTCCAAGGATAATTGTCTCTTAATGACCATTTCTTTGCTATCGGGAATGTTGAAATTGTCCGTTTTCCATAACAATCCAGTCTCAAAACGATTGTCCATGCGTCTTGTTGTCCTTTCCAGTAGCGTATCTTTCAAGCTCTTGCCCTTGATGCTGACTTTTCACATCTTTTACATCCATTTCAGCATCAGCTATATAATTGCGAACGAGTTCATCTATGTCAGTGTGATCGTTTATGATGTAAATTCCTTTGGACCAATATTAGGATGGTTATCGATCTTACCATACACCACCCAACCTAGTCTAGTCTTTACAAAAGCTGGTCCATTCCAGCCAGACGACTTCACCTTTCTGGGTATGCCTAAGCGAACATTATCAAGACCAATCAACAACTCAGGTTCTACATTGCTATACGACTGCAATGGTATGTTCTAGAGATGTCGATTTTTAAGATACAAGTTCTTTCTATTTATTGTTTGTTGGGCCAACTTTAGGTTTTTGTCTGTTCGAACGCCCTTTATATCATAAATAGTGTAGCCATTTGTTCCCGATATGCCAATATCGAATCGGATTGTGCTTTCGGTTACCTGCTTATTGCCAAACCATTGTAATGTCAGATCTTCCTTTGGGCCTTTTCAATGGAGCGCAGCAGCCAAGCTCTCATTCATCAGAGAAACTGCAGACCCTTCGACCCAAGGAAAGCAAAAACATTCCACTGTATGACCCTTGGCATGTAGCCGTACCGGTAGTATCTTGAACAGAAGCGTTGAGCCTTTGCTCTCTGTTGCAGTGCCACAAAACTCTTTGGAACTGCTGGGTTTTACTACGACATTCGGTTCTTTCTCTATATGCAGCAATGTATTGTGGCGTCCGTTGCAGTTTTGCGATGGCCTTCACGCAAGCAATTAAAACATAAGCCCTTTTTCCGTACAAACTGCCATTTCTCATCGTGATTCAAGTTTGCGAACCCATTGCACTTCCTCAGCCAGTGACTTCCGTTACACATAATGCATCTTGCTTCCATATAATCAGATGTTTGATGTCTCTGATCTGCATGAAACATTCTTGTTCTTTCCTTCTTTATTTTGGTCGTTGATTCCGAAGTACTAAGACATACCCCATATACAACTTTCGCCATTGTCTGTAACCATTCGCTCAAGTCCTTGATTGTCGCTTCGCGATTTAACGATATAACATAGTTTGACCAGCTGAGCCTTTGCTGCACCGGTAGCTTCCCAATAAGAATGTCCATTAGTGTTGGATTTGACATGTGATGACGTGCATTGGCCGCATCCAAAAAAGCTGACAAGTTCCTCACCTTCGTAGCAAACTTAACCAAGTTTTCTAGTTTATCTTCTGAAATGTTTGGAAATGATCTCACATTATTAATTTGACTCTTTAGCAGTTGTTCAGGTTTCCGAATCGATCCTTTAAAGTTTCCATCACGTCAGGCATATTCTGACTGTGGATAAGTAGACATTCAACTACGTCCCTAGCCCGACCTACAATCGCCTTTTGTAGACGCAATAAATTCTCTCGGTCATTATAACCGTACTCCACTATTGTCATATCAAATGCCTCCTTCAACATTGGCCATAATTTCGGTGTACCATCGAAAGACGAAAGATCATACAACTTTCTAGGCGGTTCTGCTCGTGCCATCAACTCGCTGTCGTTGCTGGCCGCTGTACTGTCTGTCGGCATACAAAAGTTCGCCCGAACTTCCTCCGACTGTACCTCATCCCCACAAGATGCCGCTCTAGCTTGCTGATGTTCAAATGCCCTACCAACCAGTAAGCCCGTTCTCTCGATTCCAGCCTGAATTGTCTGCATTTGTAGTTCATTCATCCTGACCATTTCCGCTTGAAATGCCTACATTTGAATCACGTTTGTACGTGTCGCCTCTAACTAAATTGGTGCAATTGTTTCATCATATCTGCCATAGTGCTCAACATTAAAGTCATCTCGTTCGAGCTTTTCAGCGGCGCCTCATTGTCAACCATCGGGTCGATTAAACCTGACGCCGTGTTTGCCGCCATTTTTCTAGTTACCACCATCCGACAGACAATCCATCCAAATCAACAATCTAATAGGCACTTACCTTGTGCTTCTCATAAACGTTAAATTCATCAATCCAAGCCTCCTCAGAAGCATCCTCGCCTTTGTCCAAAGGTGGATTGGTCCGCGAAACCAACTGGACCGCGAAATAAAAAATGTTGACTCGACCCACGCGCCGTGGACCCCTTCGCTTATAACAACTCCTGACCCTCTCCAAACGCCCCTGGTCCCAAGTTCATCCAAATTGAGGAGTTGATGAGTAGAGAGTGAGATAGAGTTTTATTTCCTAGAAATTATTATATATTAAGTTAACTTAAAACTAAAAGCGAATTTAACTCACGCTTTTTTCTCCACGGCTCGATATCAAGTGACCGCTTTTCTACAGTAGCCCTTTTAGTGTCTTCCAACACTAACAATCATATGTTCTTATAGCTAAATTACGTGTAGTCTAACACTATCAAATTAAATTCTAACAGCTTTTGGCTTTTATTCACAACAACTAGTATTTAAATTCGTGAGGGGTAATACCTTTTTTTTCCAAACTTAACTTTTTTAATACATTTTGATCTGAAAACCTATAAAAAGTTTTATCAGCTTCACCTTTAAGTAAATTGATTTAAATGCACCCTTCCCCCTCCCCTCGTACTCAAACCGGGCTACGCCCTTGACTAATATTGTTGTCAAATAAATAATATGCAGTTATGATACCGACTGTATAAATATTTTTCAAAAAGTAAACCAATACAGTTAGTTTAACTTTGTTAACATATCTAAAAAAATCCTATTTGATTTAATTATAAATCGTAAATTAGATAGGTCTGATGTGTCTTCTGCTGCCATTGAGCATAATAAATTCTCATATTATGATCAAGATTCGAATAGAAAATTTTCAATATTAGCAAAATGCGAGAAAGAAAACATAAATGAAGTAAGTAAGTCGTCTCGCCGACTTAGGTATACCATACACCAGTAAAACAAATATCTCAAATTTATAATAACAAATGCATTTTCGTATTTTTATAAAAATCTGTTTGCATGCTTTTTAGCATATTTTAGTATTTCGCTCACTCAAGGATACGAGCACCCTAGCGCCCCCACCAGCCAAAAGCCAACTCTGGCCATATAGAAAAACGTTTATATGTATAACTTGGCTATTTTTAGTGCGATTTTAATAATTTTGTGTTTTGCTTGATATTAGTATCAAATTTAAGTCTGCTAAATTTGGTTTGCACAAGGTGGAAAATTACGGGAGATAATCGAGTTTTTTCAAATTACGGGGGCGGTAGGGGGCGTGGCAAAATTTTTACAAATACAAAATGTGCGCATTTACTAAGCAAATATACATACCAAATTTTGAGTCTCTAGTTGCTATGGTGTTTAAGAAAATCGGTTTTATATCATTTGCGGGGGCGGTAGGGGGCGTGGCAAACATTTGAAACAAACTCGATAAGCGTACATATGACACGAGTCTACATACCAAATTTGGTGGCTCTAGCTCTTATAGTCTCCGAGATCTAGGTGTTCATACAGACGGACGGACGGACGGACAGACGGACATGGCTAGATCGTCTCGGCTGTTGATGCTGATCAAGAATATATATACTTTATGGGGTCGGAAAAGCTTCCTTCTGCCTGTTTCACCCTATGGGTGTATGGTATAAAAAGTGTAATAAACTTAGCAGATGGTCGTAGATGGCTACCATTTTGAACACGTTAAAATCACAAAGACTCACACGATACATAAATGCTAATACTAGCTTGAATAAGATTGAATAAAGTACGTTATAGTTCAGAGAAGTTAGTATAAGGCCCAAAACCGTACTTGTTAAAACAACATACTTCAAACACATTTATTTTGCTACACATGAATAGACAGGTCACAAAATAATTTTTTTTATTGAATACATACCTTTTCTAGACGAAAACAAAAGTAATTGGGCCAATTTGTTTTAATTTGTTTAAGTTGAAGATCAACCAAGAAAGATCAAAAAGTGCAACCAAATATTTGAATGCCACGTGCTGAACATCTATTCACTTTGAAAGCCCGCAGCTGATCAGGGGTGCATTGAAAAAATCTCACGAAAGCGTTTATAAGCTTTTACAAGTGTTGCCAATTAGGATAAATAACAAAACAAACGAATTTTTAAAAAGTTAATTTTGACTTATGTCCCGCTAGACCGCTCAGTTGGCCCAGTGTGCAATGCTTGAAATACTTATAAAAAAAAATTTTTTTTAAGTAATTTCTAAACAAAAGGTTTTGAGCTGTCTTTATGGGCTTTTGTTCCCTATTTTTTTCCCGTATTGGTTATATTCATATTATTAGTGAGGTCAATATTAGAATTATAAAAAAAAAAAATTTATATTATTTAAAAATAAACTCCATATGTTCGATAATACCATAAGTAAATTTGATGATATATCTCTTATACCCACAATGGGGTTAATAGAAAAAAAAATCAGTGGACTCCACTGCGAATGTTATAAATAAAATCGAATCATCCAATACTGACATGAGATTAACGAACATATTGTTATTAATAATTGTCGTAATAATGTGGGCAAATGTTTTATATAAAGCTTACCTATTACACAATAAATGTGTAACTAAAAGAGCCATAAGCCAAGCTAATGACCTAGATAGGGTCTAAAAATACATATACACACACGCGATTAAAGATTAAAAAAATTTTTTTTTTTTTGAAAAACAATGGCCACTCTTGATAATTATTTTGCAAGAATAAACGCTAGGCATCCCAGTATTGTCCAAGATTTAATTGAGGTTTTTAGAAACGAACAAATCAATTCACCACAAAACTCAATAAACTTGGTACAAATTAGGTCAGCTTACCTTAATATAACGGGAGAATATTTCCCAGTTTAAGGAGGCTCTAGGGTACAGAAGAGTTTCATCCTCACAGTACCATATGTATGCTGTTTTTCCAATGCAGCAGGCACATATCGTTTCTATCTACTTATAATTACCATTTTTTTATACCCTTGCAGAGGGTATTATAAAATTGGTCAGATGTTTGTAACGCACAGAAGGAGACGTTTCCGACCCTATAAAGTATATATATTCTTGATCAGCATGAGAAGCTGAGTTGATATAGCCATGTCCGTCTGTCCGTCCGTCTGTGCGTATGCGTTTTACTCAGCCATCTTAAGAGTTATCGGGATGAAATTTTTTTTGCGGGCTTTTTATTACCTGGGAAAAATAAAGTATGAAAATTGGGAGAATCGGACCACTATATCATATAGCTCTGGAGGAAACATTTTTGCAAAAATTGCAAAAATTGGAGTATCGCCATGAAATGTACCAATATGATAGTATTATATATAAAATCTCAGATCCCAAAATTTGAATCTGATCGGATATATAGAACACAAGTTACAGCCGATATAAATCGGTTCAACTTGCTGCCTACTACGTCATCATCAAATCAACAGAGCACACGCATGCACACATACAGACGCAACGCTACATAAACTATATGTGTATGCGTGCGAGTCGCGGCATGCGTGTAAAAGGGGATGGGGAAGAAGAAGAAGAAATTGAAATAATATTTGAAAAGTTCTGTGCATTAATGAATTGAGATACAGAAAAAGAGTTTGGAACATGTAAAAATATTATGGCCATGGACTGCAAGGGTATATAAACTTCGGCACAGCCGATGTATATTTCGGATGGTCTTCCAACTGAACAAGCAATAAAATACACTACCAAAGTGGCAGTAAATGCTATGGTAAGTCATACCAAAAGTCAAAGAGTCCAGATATTAATGGAATCAGGAAACTTTGATTCAGCTAAAGAAGCCATCACTAGATTTACCACTCTTTCAGTAGAGTCGGGCTCCACAGAAAGTTTCCAAAATAATACCATTTTTATGCCCAGCATAATGACCGCAGTAGACGCCGCTATAACAAGAATGGTAACTGGAGAAACAACTCGAATTGGACCAATAACAACTCGAATTGGAGCAATAACGATGCCCACAGAGCCCAACGAGGCCGAAACTATTCACGCTACCGAAGAGGCGGCCGTGGAGGTGAACACAATAATAATAGACAAAACACAAATAACCAACAGAATGGTTACAACAAGACAAATGTCCGAATTACCCAAAGCGACCACGGAAACGGACAAGCTCCTCCAAATGCTCAAAATTAAAAAATAAAGTCTATTCTATTAACCTAAGTCTTAATAATTTCGTATCGTTTAAGAATGTTAAAACAAATAAGAAAATAACATTCTTAATTGATACCGGTGCAGATATTTCAATAATAAAAGAAAATTCTGATGTATTTCACGACATCCAAGTAAACAAAACTGTAGACATTCGAGGCATAGGAGAAGGAGTAATAAACTCCAAAGGCCTAGTCTCAATAGAATTGCAGACAGATAAATATATTATTCCATACGAATTTCATCTGCTTCATTCAGATTTCGCAATCCCATGCGACGGAATAATAGGATTAGATTTCATAAAAACTTTTAATTGCAAATTAGATTACAGCAATTCAGAAGATTGGTTTATACTTAGAACACGAAAATTAACGTACCCAATTTATGTTCCAATAACATTCAATTCTGGTAATAACTTAACACTTCTACCAGCAAGATCCCAAGTGGTACGCAAAATCTTCAGCAGAAGATAACATTTTAATTCTGAATCAGGAAATTTATTTATTTATTTATAATAAAGTTAATAATAATTAAAATTATTACTAGCTTATTAACTAAAGCGCTGGCGGCTAAGGCCTTCGGCTTGGTATTTACATACATTTATATCTACAAAATTGCATATTTACCTACACATTTACGTATTTACATATTTAGATATTTACATATTAACATACTTATAATTACAATAAATGGTATATTTGTGAAAGGTTAAGGAATTGTATTATTAGGGATGTATTTTCTGGCGTGGGATTTGAAAGGATGGAAAGGGGGCAGGTATTTTTGAAAATTTGGTTTCTAAGGTGCTGGGTTGCTGGGCATTCTTTAAGGATGCAGATTTGGTAAGCAGATTCCTAATTAATGTTGGGTAAAAGTTGTTGTTGTCAATATTCCCGATAGATTTTATAGATGAGAGAGAATCCGAACAAATTACAAAGTTACCTTTTCTACTTTGAATTAGTTTAATTGCGTCAAGAATGGCTATGGTTTCGGCTGATAGTATTGATGTGAAGTACGGTAGTAAACCTCTTTGTAAGGTTTCCTTTTCGGTGGTGATGGCAAAGGTAGCAGTGTTGTGTTGCAACGAGCCGTCTGTATATATAAATGTGTGATTCTTGTATTTAGCCTTGAGATCAAGGAAGTGCCGCCTATAAATACTCGTCGGTGTGTTGGGTTTGCTGTATTTTTGTAGTGTAGTGTTTATAACAGTAGGGAAAGTCCATGGGGGGGGTTATTGCTCTGTTTGGGAGCGGGAGGTAGGGGATATGGTTTTCTTTGCATAATACATAGTATAATTTTTTCTAGTGTCGATGATATTTTATATATTTTACTTTTGTTACTTAGCTTAATATGTTTGTAGAGTGGTGAATTTGAACTGTTAAGTAGTGTTTTGTATGTTTTGGCTGTAATGAGGTCTCTCTGTTGTTCTATTGTGGGTATATTCGATTCGAAAAGTAAGTTTGATATAGGTGTTGATCGTAGGGCGCCAAGTGATGTGCGTATTGCTGCGTTAAACAATGACTTAAGCTTGTTGAGCGTTGATTTTGGTGCGTGCCCGTAGATAAATATTGCATAGTCTATTTTAGAAATCAATATAGATTTTGTTATGTTGATCAGTGTGTGTGTGTTGCAGTTGAATTTGGGACTTGCTAGGCATTTGATAACATTCAGTTTGTTGTTTAACGCTGGTTGCATATTTTTAATATGTGAGTGCCATCTGTATTTGCTGTTTATTGTTAGTCCTAAGAGTTTTAGGCTTGGAACTGTGGGAATTTGGGTGTTGTTGCATGATATGGTGCAAGAACAGTTCTGCTTTCGGCATATGTGGAGGTGTTGGCACTTTTGCGGGGATAGTAGGGCTCCTGAGTATAGGCACCACTTGTGGATGTTCGAGAAAAGTGTGTCAAGGTTGTGGTTAGGATTTTTTTTTTTTTGGGGGAGATTATCAGGAAGAAATCATCGGCGTATGCGCTAAATTGAATATCTTTCTGAAGGTGGATGATATTTGAAAGTTTGTTATAGGCGATGAGGAAGAGAATTACCGATATTGGGGATCCCTGGGGAATGCCGTTGCATAGAGAATATGGGGAGCTTATCGTGTTTTTGATTTTAATTTTGATTTTTCTGTTTGACATGAAGTTTTGGACAAAGGATACTATTTTTGGGCCTACTTTCCAGCTGATTAATTGGTCTACTATAGTGTGCACGCCAACTCTGTCGAAGGCCTTTGAGAAGTCAAGGGCAATGATAGAGGTGTGCTTTTTGCTTCTTAACGACTTGGTTATCAGGTGGTCTGCAAGGAGCAGACCGTCTGAAACTGATTTGCCGTATTTGAAGCCCGATTGGTTAGGATGTATTAGGTTGTGTTTGGTGACAAACCACCATAGACGTTTGGCTATTATTTTTTCAAGTGTTTTGGCTAGGCAACAGTTAAGTGAGATTGGTCGGTAGCTGGAAATTAGTGTTTTGTCAGATTTGGGTTTTAGTATGGGGATAAGTAGACTTGTTTTGTATGTTTGTGGAATGGTGTTGTTATTAAAGATGTTGTTGAAGAGTTAACAATTCGTTGTTTCACTGGGATTGAGGTGTTTTTAATCATAGGGTAAGCTATTCTATTAAGGCCAGGGGTTGTTCCTTTGAGGGAGTGCAATGCTGAGAGTAGTTCTATCTGAGTAATATCTGATTCTATTGTTTGTGCTGATGGGTGGGTTATGTAGTTTGTTAGTTTGTTCGCGTACTTGTTAGCAATGAATTCTTGGCTAAAGTTTTTATCATTAGATTGATCGGACCAGTATAGTGCAAATAGTTGTGATATAGTTTTTGTATCAGTTGTAAAAGAGTTGTTAGCTGTGTCTGTGATGCAGTGTATGGTTTTAGTTGGATTGAGTCCGCAAAGTCGTCGAATATTTGCCCAAATTTTGTCGGGGGGAGTGTTAGGGTTAATTGTGGTAGTAAAGTCTGTTGTGGCTTTAATTTTTGATATTTTTAGTTCTCTCCTGAAAAGTGCATTAGCTCTTTTGTATTTAAGTAGATTGTCTATGTTATTATTTTGTTTGAAATTATTCAAGGTTTTGAATTTGTTTGCTCTTAGTTCAGTCAGGACTTTGTTCCACCAAGGAGTGTTTTTCCTGCGCGGGTGGGTGGATGTTAGTGGGATACTGTTGTGGGCGGCTTGCAGTATTATTTTATTGATAGCTGCGGCTTCTTTATTGATATTTGTGCTGGTAGGTGTGTGATCGTTTGCCTGTTCAGTTTGTTTGGTAAATAATGCCCAGTTGGCTTCTTTGATTTTGAAGCGGCGGGTTAGTTGATTGTTGTTGAGGATACATGGAGATTAAGATTGAGAAGTGGTCACTTCCATGGAGATCTTCGATGGTTTTCCAGGTGGTGTAAGGGGTAAGTTGTGAGGAGCATAGAGATAGATCAATGTGGGTAAATGTGTTGTGGGTTGAGAGGTGGGTTGGGGAGCCGTTGTTGAGTATCGTGAGATTTGAGTTTAGGATAAATTTGGCTAGAAGTCTTCCTTTTTGGTTGTCTTTAGGTGATCCCCAGCTATGGTGCCAGCTGTTGAAATCGCCTAAGACAAGTTGATTGTTGGAGAGGGTTCCAAAGTTGTTATTTAGGGAGTTTAGTGAGAAGGTTTTATTTGGAGGTATGTATGTTGACAGAATGTTAATTTTTGTTTGAGATATAATTTCTACTGCGATGGTTTCAAAGATATTAGTTAGGTTTTTTAGACTGTGTTGTATAGACTTATGAATTAGTATTCCTACTCCTCCAAATCGGTTGTTGGCTTTGTTGGTGTACATTTGGTAATTTATTGGGATAGGTATAGGAAATGGTATATTGTAAATGTGAGTTTCTTGGAGGCAAATAACTTGTGGTGAGTGTTTGTTGATTATAATTAGAAGTTCATTGTAGTTGTTTGTGTATCCTTTCATGTTCCATTGTATAATATTTAGCATTGTTATTTTAATTTGTTTTGACTTTGAGTTAAGGTTAAGTAGTAAAGTTAAGTTTGGTTCTTTTTTGTTTGTTGCTTGCGGTTTGGTTTCTGTTTGCTTGGTTGGGTAGCTTGGTTTTTGTTTTTATTTTCGTGAGCTTAAAGTTAGTAGAAAGTTGATTACCTTTGTCTTTGGTAAAGATTCTAATTTTTAGATCGCCAGTGTGATTTGATGTATAAGAGTTGTTTTCTGTGATTGGGTCAATATCCATGTTAGCTGATGTTGTTGGTGTGTGATCTTGATGTTGGTGTGGAAGTGTTTCGTTTGGTTGTGGTGCGCTTGGTGAATTGTTTCTTGAGGGGCTGGGCGTAGAGAGGGCTTCATGTGGGTGGGACATTTGCGATCGAGAGGGGAATGTTGGCTATCGACTTCTGGGTTGTTTTTACAGTTTAAACAATTTTTTGGGTTGTTGCATAGTTCCTGATCCGTTGTGTGTTTTTCTTGTGAGCAGTTTTTGCATGTTGTATTGCTTTTGCAGATGGAAGTAGGGTGTCCAAAACGTAGGCACTTTTTGCAGTGGAGTGGAAGTGGTAAATAGGGTCGGATGCGGACTGTTTCATAGCCAATTTTTATCGTTTCAGGTAGTTTGTGTGTTTCGAAGGTTAATGTGGTAAGTCCGGTTTCTATTAGTGTATTGGAGGCGTCACCTCCTTGGTAAGTAGTATTATGTAGTCTTTTCAATATTTTCCTTACTTCGATTACATTTTGTGACTTTAATTCCTGAAGAATTTCAGTTTCGGGTATGTTGCGTAATTCATTACAATATATCACACCTTTGGTTGAGTTGAGTGTTTTGTGTTCTGTTGCCATAATTTCCGTGTTCAAAATTTTGGTAAGCTTGAGAAGTTTCAATGCTTGCAGTTTGTTGATTGTTTTGACGAGAAGGGAGCCGTCTCTTGTAATTTTACATGAGTTAACTTCTCCTCCGCAAGTATAATCTATTGTTTTTTTAATAGCAAACGGTGAAATCTCTTTGAGAGAACCGTTGTCTTTTCGTTTCAAAACGATGTATTTGGGTTCGCCTAGTTTGCTGTTGTTGTAATTGCCAATTGGTCTGCTTATGTCCGGTGGTTCGTGCATGGTTGTTATTGTGGGCTTGAGCCCGGCTATGCTGTTTGTAGCGTGTGTTTGTTTTTGGGTTTTTGCTAGTTTGTTTTGCGATTGAAATTTGTTAGTTAAGATTTGCTGGTGAGCTTATTGTTTTGTTTGTGTAAACTGGGTTTTGGTGATCGGGTAATAGCACGTCTTATCTCCGCGAGGGTTGAAGTGGTACTCGAATCAGGAAATTAAACCGGGCGTTTATGTTGCAAACACTATTGCAACAGCCCAAAATACTTTTGTCCGATTCTTAAATACCACAGATAAATGCCGAATAGTAGGCTTTAACAATTTGAAATTTGAATCACTTTCGAACTACGATATAGTTCAACATACCAAAGATATAATAAAAGAATCTGTAATTCATAAATTGAAGAAAAATTTCCCAATACTATTCAAAGACAAACTCGAAAATTTATGCACTGAGTATAGTGATGTGTTCGGACTTGACACCGAACCGATCACAACAAATAATTTTTATAAACAAAAATTAAGACTTAAGGATGATGAACCGGTATATGTGAAAAATTCCGCATAGCCAAATAGACGAGATCCAGCGACAAGTTGTTTCGCCTTATAATAGCCCACTCTTACTAGTCCCAAAGAAAACACTTTCGGGATCTAAAGAAAAAACTGGCGATTAGTAATTGACTATCGTCAATTACACAAAAAATTGCTGTCAGATAAGTTTCCGCTCCCCAGAATTGATGATATTCTTGATCAATTGGGAAGAGCAAAATATTTTTCTTGCCTTGACTTAATGTCAGGTTTTCATCAAATTGAACTAGAAGAAAAATCAAGAGATAGAACGTCTTTTTTAATGAGCAATGGCTCATATCGTTTCACACGATTACCCTTCGGTCTAAAAATAGCACCTAATTCAATTCAGAGAATGATGACAATAGCATTCTCAGGGCTTGAGCCTAGCCAAGCTTTCCTCTATATGGATGATTTAATCGTTATTGGTTGTTCTGAACAACATATGATTAAAAATTTAGTATAAGTTTTTAAACTTTGCAGAAAAAACAATCTAAAACTGCATCCAGAAAAATGCTAATTTTTTATGCATGAGGTGACATTCCTAGGTCACAAATGCACAGACAAAGGAATCTTGCCAGACGATACAAAATTTGACGTCATCAAGAATTATCCAGTCCAACATGATGCAAATAGTGCTAGACGTTTCGTTGCATTTTGCAATTACTATAGACGTTTCATAAAAAATTTCGCCGAATATTCCCGGCACATAACAAGATTATCTTCAGATGTTAGATGTTCCATTCGAATGGACAGCAGAATGCGAAAATGCATTCCAATACTTAAAATAAAAGCTCGTTCAACCTAATCACAGATGCAAGCAAACAAGCATGTGGAGCAGTTTTAACACAAAACTATAATGGACTCCAGCTTCCAGTTTCATATGCATCAAGAGCATTCACTAAAGGTGAAAGCAACAAGAGTACTACAGAACAAGAGTTAGCAGCAATACACTCGGCAATAACATATTTTCGACCATATATATATGGAAAACATTTCACAGTGCGAACAGACCATAGACCATTAACATATTTATTCTCCATGGTCAACCCGAGTTCAAAACTAACACCCATGCGGCTAGAATTGGAAGAGTACGACTTTACAGTAAAGTATTTGAGAGGTAAAGATAATTTTGTGGCAGACGCCTCATCGCGGATAACTATATCCGAATTAAAAAAAATGAATACAAAAGTCCCAAGGCAAAAACTTCAAAATGCTTCTAGGCCCAACGTATACGAAGTCATCAATAATGACGAAATACGGAAAGTAGTGACCTTGCGAATAACGGAATCTAAATGTTCACTGAAACATGGAAAGAAAGTTATGGCAAGAATTGATGTTAGCGATTTGTACACCAATGGAATTCTCGACTTAGGTCAGTTCTTCCAAAGGCCTGAAATGCAAGCCGATATACTTGAAATCAGCCAACTAAAAGTGGCACCCAGCGAAAAGATCTTTGAAATTATTTCAATACTATATTGAAAACATTAGGAGTAGCGCTACTCCATCCGGTGACCCTAATAGAAAATGAAAAAGAAAAAGAAGCAATACTGTCTACATACCATGATGATCCAATTCAAGGAAGTCATACTGGCATTACCAGAACGTTGGCAAAAATCAAAAGACACTACTATTGGAAAAATATGGGACGCCATATCAGATGGCGTCATAAATGCCATAAATGCCAGGTGTCACATACGAAGACCCTCATGATAAAAACAGAAACACCAGCAAAGGCTTTTGATAAAGTTATAGTGGACACAATAGGTCCGCTACCAAAATCAGATAATGAAAATGAGTATATTGTCACATTGATATGCGATCTGACAAAATATTTAATAGCCATTCCAATTGCATCTAAGAGTGCAAGTAATGTAGCTAAAGCTATATTTGAAAATTGTATACTACAGTACGGTCCAATAAAAACACTCATTACGGACATGGGAACTGAGTATAAAAATCAGATTATAACAGATATATGCAAGTACATGAAGATTAAAAATCTCACATCTACAGCATACCACCACCAGACTTTAGGGACAATAGAACGAAGTCATAGAACATTCAATGAATATATTCGTTCATACATATCAGCAGATAAGTCAGATTGGGATGCTTGGATACAATATTTCACTTATTGTTACAACACAACACCCTCGGCAGTGCATGAATTTTGTCCATACGAACTAATATTTGGAAGACTACTAAATCAGTTCATAGATTTTAACAAAATAGATAGAATAGTTCCAATATACAATTTAGACGACTACTCTAAGGAAATAAAATTTAGAATAGAAATAGCAAATAAAAGAGCTAGGATAATTTTAGAAAACCATAAGTTAAAGAATAAGAAATACTACGACGAAAATACTTCCGATTTTGATTTAAAAATAGGAGATAAAGTCTTATTAAGAAAAGAAATAGGTCATAAACTAGATGCTAAATATATTGGGCCTTATAAGGTAGTGAGTTAGAAGAAAATGCTAATATATTAATAGCAGACGATAACGATTAAGAACCAGAGGGTTCATAAAAACAGATTAAAACCATTTATAAAATAAAAATCGGAATGATCAACCGTAAAAATAATAACGAATATAAAATATCAAAGAAGCTATTTTTGCAAAAATGTTTCCTCCAGAGCTATATGATATAGTGGTCCGATTCTCCCAATTTTCATACTTTATTTTTCCCAGGTAATAAAAAGCCCACAACAAAAATTTCATCCCGATAGCTCTTAAGATGGCTGAGTAAAACGCATACGCACAGACGGACGGACAGACGGACAGACAGACATGGTTATATCAACTCAGCTTCTCATGCTGATCAAGAATATATATACTTTATAGGGTCGGAAACGTCTCCTTCTGTGCGTTACAAACATCTGACCAATTTTATAATACGCTCTGCAAGGGTATAAAAAAAATGAAGTAAGTAAGTCGTCTCGCCGACTTGGATATACCATACACCAGTAAAAGTAATCGAGTTTTTTCAAATTACGGGGGCGGAAAGAGGCGTGTCAAAATCTTTACACATCAAAAATGTGCGCAATTACTAAGCAAATATTTATATCAACAATGGTGTCTCTAGCTAGAATAGTTTTTGAGAAAATCGGTTTTATATAAGTTGCGGGGGCGGTAGGGGGCGTGGCAAAATTTTTACATATACAAAATGTGCGCATTTACAAAGCAAATATACATACCAAATTTTGTGTCTGTAGTTGCTATAGTGTTTAAGAAAATCGGTTTTATATAATTTGCGGGGGCGGTAGGGGGCGTGGCAGAAATTTGAAATAAACTTGATCACTCTACATACTACACGAATCTACATACCAAATTTGGTGGTTCTAGCTCTTATAGTCTCCGAGATCTAGGTGTTCATACAGACGGACGGACGGACAGACGGACATGGCTAGATCGTCTCGGCTATTGATGCTGATCAAGAATATATATACTTTATGGGGTCGGAAAAGCTTCCTTCTTCCTGTTACATACATTTTGGCGACTTTAATATACCATTTCACCCTATGGGTGTACAAACATACATTTTTTATGATTTTCATGATACTTAAGTAATTTAAAAAAAAAAAATGAAGTAAGTAAGTCGTCTCGCCGACTGGGATATACCATACACCAGTAAAACAAATATTTTAAATTTATAATAACCAATGCATTTTCGTATTTTTAAAAAAATCTGTTTGCATGCTTTTTAGAAGCATATCTTAGTATTTCGCTCACTCAAGCATTCGAGCACCCTAGCGCCCCCACCAGTCAACGGCCACTTCCGGCCATATGGAAAAACGTTTATATGCATAACTTGACTATTTTTATTCCGATTTTGATCAAATTTGGTATTTTGCTTGATATTAGTATCAAATTTAAGTGTGCTAAAATGGGCGTGGCAAAATTTTTATAAATACAAAATGTGCGCGTTTACTAAGCAAATATACATACCAAATTTTGTGTCTCTAGTGCTATGGTGTTTAAGAAAATCGGTTTTATATCATTTGCGGGGGCGGTAGGGGGCGTGGGAAACATTTGAAACAAACTCGATAAGCGTACATATGACACGAGTCTACATACCAAATTTGGTGGCTCTAGCTCTTATAGTCTCCGAGATCTAGGTGTTCATACAGACGGACGGACGGACGGACGGACGGACGGACGGACGGACAGACGGACATGGCTAGATCGTCTCGGCTGTTGATGCTGATCAAGAATATATATACTTTATGGGGTCGGAAAAGCTTCCTTCTTCCTGTTACATACATTTTGGCGACTTTAATATACCATTTCACCCTATGGGTGTATGGTATAAAAAGAAAATAAACAAAAAGGTTTTATGGATTCAACTACTATAATTAAATCATCTAAAATATATACATACAATTCAACAGTATGTCAAAAACAGAAGAATAAAGAAAATTTGTCTTTCCAGACACGGACTAAACAACAAAAAAAACACAATTTTTCTAATATACTCCTTTACCTTACATTTATTTTATCTTTACACAATTATCAAATAATTATTAATAACTCCATAATATTACGTTATTGTCTAAAAAGGGGAGGTGTAGAATATTCATACAAATAATCATTCAATACAATGAGATCAACTTGTAATACTTTGTTGCAAGTATAAACAATTAAACATATACGGATTAAAATATAATTGTGCACTTGAATATGTTTATATGTGTACTGAAACGATCCTTTTTCGTCCTTCGGGATATTTACAATATCTCTTGGGCTAGGTTCGGCACAACAAAATTTATTTTGTGCCCCGGTGAAATTAAAACAGGTTTGTTTAATGATTTGTTTTGGTGGCATCGAGCTCAAGCTGCTGTCAGCTGCAATATACAAGCTTTGTGGGACCAAAGCCTCGAGTGATAACTGCAGAGCTGGATCATTTCCTTTCTTAGATACAAGGATTGGATTTGGGAAACTCGGGATTCTTACATTGAGACACAACACAACACTTGATTTACAACGTTATAAGATTTTATTTAGCTGTACTTGCCATAACTAGTTCTACGTCTAAACTAAGACCCTCCTGGCTCTGTCGAGCGTGGTCCCTTAAATATACCCCGAGATGCCCAAAGGGCGCTGGCTGCGGCGTCGTGCTGTTAGCAGCGGCGTTGGGATCGTGTCAGAAGTGGGTCGCCTCTTCCGGCGAATTCTGCTTTCCGGCAATATTCAAAGAATGGCTAGGCTAGATGATACAAAAAATGCTTATGCTAGAAAAAAAGGAAGTGAAGTACCTAGTGTGACCAACGGGGTCGTTTTGGGTCACATATTTGCTTGGGTCGCATAGACACTAGGAAACATAAGTTGCTTACTTGGCTAAGTGTGTTTACAGGAAATACAAGACGTAGGTAGCTTAGTTGAATAAAAGTGATATGGGTCGCGATGCACGCGTGCTGTGTGCACTCGTTTAATTTCCCATGCAATGTACTTTCCTACGTATATCGTATATATCAGATAGAGGGCTTCCCATTGTTCATCCCTCCCCCTTCGGTTCGAATATTCCCCTATCCAATCCACCAACCATTATCGTTTCATATAATGCATACATGCCCCGCACCCGTCTCACGAGCTTGCTCGGCCCTCACTTACTCTTATAAAGCCGATATTATGCATTATGCTTCCCACGCATCTTCCCGCTTGTACGAAATCGCCGGCGGTTGCGTGTGGTTCGACTGGCCACGTTTGATCGTATGCCACTTATATCGAATCGGTTCGATCCATCAGCAGCGGGTTCGGTCGTATATCGTACGTTTGGTTTGTGTCTCGGCTGTATCTTGTATCTGGTGCATCCTTTGCACCGTTTGATTGTGTTGCTGCTGGCTTGTTGTGTGGGATATTATAGTCAATTATAATGTTCCTCACAGTACATTAATGTATGCACATAAACATATTCACATAAATATGCAATTAAGCATGAACATATATGTATGTATGTGCCTTTGTATATGCACATACATATATTCACATAAGCACTGTATGCACAAGCGTAACATGAGCTAGAGCCAGGCCAGCCTGTGACCGCTGACCAAGCACTTTGACACTGCATAAGTCGCAGCATAAGAATATATATGTAAACATAGGCTAAGCAAAAGAATATTTTCCGAATAAAAATCAAATGGAATATTACCACAAAGCGACAATGACGTGTTCGACTACTCAACTTATTATTCAAGTGGAACGCGGTCTTTATAGAACTAAGCACACTTAATAATTGAGAGAAACAATAACTATTGATAAAAAAAAAAAATGTAGAGCTAACAAAAACACGATCGTCACGTCAGAGAGCAGAAGCTTTATTTGTCCTAAGTAGTTTGGACATTCTGATTGGGACAGAATGTAAAAACAAGAAAGAAAAATACAAACACGAATAAAAAATATACTTTAACGCAAAAAATTCTATACTACTTGAGACAGGCATCATTATCATACCTGATGAAAGGGGGTCGATCCGTTCAGGTCATTCACGTCTAAATATATTAAAATTAAAGGGCAAAACTATGGCGTCAAAAAAGTCAGGTCAAAATCAAAAGACTGACTATCTACAAAGAGTTTACTGAGTTTAGTATTAAGGCCCCTGACATTCTGATAGCCGACAGAGAAGGAAGTTGTAAGTTTTTTTTTATTGTCTGGACGAAGACGCGTACAATGCGAAGTACGTACAAGTGGCCCATACGACACCAAGACAGGACCAGGCCTGTTTCGCGCAAGCCGAAGCACAGAGCTGTCCATCTCCCGCCCGACCACACGACGGAACGATCGCGTTGACAAATACAAATAAAACGGACAAACAATTCAAATACGAATTAACTACAGCTAATTATGAGCTAAATGTGATAAAATAAGGGTTTTTAAAAAAGAAAGAGAGGCTTTTAATCTGATTACGGGATAAAGAATATTATTATCAGAGCAAAGGACCCGGTTCGTGCAATGAATGGTTAGAAATACAGTGTTTTAAGGATAGAGGACTACAATTTCTGGTAGGTCTACGGAGAACAGATAGGTTTAACTGATTCAATAGCTCAGGAGAGTCTATTTCACCTATTAAAAGTTTGTGAATAAAGATAGCACCAAGCATTACTCTACGATTAATTAAAGAAGGAAGATTGATTAAAAGAAGCCTGCTGGAGTATGATGGCAAATTGCCATTGCGATCCCAATTTAAGCCTCGAATAGCAAAAAGCTGAAATTGCTTTTGAACATATTCAATTGTAATTTGGTGCGTCTCATATTGAGCTGACCATATGCAAGATCCATACTCTAAGATAGGACGGATAAAATAAGTATATAGAATTTTCTTTGTGTAAGGATCGTCAAACTCTTTGACCATCGTTAGTAGAAATATATGAGGATTAACATTACATTTAGAGCCGTTCAGGTTTAAAAGGATGCTTTCACACCAACTCTGAAGATCATTAAGATCGGATTGAATCAGGCAAGAGCTGCGGTAAAGCTTAACATCATCCGAGTACATAAGCACACGAAAATGTGCCACTACCAATGGAAGATCATTTATAAAAAGAGTGAATAGCAATGGACCCAAATGACTACCCTGAGGTACTCCAGAGGTCACTTGGATGGTCTTACAAAATGAAGACTTAGAGAGGACCTTTTGTATACGTTTAGAAAGATATTGAAGAATCCAATCTAGCAAAAGACTGGGGATGCCAAGTGCGTTCAACTTATATAAAAGCAGAGTATGATTAACAGAGTCAAAGGCCTTGCTGAAGTCAGTATAAATGACGTCAGTTTGCACGGCAGTCTTGAATCCTTTGATCGAGTGAGATGTAAATTCTAATAGGTTAGTAGTTGTCGATCTACGTTTCATAAACCCATGTTGGGATGACGAAATAATTTAGCTACAAAAATGGTGGAATTGAGATGTTATTATTTTCTCAAATACTTTAGGTATGGCAGACAATTTGGAAATACACCTATAATTGAAGGCTTCGGACTATTTTCCCTTTTAATGAAGAGGAATAATATATGATTCCTTCCAGATAGACGGGAAAGCGGAAAATATTTTGAAAATATTTAACATGGAAGCCGTTTTTCAAAAGTGAGTTTTATTTTGATCAAAAAAAATAAAAATCATTTTTAATCATTATTTTTGATTTTTTTTTTTTTTGATCAAAAAAGATTTTTATGGATAATTCTTATCAAATTAATCAAAATTAATGATCTTTTTTGAAGAAAATTGAAAAAATTGAATTTTTAAAAATCCAAAAATGCATAGATGGTATCGAATTAAATATATTGGTGTAATCTATTCTTTTCTAAGTCCTCTATAAGTATATGATTTTTTTATTTAAAAAAAAATAAATAATCATTATTTACGGTCCCTGCTTTATAGCATTGTGAATTCAGCACCATAAAATTCGATTGAGCAACTACATAAAGGGAATAATCCGATGCTTTACCGGATTTTTTAAATCTTTTATAGCATCTTGATTTTACGTTCTTCAAGTTACATAACTCACGTGAGAACTAAGGATGGTCTGATGACCATCCTTGAGTGACACCTGGGTCACAAACATCGAAAAACGACTCAGTTTTATAGAAGACAGAAATGGTAGAGTCCATATCCGTGCAAGCAAACAAATATGACCAATCATTAGTTATCAAGAGTTTTTTAAGTTTGGTAAACTTTGCCTTTCGAAAACATCGGGTTGGAGGCATAGAGTTATTATGTCGAGACATAACTCCAAAAGGAAGGTCAATGGTTACATCCAGAGTTGGATGAAAGTTGTCTTCAGGGATAACTAAGGGATCAGTCCTGGAAACATCGCAGTTGGAAGAATCCAACACAAATACCAGATCTAGTGATCTGTTACGACTATTCCGGACAGGATTTATTTGTGTTAGGGACAACTCAAGCAGACCATCTATGAAACAATGTGACAAGGAGGGCAACAGTAATAAAGAGTCAAATGAAAGGGTCCAGGCAATCTCAATCTTAAAATCTCCCAGAACAACAAGCAAGTCTTTGTCAGAGAGATATGAGGAAATTAGTTGAATAGCTTCCAAATGGTGAGTGTATACTGCCAAGTCGGACTGTGGTGGAATATAAGAACAAGTAATATAGCCAGAAAAAGAATGAAACGAAATTACAACACAAACAAATTCAGTCTCGTGATTGGAAGACTGGACAATTTCAGACGAGAACGCCGAGTCAACAGCGATCAAAACACCACCACCATTACAGATAGTCCGATAATATCTATGAAATAAATATTTTGAGGGGAAAATTGAGGCATCGGCAATATCAGGCTTCAGCTAAGTCTCAGTAAAGGCAAGAATATGAAAGTCAAAAGCTAAACTATCTACATAGAGTCTAGAGAGTTTAGACTTTAATCCCCGTACGTTCTGATAGGCCAGAGTTAGGGACGAAATTAGTTTTTTGACTCGCCAACAGGTGCAGACGAGCCGGAAGGAACGTTATTTACAGAGGCAGGTAGCAAGCTAATCGGAGGCCGATTCTTCTTTTTTATTGTATACTCTCTTACAACAAGGTGTTCCGGCCAAAAATCTTTATGACATATTTGGCCAAAAAGATCTGGGAAGACACTTATTTTAAAGGACGAAATGTTCCGAGTATATGAAAAACGGAACTTTTCCACAGCAATGTTTGGTGCTTGAACTTTGCCCTAGATGTAGGCAATGACTTCTTTAGAAGTAGTGTTGGGGTCAAGCCTCGTAATAAAAATTTGCTAAAGCAGCCAACACTTTACTAGATCCTCTTGTAACTACTTTATTGGCAATATTCCTGGGAACGGATGTTTGCACGGACGGTTCGAAAACTACAACAGATATCGCGTTAGTTGGTAGCATACTGTCTCCAGGGAAAATAATAAGAGACTCTACACCTGCCAAAGCTGGACTCCTAAACGATATTAGCTGCTGAACATATGGTGACATAGGGTCATTGTCGGAAGCCGGAACTGGTAGAGATCGATGTGCCGACGGACTGAAGGATGCGCCCTGAAACCTGGCCCTCTTTCGCGTCGGAGATTCAATCAAAAATTTAGAACTTCTGAATTGAACCTCCATCGCCAAAAGCTCCTCTTAGAGTTTCTGAACGCCAGCTGACAGGGTTTTAAATGCATCCCCAGTCCGCACTTCGCATCTCGAGCTCCAAGCCACGACATGAATCACAGCCCCATTTAAGACCGCCACGCTGTGCAATACTATCCCGCACCTTGACTGTATAACCAGCACATTTAAAATGCATTACATTATCCCACAGCCAACAGTAAAGAAAGTCTTCACTGGTCTTGCTGGGATTATTGCAATTATATTTGCAACAGACAGACATTTTTAAAATAATTGATTTATCAAAAAACAAATTATAAATCACTATGTAAATAAAAAGGGAAAAATGTATATATATGTTAAGAGAGGCGTATACAAACCAACAACAACAGCAACAGCTAACTGCAATATGCAAATAAAAAAGAGACAACAAAAAAAAGAATATTTTTTGTATTAAAACACACAACAACGAAAACTTGTCACAAGCGCGAAGTTAACGGAGCGCGATCAAAAACACACAACAACGAAAACTTGTCACAAGCGCGAAGTTAACGGAGCGCGATCAAAAGAGAAAAGAAAAGAATAGAGAGCACCAACACCACACAAACAAAAACAAAATGTGAACTGTAAATTGAGAGCGCGAGTGGGAACGAAAAAAAAGAAAACAATCAAAAACATCGCAACAACAAAATAATATGTGCGTTTGTTAATGTTTTGTATTTAATAAAAATGTAAATTTAACTTTAAATTTCGCGATTAATATAGTGATGATAAAAATTGGATTAGATAATTAATTTAATTTAATTTAATGTAAATTAAGTACACAAAAGAACGAAAATATTAGTTGAGCGAGAGCGCAAAAAAAACACGACCGACTTCGATGAGTGACAATATGTATACCATTTGAGCTGCTTCAAGTGCATTTTAATAGAGCTTCACTCTCACGAGTTTCATTCATAGAGAGAGAGACAATATGGATTGTTCTCTACGCTGTTGGGACACGGATCTGGTGACCGGAAGGTAAGAGCAGTGCGTGACAATAACGTGCGGGATCTGAGACTGGGTCGAAAGCTTAGAACGACTTTTGTGTTCACTCGAGCCTTTTACCGAGAATTTGCAGTCACCGGCGGTTCGGAGGCTGAACTCTCTCCGGAGTTACCGAGGGAGACGAGGCGTTACTTTGGCGCAGCATTGGATGGCTCCGTGGACATACTTAGTGGACGCCTTCACCGACGAAGTCCGAGTTTGCGTGCCCTTTGTTTTGGAAAACCAAAAAAAGAAAGAAATGAGAAGTAGACTGTATGATTGGGAGAGAATTTTCTCGTAGCTCGGAACATACATCATCACATGTTGATGTACGTATATACATACACATGATCAATTTCAGTGCCGCGCATTTATACAAAAAAAAAAAAACCAACAAATTAATTGAATATTTTTTTTATTATTTTATTTTTGTTGTTCTCTCTTCTTTGTGCTTGTGCTCAGCTTCTCTGCTTTTTTTTTTTTTTTTAATTACTTTTGTAACGCCGCCTCTCAAAGCTTGGCTTATAACAGTTCTTGCACTCTTTCTTGTGCTGTGTACTCTAGCTGTCTCTTTGTTTTATTTGTATTTATTGATTTTATATCGATAATTATCTTAGTGCTTTGTATTTAAATTTTAAATTTTGTATATATTTTTGCCTTGTGTTCCTTTTGGCGTTTCAATGGCTTGTTGTCTACCTACTTGCAAGCATTCTGATCGTTTTGATGATCAGTATAGAGCAATATCGTGTTGGCTCTGCGATAATCTTATTCACTTAAAATGTGCTGGCCTCAATGGCCGCGACTACGACAAATTTTCTGGTTTGTCTGTGTCTAAGCCTGAGCTTGGCTTAATGCGCTGGACTTGCCCATCTTGTGCCAGCCAGCAGCTTGATTTTAGCCGTATGTATAGGGATCTTCGTTTAAAGTTTCTTTCTTTAAACAAACTGGCCAAACAGCTGTCTAACGAGTGTGAATCTAGCGTACATTTATTGTCGCAATTTAAGTTTAATCCACCTTCTGAGAAGTTACCCAAGAAATGTACCCTTGAGTTGCCTCGTAAGCAGTCGCCAGCACTCTCTATTACATCGTCTCCCATTTTACTTTCGCCTACACCATCTTCTTGTCCCTCTTTATGTTCTTCTTTTCAGATTGAAGTACCCATTACAAGCCCTGGTGTACCTCAATCTATCCCTCACGGGAACTCTGATCAATCACAGGATCATGCTGGCTCTCAATCACTTGCGGATCCCAATGCTCCTCCGCCTCCACTAACTGTAGTGCCTCATCGCAAACAATTATTTATCTCTAGGCTTGCTCCAGATACTTCTGAGTCGTCTGTGGCAGCTTACATTGGTAATATATGCCCTGCCAAGGTTTTAATTCAAAAGTTTAAATTTTCAAGGCCTCGCGAAATCCCCTCTTTTAAAATTACAGTACCAAATGAGTATTTTTTCAGCTATGGTTGACACTAATTTCTGGCCAGAGGGCCTAGTTGTACACGAGTTTGCGCCCAATAAGCGCTCCCGTCCGTTGCCTGTCCACCTTCCTAATTTATCTTCTGCTTCAGAAAACTAATAACGTCTAGTCTTTGCATACATTATCAAAATGTAAGAGGACTTCTTACCAAGCTCTCGAACCTGTTCTGTGATAGCCAAACCTTTTCGGCTGACATATGAGCTTTCTCTGAAACTTGGCTTAACTCCTCTGTTTTGGATAATGAAATTCTTTCTAATAACTTTATTTCTTATAGGCTTGATCGTGTTGGTCGTCGTGGCGGTGGAGTACTCATTGCTGTTAACTCGAATCTGTGTTCAAGTGTCGTGCCGATTGATCTGCCCTTAGGTGTTGAGTTTATTTGCGTCGAAGTTACATGTTCCAACTTTAGCTTATATATTTCTTGTTCATATATTTTTCCGGCTTCTGATATTTTGACCTATATGCACCATGCTGATGCTTTGCAAACTATTTTTAATAGTCTTAAAGATCGTGATTTCCTTATAGTTTTAGGTGATTTCAACTTGCCTAATATTTTATGGCTTGTTGATGATAATCTATCTTTCTTAATTCCTTCATCTCAACATGTTTTTCTTGATAACCTACTTGAATGTCCGCAATATAAGTTGAATTCTTTTCTTAACTCTTCTAAAAGAATCCTTGATCTTGTTTTTGTCTCTGATCCCACTGTTAGTGCTGTATCCCGAACACAGCCCCTAGTGAAACCTGAAAATCCTTATCACCCTACCATTGAAGTTACTATTTTTTACAATTCCGTTACTAAATCACTTAATAACATCGCAAATCCTCGTCGTAGATGTTTTCGTAAAACAAATTTCAATCTTCTTAATAGCCTTATTTTCTCTTTTGATTGGTCATTTCTATTTGAGTGCTGCGATATAGATTGTGCAGTGAAGTTTTTCTACTCTGCTCTTAATTCTCTAATTGATAAATGCGTTCCTTATAAATGTGAATGTCTCTACCGTCTCCAGCGCGCCAGTCTGGTTCACACGTAGGCTCTCTAATCTCCGTAACATTAAATCGAGATATTTTAAAAGATTTAAAAAAAACCGGTTCGCGACTTGACTATGCAAATTACTGTATAGCCAAATCTCAAATTTGTCTTTTAAACACTCAATGCTACAATAATTATATCGTGCGCTGTAAGGTTGAATTTTATAAGAACCCCAAAAGATTTTACAACTTTGTTAATTCCAAAAGACGCTCTAATGTACTACCTTCCACCTTCAGACTTAATGACCAGACTGCTAATAATGACTCAGATATTGCAGATCTGTTTGCTAAATTCTTTCAGTCGACTTATTCTACTACTGTTTCGGATCCCACAACCTATCCCTTTTCAATCCCACATTTAAATTGTATGTTTTTTCCTAGTATTACTGAAGACTGTATTATCTCTGGCTTGTCATCTATGACGTCATCCTTCGTTCCCGGTCCTGATAATATACCTAGTTGCATCCTTAAAATGTGTTCGATTTCCCTATCTAAGCCTTTATCTCGGTTATTCTTTATATCGAGTGAGACTTTTTAAAAAGGGTAGCAAATCGGATGTTTCTAACTACCGTGGCATTGCCAAACTTTCGGCAATACCAAAGCTGTTTGAGAAAATTATTACGTCTTCCCTTCAACACCTATCCAGATCCACTATTTCTCCTTGTCAGCATGGCTTCATGAAAGGTCGTTCGTCGCTTACTAACCTTTTAGAATTGACTACCCTTGTACACCATGGCTTCCGTAAAAAGTGTCAAACTGATGTTATTTATACTGACTTTAGTAAGGCTTTCGATACGGTTGATCATTCTATGCTTCTCGCGAAACTTAACATCATGGGTTTTTCCCCGAAACTGTTGGCTTGGTTAAAGTCGTATCTTATTGGCAGAACCCAAAAGGTGTCTTTTCGTTCCTCATTATCTAAAACTATTAAAGTTACGTCAGGTGTACCCCAAGGCAGTCATCTGGGCCCAATGTTATTTACCCTGTTTATAAATGATTTACGCTTGGCCTTGGTTCATGTTTGCGGATGACGTCAAGATTTGTTATTCCTATAATGATCCTTCTTTCCAACAGTACTTGCAATCTGATCTCGATGCGTTCTGTGATTGGTGCCACGTTAATAAATTACACCTTAATGCCTCTAAGTGTTCTTTTATGACTTTCAGTCGTTTGTCTCCGTTCCTAGCTCATTACTCCATTAAGTCTGTTCTGTTAGATTGTGTACCATCCTTTAAAGACTTGGGCGTTATGTTTGACCCAAAACTTTCATTTAATGTTCATATTGCTTCAATTGTCAATAGAGCATGCAGCCTTCTTGGCTTTATTAAACGTTGGGCCAAAGAATTTGATGATCCCTATGTAACAAAGGTTTTATACACTTCGTTAGTTCGCCCTATTCTCGAATATTGCTCGCCAGTGTGGAACCCGCAATATGATGTTCACCAGCGTAGTATTGAATCGGTACAGAAGCAATTCCTTAAGTTTGCGTTACGCGGTCTTAATTGGGACCCGAGTCTTCGCCTACCTTCTTATTCTGACAGACTTCTTCTTATTAATCTCCCTTCACTTTACAACCGTAGGCTCGTTTTTGGCATTCTCCTTCTCCATAAACTAGTCAACGGCGAAGTCATTTCTACTAATTTACTAAGTACGCTATATTTTTGTGTTCCCTCACGTCGGACCAGAAACTTTTTTCCTATTTACCTTAGTAGATGTCTGACTAACTACTCTCTTCACGAATCTTTTCGTGTTCTTTGCCAATCTTTTAACAACCTTTCTCACCTAATTTCTCCTCATCTTTCTGACACTTCTCTTCGCGCTATACTTTTTAATCATCTACAGCGAAACCAATGAAAATATTCTGGACTTGGATTGGCTGCAACTCATCCCTGACCACATTGGCTGTGAATCGGGGCATAGCTGGCACCTTATGCAAATAAAACACCTCCACCAGGTCGGGGATGTTTAGTTGTGTATATAGCTAAGCTATCTTTTTCAATTTAATTACTATCTGTCTTTAGATTAAGCTTTTTCGTCGACTGCTGTGTTAGTTGACGTAAATAAATAAATAAATAAATAAATAAATAAATAAAAAATATTATTTAACACAATTGAGTTCCCTAATCAACAAAATACTTACATTTTTTTTAACCATATGCGGGCATACATACATACATACATATGTACTCTTTAAATTATTTACGGCATTAGAGGTACTGTTACCGTAAAGGTTCTGCCCTTAAATAAAACTTGAATACGTGAACTAACCGTAAAAAATATAAAGAGAGCCGTAAGAGTACGAGCTTACTGTAATTTTGCTCATTTGTCATGTCTTCTTTTTTTGTCGTGTGAGTGACCGAAAAAGAGTAAAAGTTTTCTTAGCACTTACATTTTTACAGAAGAATAGATGAAAATATATATTTTGCATCAAATTGGTTAAACAATCATAAAAAAAAGGTTGTTCGTGGTGGGGCGAAAGGATCCAAATAAAATACAAGTAGTTGGCGGGTGAAAAACTCGTACTGGAATAATATGGCGATGCCCATCAGAAAATCAAGTCACTCCTCCTGGTGTGACCGTAGACGCCGAGGATCAAAAAACCCTCCTCACTCCTCACTGCTCTTCGCCGCTCACTGCTGTTCACCCGGTGGCGTGAACATACCGCCCCCCTTGCAACATGTTGCAATTGCCACCCTAGACATATGTAGGATGGGGGACGGCAGCGTCCTGGAGCGCCTAGATCCCACAGGAGCCGGAGACGACCCATCCGAACACTGTGCTCTGGGCTGCGGGAGTACCGTTATGACCGGGTACACAGCCTGGTTGGACGACATCGGGATAGAGGTCTGCCCCGAGCACCACGGACACCACGGACACCGTGGGGTCGGCCAGGATCAGGGTGGCGAATTTCTCACGGACCTGCGCTGACACTTCCCGGATGGGAGTGCTGATGAGCAGGTCCTCTTCGACCCGGAACATAACATTCCGCCGGAACGTACGGTCGGACCTCGACTCGAGGACGGTAGTGCAGGCTTGGTCGACCCCGACCTTGGTAACAGACAACCCCAGGGACCGGCCAAATAAAAGATTGATGCGGCTCTCAGCCGCACACGCACCGAGGAGGACGCGGGTCTCGAAGGATTTCGAGCCATTGCCCAACCGGAGGACTGCCGTTGGCATGACAGTCGTCGTCCTGGCGTGGAGCAGGGAGGAGAGAGAGATCTCGGGTGCGCCTTCTGGAGAAGCGGAGCGGTCGGGAGATGATCTGGAACGGGTTGTGGCGGTGGTGCAGTACGTCCGGGGGAGGGTGACTGGCTGCGACGCCGGGCTAAGGAGCGTTATCTCGGCGGTTGGTCGGCCATATGGAGCAGGGTATGGTGATTTTGCCCGCATCGTCGGCAACCATGGCGACTCCGGCACGCGTCGGATGAGTGCTCGTGTGCCAAGCAATTGGGACAGTACTTATTTATAAGCACCGGCCGGAGCCGCTTTTCCCCTCGGAGGTTCAGGAAGCGCTGACACTGCCGGAGTGCGTCAACCCCCGACAGACCCGGCATCGTTACGTGTTCGTCCCGTGTGGAGCAGATCGTTTGCTGCGGTGGTGCGGCAGACGCGTGGGGGCCATGTCGCTATGGAGGTGCGATCTGCCGAACTGCAACGAAAGAAATTACGTAGGAGAGAGTGGATCAGTCGATGCACTGGAACGAACAACATGCACGGAGACGAGGACATTCGGACGGAACATAGAGGAATTGGGAGTCACTATAGGTTTTTAGGCTCAGGCCTCCTGTTGTCTTGCAACAGGATGAGCTTTGCTACGGGTCTTCGGATAGACCCACACCCTGTGGTGACATCAGCCACTCGGACGAGACCGTCAGCCCCGGGCAGAGTGCGCTCCATTCGCCCTAATCGCCACTCGTTGGAGGGGAGATTATCTTCGAACACGATCACGAGGTCGCCGGTCTGGAGACTGCGAGCCGGTGATTTCCACTTATTCCGTTTGTGGAGCTCCTTAAGGTATTCACTCTTCCAGCGGCGGCAGAAAGCCTGCTGGATTGCCTTCAGTCGCTGCCATCGGTTGATTAGCGACATAGGCTCGACCAGAATCTCCGGTTCCGCAATGGATAAAAGCGCTCCTCCAATCAGGAAGTGTCCCGAGCTTAGTGCCAGCAGATCCTCTGGATCCTCGCTCATGGGAGAAATTGGCCTGGAGTTTAGGCACGCCTCGATCCTACACAGGAGAGTGGAAAGTTCCTCGAACGGGACAGTAGAAGAGGACTTGTAAAATAGGGTCTTAAAACTTTTGACCCCTGCTTCCTACAGACCTCCCATATGGGGGGCGCTCGGCAGAATGAATTGCCAGGATAAAATATGCTGGGGAAATGCCTTCATCATATTAAGCTTGGTGGTTTTGCCATTGTCGGAGTAAATGCGTTGTGGGCATTGTCTCCGTGCGGCAAGTCGAGAGAAGGCTGCGAGAAATCGTTCGGTGTTGAGGTCGGAGGTGAATTGCCTTCGTGCTGAAACACACAAAGACGCAGACATAACCCTTAGTAATGAGACACGCACGCCCGGTGTAATTCTTTATCTCGAAAGGCCCTGCGAAATCAATGCCCGTGTGGGTGAAGGGCCTGGAGTACGTGATGCGCTCTACACGGAGATCACCCATCATTTGAGTCTGTAGTCGTCGACGATGAACGATGCAGACTTTACACCCCTTGATGTGGGACTTCACCAGCTTCTTGATCCGTGGGATCCAGAATTTGGGGCGCAGATACCGCACCATCAGTTGATTGCCGCCATGCAACGTGATGCGGTGGGCGAATTCGACGAACAGGCGCGTGAAATGAGTATTATAGGGGAGGAGAATAGGGTGACGTTCATCGTACCAGATGGACTCAGCGGGCCCTCGCCCTTCACCATGGGCCCGTATCTCCGCGATGTATTCTCGACGCCGAATCAAGGCGCGCTCAGCGGAGAGCAATTCGTCATTGGTGAGGTGGACCGTGGAAGGCGTCGAAATCCTTTTCGTGGTGAAGCGTAGGATGTACGCGGTGACTCGTCATGCCCTACCATAGTCCGAGAAAAGTTCGCTAACGTCATCGAGTAGGGTGGTCGCGGTGGTGTGGCACTAGACTCGTTGCTCCAGCTGGGTGTCTGGGAGTTCATTATTGAGAGTTGGCCAGTACTCGGGGCTCCGCTGGAGCCAGTCCGGCCCATGCCACCAGAGGCTGCTGGCCGATAACTTGGCCGCGGAGACTCCACGGCTTGCCAGATTAGCAGGGTTATCCTCGGAGCGCACATGTGACCAGCTTTTGCCACTGGTGCTTTTGGAGATGCTGGATACCCGATTGGCCACGAAGGTGGACCAACTACACGGGGGTTTATGGAGCCAAGACAACACGATGGTAGAGTCGGTCCGAAACTGGGAGGTTGCAGGTGGGATTGGGAGCTCAGGAACGATCGACGCCCAGAGATCGGCTAGCAAAACCGCTCCGCACAACTCCAGCCGAGGCAGCGAGACTGTTTTGACTGGAGCCACACGGGTCTTAGCCGTTAATAAATGGACTCTTACTTGATCGCCGTACCGAACCCGCACCTATAGGGCTGCTCCATACGCTTTCTGTGACGCGTCACAGAAGCCATGAAGCTCCCACGGGAGCTTATCGCTGGTGTTTAGCCAACGGGGATGCGGAGTTGACTGAGGCCTGGGTAATCCTGCAGAAATTCGTGCCATTGCTGCAGCAGGAGAGGCGGCAGAGCGTCATCCCAGCCCAGTTCGGTTAGATTTGCTGCATGAATATCGTCACTCGGATAACAAATGGGGCTAGCCAGCCAGCGGTGTCGAAGAGTTTAGAGATATGGGACAGAACCTGCCTCTTGGAGATCGACTCCTTCAATGGTGGGTCCGCTACGGTGAAGAAGAAGACGTCCTCGGCGGCTTGCCAGCGGATTCCCAAAGTTTTCGCAGTGCTCGCGTCTTCCAGCTCGAGAAAGTCCTCTCACAGCAGGTGTTCTCTCGGGATATTTTGAAGTACTTCCTTCTTATTGGAAGTCCACTTACGAAGCGGGAGGCCCGCAGATTGAAGGGCAGCTTGAAGCTCTCGTATGGCGAGACGAGCGTCGTCTTTAGTATGAGCGCCGGCAAGGACATCATCAACAGCCAATAAGACAAAATCAAAATAAAGTTTATAAGCGTCTAAAATATAATTAACATAGTGGTCCTTCGAGCCGGATCGCTTAAATAGCAATCAGCGATAGAAATACAGTCCATAAACAAAAACAAACCATTTAATCAAAAATGTGGCAGTGGAGCAAACAGCAGCTTGGCCGCATTGATTCGTGGAAATCGCAAACACTACGAGATGTACATTTTGCAATCTACCTGAAATTTGTTACGGAAACATTGATAAAACGACAGCTTCGTACGTTCAAAGGTTTAAATTAAAACAATGCTGAAAAGGCAGAACATGAGCAGGCAATCTCAAAGGAACTAGGCGCAAACGCTTTATTGCGCGTCTGTGAGTTTCTTGACATCGGCGTCGGTGAGAAAGAGACAAAAAATGATTTGGCGGCAAAAATTGTTGACGCCATATCATTTGTCAGCACCGGAGACTCTGATGGGTCAAATGCAATAGTTCTGGAGCAGCGACTAGTTATACTGGAACAAATTGAGAATGTGGATACAGCATACGTAGACGTCTAGCGTAAAATGTGCGAAAAGGAGACAAAGCTTATAAACAACAAACGGATACTGTCAGAGGCAGATAACAACCCAACTGCAATCTCAGAGATAGACTTAACTAGTATGCACAATGAAATACTTATAGTTCAAAGGGAACTAGAACTTCTTCAAGCGGAAGAAGAAGCACTGGTAAGTAAGAAAAATGTTCTGAAAACCAAGGTTGCACTAACAGATTGTTCTTCCCGCATGTCCGAACGATTTCAAACATCTGTGCGAAATGAGCGAACTTCAATGTGGGTTAGTTCGCAATCTGAAGAGTGTCAGAATAATTTGGACGAAACCAATAATCCGAGCATGGCAACAAGAGCCATGAACCAGATGCTAGCGCGGCAGAGCTTTAACAGTAAACACCTGGAGTTTGATGGTTTATCAGCGTTGAATTGGACACACTTTATCCAAGAGTTCAATGCTACGAGCAAACATTGCGGATTCTCCAAAGAGGCAGATGTTCAACGATTATCAAAAGCTCTAAAGGGAGTGGCTAAGGAAAAGGTTTTTCTGCTACTAATCTCTGCAAAAGATCCAGACAAAATCATATCGATCTTAGATAAAGCGTATGGTGGAGCCGAAAATATTGCACTAGAGTTGATGTCAAGAGCGTGCCAAGTAAAGCCAGTCAATAATATCGACAATTTCGAAGAATTCAATAGCACTGTTCAAAACATAAGTTCTGCTTTGGAATACACTGATAACCGGTTAATCGACACACAACGATTACTAGCTATGATGATCGGAAAACTGTCCGAAAACTATCTACGAGAATTGGGCGCATATCTACGAGATGCAAACGTGCGCGCTTCATTCTGTACATTTGACAAGCTAGCTGAGTGGGCACAAAGACAAGCAGATCTAATCCAAGATGTCTAATTTTTCAAAACGGTTACATCACTTAACCAGCAGTCGTCATTCGCAGAACAATATAAAGTAACCCAATCCCAACCACAGGAAATAGAGGCGGTAAACCAACCAAAGCCAAAATCTAAAGCAATTTGCTTTATTTGCAGCGAGGAAAAACACCCTCTAACCAAGTGCAACGTATTCTTAAAAGCAGATATTAAAAAGAGATAGCTAATCGTAACAAAGCGTGTTACAGCTGTCTAAAATTCCATAAAAGCCAATGCAGCGAAAGACAAGCCTGCAAAATTGACAATTGTGAAAAGTTTCACAGCCCATTATTGCACAAGAGACCCATACAAGTAAATCTAGCAGCCACCACAAACGTCACAGGATGCGTTTCAAAATGGTACCAATCACAGTACACGGCGAAAAAGGCTCGAAAAAAACTGTCGCATTTTTGGATGACGGTAGTACATCCACAATCATGGAAATGAGCTTGGCAAGAGAAGTTGGCATAAAGGGTGACGCAAAACCATTTTGTTTTACTTGGACAGGTGGTGTCTACAGATATGAGGCAGATGCGGAATCGGCAACCATTAATATCAGTGGAAAAAACGGTCCGAAACATCAGCTAAATGGAGTTTGGTTAGTCAACGATCTAAAAATTCCAACACAACAACTTGACTATAAGAAGCTAACAGAATTTGTACCAAAAAATATGGTAGAGTACACGAAGTTACAGGATAGGCAACCCATGGTATTGATAGGACAACGCCATGCTAAATTAATTACCGCACGAGCCGTTATAGATGGTAATGAGCATCGGCCAATGTTATCTAAAACCAAATTAGGCTGGGTAGTACATGGACCAGCACAAACCAATCTACAAGCATCACATTTTACTTGCTGTCAAATAGAAGATGTATGTCTACAACAAATGATTAAGCAACAATTCAGTATTGAAAACTTCGGTGCCTGTACAATAAAGATCGACAAAACACGGTCTGTGGGTGAGCGGTCAGCATTAGCAAAGGCCGAAAGCTCAATTAACCAAAAGGGTAATTTCTACGAAATTGGATTGGCATGGAAATCGGATGACATAAAACTACCGGAAAGCAAGTCAATGGCTTTTCAACGACTCAAATGTCTTGAGCGAAAGCTTTTGAGAGACAAGGATACCGCAGAAGCATATAAGAACGAAATAACAAAACTTTTGGACAAAGGTTATGCCGTCCAATTAACAGACATTAACGTTCTCAACTCTCCAAAACTGTGGTTTTTACCACATTTTGCTGTTATCAACCCAAATAAGCCCGGCAAGGTTCGACTTGTATTCGACGCTGCGGCTACTTGCAACGGTACGTCCCTCAATAGCAACCTGCTTACTGGCCCAGACTGGTCAACGTCTATAATAGGAATTTTGATACGATTTCGGCTACATGCGGTAGCAGTCGTAGCGGACATTCGCGAAATGTTCAATCAGGTGAGCATTACAGAATGTGATACTGCAGCACAATGTTTCTTATGGAGAGATCTTGACCAAAAAAGAGAGCCATCAATATTTCAAATGAAAGCAATGTTGTTTGGAACTACTTGCTCACCATTTCTGGCAAAATTTGTTAAAAATTACAATGCTAGCAAATTTAAAGATGAACAACCCGACGCAGTAAAAGCTATATTGGAAAATCATTACGTAGATGATTATCTCGATTCCAAACCTAGTGCGTATGAAGTCATCAACATCATTAATGCAATCACGAAAATACACTCAAAGGCTGGATTTGAATTGTGTCAATTTATATCAAACAGCGACGAAGTGATGCAATCCATTCCCAAAACTCTCAGGGCGAACAAGTCTACAGCAATGATAGGGGAAAAAATGGACGTACAGTAAAAGGTGCTAGGAGTATTGTGGGACGCAAAAGGTGACTTCTTCACGTACTCCACTACGGTAATGCATAAAGTTACAGATGATCTGCTTTCTGGCAAAGTTACACCAACAAAGAGGAATGTATTGTCAGTAGTTAATTCGCTATATGACCCATTGGGGCTCATGACACCAGTCACAATCAAAGGACGAATCCTTATGCGAGATGTATGGGAGTCTGAAATAGGCTGGGATGACCAAATCAAGGGAGATCTAATAAACAAATGGCGAAATTGGATAAAGGCATTAATATCAATTGAGGGCACCAAAATTCCAAGGTGTTATAGCTCTAATCTGAACAATGCCGACCGCGTTGAAATGCACATATTTAATGACGCAAGTGCAAAAGCATATTCTTCAGTTGCCTATATCAGATGCAGCTATGTTAAGGAGGATAAATGTCAATTTGATGTGTCACTAATTGCATCTAAGGCAAGGGTTTCTCCAATCAAACATATAACTATTCCGAAACTGGAAACGATGGCCGCCGTACTGGGATGCCGTTTGGCTGAAATGATAAGCCACGAATTACAAATCAATATAGATCAACGTTACTTTTGGACTGATGCACGTACGGTTCTTACCTGGATTAACAGCGATAAACGTATGGACGTTTTTGTCGCAAATCGAATAGGTGAGATTTGTGAAAAATCGGTAAGATCAGAGTGGCGCTGGTTATCAACAAATGAAAACATCGCTGACGTCATAACGCGTGACAACATATCAGAGCATAAACTTCATTGGTGGTTGGCGGGACCCGAATTTCTTCAAAGACCCGAATCCACATGGGATCTTCAAAAACACATTATAGAAGAATACGACCAAACAGGGGTCGTAATGGTACTTCAAGAGATGGAACATCCAATGGATATACTCATACAAAGAATTTCCGGATACAATAAATTGATTCGCAGTACTGCCTGGATTGGGAGATACATAAATAACTTAACGAAACGGTTAAAAGGTAATCGAAAATTGAATGAGTTAAGTGTCGGCGAAATTGAATGGGCGGAAACTGTCTGGTGGAAGGTTGTACAGCAACAGCTATTTCAGGACGATCTAATCAGCCTAAGGACTGGAAAGCCTTCTTCAAAATTGAGGTTGTCAAAATATTGTATATTATACCTGGATGACAATGGCATAATGCGAGTGGATAGCAGAATAGAACGTGCAAAAGAGGTATCGACATATACCAAAAGCCCAGTTGTTCTCGATTGCAAACATATCTTTACTCGGATGCTGATCAATAAAATTCATGTCGACGCACAACATGTCGGAACACAGGTAGTAGTACATCAGTTCAGGAAGGCATACTGGATGCCAAAATTAAATAGGATCATCAGGACGACGATCAATGCTTGTGTTTGGTGTAAACGCAAAAAGGCAAAACCACAAACACCAAAAATGGGATTTCTGCCCGAAGAAAGGTTTTTCACCCACAAATATCAAAGAAGCTAACTTCGGCTATGCCGAAGTTTATATACCCTTGCAGTATACTTGGCAATAATATTTTTCCTTTTTGAAATTTCTTTCCCTGCAACTCAATTCATCAATACACAAACAAAATATTATTTCTCTTTTTACCACAAGTTTTTCTTCTTCCATCATTTTCTAAGCAAAGCACGGCACGCATACACATACAGTTCATGTAGCGTTGCGTCTGTGTGTGTATGCGTGTGCTCTGTTGATTTGATGATGGCAGTAGTAGGCAGCAAGCAGCGCTGCCGGCAGCGTTTGAACCGATTTATATTGACTGTAACTTGTGTTCTATTTATCGGATCAGATTCAAATTTTGGGATCTGAGATTTTATATCTATTACTATCATATTGGTAAATTTCATGGGAATACTCCAATTTTTGCAAAAATGTTTCTTCTAGAGCTATATGATATAGTGGTCCGATCCCAAAGATTTTCATACTTTATCTCACCCGGGTAAAAAAAAGCTCCCAAAAAAAATTTCATCCCTATAGCTCTTAAGATGGCTGAGTAAAACGCGTACGCACCGACGGACAGACGGACAGACGGTCAGACGGACATGGCTATATCGACTTAGCTTCTCATGCTGATCAAGAATATATATACTTTATGGGGTCGGAAACGTCTCCTTCTGTGCGTTACAAACATCTGACCAATTTTATAATACCCTCTGCAAGGGTATAAAAAAACATTTACAGCAACAGGCGTCGATTACTTCGGTCCATTTTACACCAAAGCAGAAAGAGGAACTCGAGCCTCAAAACACCTCCGCAAGCGGTACGGAGTAATGTTCACATGTCTGACGACTAGAGCAATCAACGTGGAGATAGCCCACTCCCTAGACACCGATTCCTGCATAATGGCAGTTCGTAGAATGATGGCTCGACGTGGACCTATACAAATCATCTGGTCAGATAATGGCACAAATTTTCGCGGAGCAGCACGAGAGTTACAAGAAGCCCTAGAGGACCTGGATGAGTGTGCCGTGAAAGAGTATATGGCAAGTATTAAAATAATTTGGAATTTCATTCCAGCAAATGCACCAAATTTCGGAGGCTGCTGGGAGCGACTAGTAGGTTGTTTTAAACGGGCAATTGAAGCAATTTTAACAGTAAACGCAAATCCCAGCGATGAAACGTTGCAAACAATTTTTATGGAGGCAGAATATCTGGTCAACAGCAGACCATATATACTGGAATCTGATGACCCCGACGACGAACTTGGTCTGTGTCCAAACGATATTTGTATCCCGCAAAGCTGCATACTCCTTGGCCCAGGCAACTTTACTCCCAATACGATGGAGAAACGAGCTTGGAGAATCTCGCAGTACCAGATAGACTCTTTCTGGAAACGTTTCATTAAAGAATATCTTCCCACACTTATACATCGGGAGAAATGGCATAAAGATGTGCCAAACTTGGAGGTCGACGACATAGTTGTTATGAAAGACAACACCCCGCGCGGCGAATGGCCGCTCGGTCGAGTTATGAAAGTTTTTCCAGGTGAAGATGGAGTTGTACGCGTAGTCGAATTGAAGACGGCTAAAAACACGTATCGTCGCCCAGTCAACCGTCTATGCAAAATAGGAGTCAAGCGCTACGATGAGAAGGATCGTGTTCAAAAAAGAGATTCCGCACTAGGGGCCGCTATGTCGTAGCTTATTTGTATCGTAGTAAAAGGCCTCGATCAATATCGATACATCTAGTATTTAAGTTTCGATTATTTAAATGTATTCTCAGTTTAACAATATACGGCCACACTCGAAAAAAAGACCACGCCGCCAATAAGAACATTGTAAAACATACTATTAAGACAAAATCAAAATAAAGTTTATAAGCGTCTAAAATATAATTAACACATATAGTTCCGAAGGATTTCTCTCGCCTGAGGGTACATCGCTTGCACGTCTTGTGCCATTTATAAAAGGACTCGGATCGCCAAGAATGGCGCGCAGTTAACCCCAAACGTGACAGTCTGTAGCTCATAATCCTGAATATTGCCGCAACGATCTCGGTAGAGGATCCGCTGAAAGGGGGTATGCCTGGGGTCGACTCTGATTTGTCGATACAACTGCGTTATGTCAGCGTTTCAGTACTTGAAGCGTGAGATCAGCCTGAAAAGTAGGCCCGGTGTGCAAGACATCGTTAAGGCTGACGCCTCGTGTGGAGGGGCTCGACGCGTTAAATACCACGCGTACCTTCGTGGTGGTGCTATCGGGATTAAACACCGCGTGATAGGGGAGATAGAAGTTTTTCCCATCTTGGGGCGGCGTCACCCGAACCAAATGAACCAATTCCTCGAAGGCGTGCTTCATTCCGCAGGAATTGAGCCAGCGCGACATATGTATGTATGTATGCACGCGCGTTGTTCACAAAAAACGTAAGTAATTTGTTATTTAGTTGGGTGTCGGGTTCCTTTCGTCTCCTTTTTTTTTTGTGTTAAATCAATGTGCGACACCGAAATGGATTATGTGTATGTGGATATGTACATATGTGCGTGCATCAATATATGCCGATGTATGTATGTATGTATGTAGGCAAGTGCACCGGATTGCGGATACGCGCGTGAGGAAATTAATTGGGCAACCAATTCGAACACACAAGAAATCGCGGTGCATACGTTAATTGCTATTTAAAATTTTTTTTGTTTTGTGGTAAACGTGCGAGACCGAAATGAATTATATGTATATGGATATGTACATCAACAGATTACGATGTATGTATGTAAGTAGATACGCCGGTGGGCGGACACGCGCGTGAGGAAATTGATTGGGCAATGGAAATAATTCGAACACATAAGAAATCGCGGTGAACACTTTAATTACTATTTTTTTCCTCCTTTTTTTTTCTTTACTATAACACTTAAAAATTTTTTGTCTTTTAAACTTTTACGCGGACTTGGCAAACAGCTGTGGAAAATACATGTACATGTGGGTGTAAACGAGTTTTACGAGTGGAATTGGACAAGTGCGAAAAAAAATAAATTAAAATGTGTAGTCGTGGAATGGAAAACAAAAACGTTGGACAAACACGCTAAGGATTGGGAACTACCATGTAACCTTGGAACAGGTCAGGTATGTACATACAAGTATATAAAAGTGTGTAGGTCGCTATGGAAGAGCGGGAAAACCTCACACTTTTATTAGTATGTAGGGGCAAATGAAAGGTGAATAATGAAATTTTGTACTTATCAGAAATTCCGCCGATGCCAGCTGGAGGAGCGGAAGGAAATCCGGCTCGGAGGACGAATGTTCGTGGAGGGGTGAAGGATCCAAATAAAATACAAGTAGTTGGCGGGTGCCAATTTCTTCTGGGTATGGTGAGCGAGTGATGAGTTAAGAACGCGCGATAAATTCGGTTAAAAAACTTATGCTTTATTAAATATTCACAGGTGGCCCGACACACACGAAATGTCTCGGGTTAAAATATACAAAATTCGAGATAGAAAAAACTGAAGAAAAAAAGAACGGGTGTTCGGGTGAAAAACTCGTACTGGAATAATATGGCGATGCCCATCAGAAAATCAAGTCACTCCTCCTGGTGTGACCGTAGACGCCGAGGATCAAAAAACCCTTCTCACTCCTCACTGCTCTTCGCCGCTCACTGCTGTTCACCCGGTGGCGTGAATAAAGTTATTTAGTTGTTTTATTAACTACGAGAGTTTGTCGTGTGAGTGACCGTAAGTGCAACCCTTATATATATTTTTGTTTGAAAAGTTATTGTTAGCGTTTTTTTAATTGAAATTTAGATGGAGAAAGAAAATATAAAAGAAGTGAAAATCAAAGGCGGTAAATTTCAAAAATAAAAAAATACCCACTAAAACTTGCGGAATACAAAGAAAAACAAAGACAATTATCCCGAAATTACAGGAAAAAAGGCAGAGAATCCAATTGAAGTCGAAAGTAGGTTAAAAAGAAAAAGCGAATATGACCGATTGAGAGTGAGACAGATTCGGTCTAATCTTAAAGTGGACTGCAACAACAACAATAACAAAAAGGAAAACTACTCCAGCAAGCAATCTCTTGAAAAGGCCGTCAAGAAGGCAGAAAGGGTACTACAATCAAATGCAGCAAGACGAAAAATTGTGCTTGATGTTTTAAATAAGAAATACAACGAAACAAATACCATCGATACACAAGAAAAAATGTCTATTCAAAGTCGATTGGAAATTGCGAAAAACTTTTTTTTTAAAAGAGGAAATATCCGTCCAAGCTGCTGAGAAAAAAAAATATTATTGTTGAAGGCCGAATAATTGCCAAAAGATACATGCTAATGACAATAGCAGAAGCTTTTGAATTATATAAAACCGAGATGGGTCCAAGTGCCATAAGTAAAACTATATTTTACCAACAGCGTCCAAAACATATCGAGCTTTCAAGTAAGATGCCTTATAATATGTGCGTTTGCAGTTATCATGCTAATTTTTGCTTGAAAGTTGTGCCACTGTCTTTCAAAGAATTTTGAAAACTTTCTGAGAACGGTGTGCTGCAATATTGAAAGTGAAGAATTCATGACAGGCAAATATCAAAATTGTGTTGATGTCATTAAACATGTACTCATTCCCTTGCAATATTGGAAATGCTTAGAAGAATGGGTAAATTGGCAGAATTGGCGTAAGTCTGATGGCCAAATGGTTTTGACCAAGTCCTCAGGACCACTACATGTCGTAATAAACGAACTGCAGGATGGGTTACCAATCTTAAAGGAACACTTCTTTGTTAAACGTTGCCAGCAGAAACATTTTGAAGCCATCAAAGCCAACGTACAACAAGATGAAATTGTATTGCAAATAGATTTCGCCGAAAACTATCGTCTACAATGCCAAAATGAAATTCAAAGTGCACATTACAGTTATAAACGAGTAACAATTTTGACATGTGTGACATGGGTGCACAGAAGAACCAAATCGTATGCTTTGATTAGCAAAAATTTAAATCACGATAAAAACGCGATCTTCACTTTTATCTGCAAAATCATGGACATAATTAAAATGGAAGAAAAGGTTTTTAAAAAAGTGTACATATTTTCTGATGGTAGTTGCAGTCAATTTAAAAACAAGTTTATAACGTGGAGCTTGCCTGACTTTTTGGTACATTTGCAATGCGAGGAACTAGAATGGAATTATTTTGCAACCTCTCATTGAAAGGGGGCAGTTGATGGAGAGGGTGCCGTTGTAAAAAGAAAAGTGTGGCAAATTCAAAAAACTAAGAAGGATGCTCTTCCGAATGCCTTTTCTTTTTACGAATGTGCCCGTAACAACATAAGTGGGGTTAAACTGTGTTTTTCTTCAAGAGACGACATAAAATAAGAATCAACCAGAATGAATTAAAAATGGGAAGCAGCTAAAACCATTGTTGGCATAAAGAGGAAACATTTTACTTCGTTCAACACCGAAAAGATAATAAAAGTGGGCCGAACTTCCTATTCCCAAAAATCCTACATAAATTAATAAATATTTTTTGGGCACAAGTTGAAAATAAATTTTTCTTTCTGTAATATTAAATGAAGAGAGTATTTATTAGTCGGTAGCAACTCATAAATAATCCCTTTCTTATTTTGGTTTGTATTAATAGCTGAAATACTAATGCATTAACTAAAATTTTCTATGTAAATGCTTTCGAAACTCTACTGGAAAAAATGTCGTGAGAGTGATGTCGTGTGAGTGACTCAGAAAAATAATTTTTAAAAATAGGTCGAGGCCAATATGGAAAAATCATAAGTCTACAAATAAAGCTTAACATTTCTAATATATGCAAAAAATATTCAAAGTTTAAATTTTTCAGACAATTCGCAGAGTTTGGCGATTGTTAGCAATAATGGCTAGGCTCATGTATATTTGATGTCGTGTGAGTGACCGCTCTTTTGGAGCTCTTTTGTCAACAGATAAAAGCAGGAGGCCCAAATTTTATACTGCGATTGATAGTACTCTGAAAGTACTTTAAAAAATTATTAGAGATGAATAGTAAAAAATTTGATTTTCTTTGATTTATTTCACATATAAAGTTTTATTCCGCTTTCGAAAGTCGTGTGAATGATTTCGGAATTGCCCATATATATAAATAAAATATAAAATTAACAAGAAAATATGGTGCAATTAGGTATTTGTGTGATGTAAAAAAAATGATAAGGAAAGAGAATATTTATAAATATATGTATTGATACATATGTGTACGAGAATAATAAAAATGTATTTTATATTCACTCCAACCGTCTGACAATCCTAGTTCCGACATTGACTATTTCCGATCAATATCCCCAACTGACCACAAAAAAATGTTAAATTTCATGCAATATTTGCACATATGGATATGTATATTTTTATACCCATGCAAAAGGGGTATATTAATTTTGGTCAGAATTAATTTTAACCCTCTAACTCTAGAATCTTGCTCGCCAGTTTGAAACCCTTGATGTTCACTAGCGTAGTATTGAATTCGTACAGAAGCAATACCTCAAGTTCGCTTTATATATTATATTTATTTATTTATTTTATTTATTAATTTATTTACGTCAACTAAAACAGCAGTCGACGAAAAAGCTTAAGCTAAAAAAAAACAGATAACAGGCTTAGCCCTATACGGAACTTAATTGGAATGGATTAATGGAAAGATAAGGTGAGAAAGGTTGTTAAAAGATTGACAAAGAACACGAAAAGGTTCGTAAAAAAAGTAGTTAGTCAGACATCTACTGAGGTCCGTTTATGTGGTCTTAATTGGCACCTGAGGGTTCGCCAAAACCTTCCACCTTTCACCATTAGACTTTATGACCAGACAGCTAATAATGATTCCAAAATTTCAGATCTGTTGCTAAATTCTTTCAGTCTGCTTATTTCACTACTGTTTCACCTCCCACATTCTATCCCTTCTCTATCCCACAGTTAAGTATTGTCTGGATGTTGACGCGTACAATGCGAAGTACGTTCAAGTGGCCCATACGGCACCAAGACAGGACCGGGCCTGTTTCGCAGAGCCAAGCAGAGCGCTGCCCACCTCCCGCCCGTCCGACCGTGGGGCGCAGTCGCATATCGGACGGCACGATCGCGTGGACAAATACAAACAAAACGGACATACAAAGCTAAATGTGCTAACATAGAGGTTTTCACAAGATAAAGAGAGGTTTCTGATCTGATTACGGGATACAGGAGATTGTAATCGGAACATAGGACTCGAAAAGGTTCATGCAATGAATAGTTAGTGTTTATGACCAAACGGGCAACATAAGGGTTAAGGGAGGCGGGAGCTTTCACTCATTTAGCTGCCTACCAAGGAAATTTCAACCCTCCTAAAAAACATTGGTCCTTCGACCCGGATACCAAGATCCTCTCGAACCTTTTGCATCGGTGGAATTTCATTCATATTTCAATCTTAGTAATTTTTTTCAAATTATACGTATATGAGTACATGTACATGCCTCCAGCATCCGTACCCATACTCACATACATATAATTGTTTCCCTTAATTTTCCTAATCAAAGTAAAATTACTTTCGCGCAATTTTCTTCCTCCTCAAAGGGGAGAAAGAAGATTTTTTTCTCGCACTTTGGCATATATAGGCCAAGTATATAAGGCGCCATATTTATTTGCCTATTTCCAATATATATTTTTTCGCAATTTCCAAAAAAAAATATTAACACATATGTATGTATGCATTGAAACAAACTTACGAAACTCAAAGTGATCTCCTACATACATATATATATGCAAGCAGAGTGTGTGAATGTGACAAAAAATTACAAAATTTATCCAGTGCTACATTAAATCCAAAAATAAAAGTTTTTGTGCAAATACAGTCCACTCCTGGGAAAAGTGTGCGCGAAGTGAATAATAAAGATTTTTAAACAAAAAAGAAAGTGAACCACCCTCTCACATATAAAGGCCACACTTAGACATTTCTTGTGTCCCGAGACACCCTATAAAGTTGGGGCATATCAGTTAGACACATCAAAGGAATATATATATAAAATATCAAAGAAGCTAACATCGGCTGTGCCGAAGTTTATATACCCTTGCAGTCCATGGCCATAATATTTTTACATGTTCCAAACTTTTTTTCTGTATCTCAATTCATTAATGCACAGAACCTTTCAAATATCATTTCAATTTCTTCTTCTTCTTCCCCATCGCCTTTTACACGCATGCCGCGACTCGCACGCATACACATATAGTTTATGTAGCGTTGCGTCTGTATGTGTGCATGCGTGTGCTCTGTTGATTTGATGATGACGTAGCAGGCAGCATGTTGAACCGATTTATATCGGCTCTAACTTGTGTTCTATTTATCCGATTAGATTCAAATTTTGGGATCTGAGATTTTATATGAAATACTATCATGTTGTTATTTCATGGCGATACTCCAATTTTTGCAAAAATGTTTCCTCCAGAGCTATATGATATAGTGGTCCGATTCTCCCAATTTTCATACTTTATTTTTCCCAGGTAATAAAAAAAAATTTCATCCCGATAGCTCTTAAGATGGCTGAGTAAAACGCATACGCACAGACGGACGGACAGACGGTCAGACGGACAGACGGACATGGCTATATCAAGTAACCAATTTTATAATACCCTCTGCAAGGGTATAAAAAAAAACCAAAACCAAAAAATTATTAATTTGTATAAAGATATCCGATCCATTCACACCTCTGCATATTTCCATTCCATATTTTCATATTAAGAAAAAAAAAAAATTTAAATACATATATACATATACTCCAACATTTTACATATCCATACACATACATATTTATATACATATTTTTTCCATACATAAAATTTTACATTTTGATATCCATACACATACATATATATACATATTTTTCCATACATAAAATTTTACATATTGATATTCATAACCATATACATATACATACATATCCATACATACATATATTCCACAAAAAATTCTTAATTTTTTCGCACACAAATATATTTTTCCATCACCGCGAACAAAATCCATACATAAGTCCCGCTTAACTGCAGTGTACCAGCACAGCTGCAAGCTCATGTGCCAAAGACCGGCACAAAGCAAACGACCAAAAGTAGCTGTGCTGTATACCCTAGGTTGGCAGTCATTTTGTGGGGTATATATGTTGAAGGGTCACATTGAGGGAAAGATCCAATAATATTTAATTATTGAAAATTTGTGTTCCGCGCTTTTGTTTATTCTGATTCCAAATCGTTTCCAAGTCGTATCTTGGGTTTTTATTAAATATTGAATTCCCAAATTGTTCCAATCGTTTCCAAGTCATATCTTTGCAGTTATATTTCAATTCCAATGTGTTGCCACGCGTTCCAAGTCGTATCTTTGGGTATATTTCAATTCCAAAGTGTTTTTCACGCGTTTCAAGTCAGGTTATATTTTTGGATTCCCAAATGTCCCAAGTCGTATCATTGGGTTTCATATTTCAATTCCAAGGCGTTCCACGCGATTCCTAGGGTTTTTTTTGGCAGTGTTTCAAGTCATCCCAAACGTACCAGCTCGTTTTCTGGATTTTTAATCTATTTCAAGGCGTTCCAAAGCCGTTCTTTGAGTGGTTGGTATTGTTCCAGTTTTTCACAAACGTTCCATTCTGTTTTTTTCGGTAATTTTCAAGCCGTGCCAAACCAGCTCACTACTTTATAACCGCCATTCTCTGGGGTTATGAGCACGATCCCGTCAAAAGACGAGAAAGAAGCTGGGAAAACTGCGGCCACGACAAATCCTCAATTGCTGCTCCAGGTCAGCACCAGCCCTACTACTCCTCCCTCCCGAGCATTTCAGACCCCCTCTAGTCCATTAGCTCTCACGTCCTCACCATCAAGCACGACCTTTCAGCAAGCCACGTCAGAGCCACGACGAGCAAGCCAAAAGAGGTCAAATCATTGGTACCACTTCCACAGATTTTGGTAACCGCCCCAAGAGTCACTCGGTCCGAAACCAAAAGGGTTTTAGTTGCTTCCACCATGGCTTTGAAGAAGTTTGTCTCCATTAGCGATAAACTAATTCAGTTTGAAGTCGACACCCACGTCACTTAACTGTCCGAGTTTAGCGTATTTACGCTCCAAGTCCGTCGTGATCGAGTTCAAGCGTTGTGGGAGAAAGTCGAGCAGGAATATGAGAAATGCGACGCACTCCCGGATGGTAAGGACGATAATTCTGAAGATTTAGCCATCCAAGCTAAATATGACAAATGCTATCACGTTTACGAGTGATGCACGGCTTGATTAAACGAGCTTATCCACGAAGCGTCTGCTCCTACTCCTGCGAACCGTCATGGGCCTACCTCTGCACCAGCAGAACGAGGCTGTCGATTGCCACCCATTGACACAGAAGTCTTTACGGGAGATTACTTAAAATGGCCTACGTTCCGTGACTTGTTTACAGCCATCTACATAAGCGATTCGCGAATTTCCCCCGTTGAAAAGCTATATCATCTCCTAGCGAAAACGAGGGGTGAAGCCAACCTCACTGCAGCAAAATTCCCGCTTACAAATGATGGTTTTGAAACGGTATGGAATGCACTCAAACAGCGTTTCGAAAATAAGCGACTTATCGTGAACAGCCAATTCCGAGCACTTCTTGACCTGCCTCAAATTTCCCATTAGTCCGGAAAACCATTACAAGATCATCAGAATGCTCTGCAGGCATCCATTCGTGCTTTTGAGCACAGTGGCCTGCCAGTAACCACTTGGGGAGGCATGTTCGTATTTTTCTGTTCCATCAAATTGCCGAAGATCACCCTTTCACTGTGGAAACAATCTTTGGGAGATAAGACTGCCATTCCAGAGTGGCAAATGATGGACGATTTCCTCACTGAGCGGTTTCGTACGCTCAAGCAGTTGAGAATACAACAGCAATGGCTATTTCGGTCTCCACATCGAAACCTCCGCGAAATCCGCTTCCAGCCACCCGAAAGGCTAATACATTTGAAGCCAAGGCGACCACCAAACCAAAATCCTGTGATCTCTGTATGAAGGAGAATCACCCGGTGCGTCGATGTCCCCGCTTCCTTCAGATGCCGGTGCCAGAGAGGGTGGCATACATAAAGAAAAGTTCCTTTGTCTGAACTGTTTCGCAAGACGCTCTCGCACAAGGATGCCCGATCGGAGAATAGTCCAACGCCGCTCCCAGCTTAGCCTAGTTCTCACAATATTGTCCGGACATACTTTACCTCTTAGGCAAGGTTCTCACGAGATAAGTTGCTAGGTACAGCCATCGTGGACATTTGGCACAAGGGCACTACTTATGCTTCACGGGCGCTATTAGACCCGGCTTCGGAAGCCAATTTTATATCCGACAGAATGATCCGGCTCAAGAAGTTACCATTCCAAACTGTCAGTGCCAAAGTGACAGGCATTAACGGAAAGGTCAATAGAACCTTGAAGGTCTGTCACATAAGCATTCGGTCATCGCATGGACCTCCAGTCCAGATAGAGATAGAAGCTTTTTTCTTGTCCCAAGTTGCTGATGATTTGCCGTCATATACGATAGCCCAAGCCACACTGGAAGGAATGCCCAATATTCCGCTAGCCGACCCCTCCTTTAGATTGAAGGCGAAGATCGATCCAAGAATATTTGGACTTGGGCCATATGCGTCAGGTGCCATTTGACGGCAGTAATAACAATTTTTATTTGCCACACCATGCAGTTTTCAAGCCCGACAACACCACAACAAAAGTACGGGTAGTCTTTAACGCCTCTAGCAAGTCCACAAACGGAGTAAGTCTCAACGACATACTTTACCCTAGGTCCGGTACTTCAGTCCGATCTCACTACTCAGATTTTCAAGTGGCGTTTTTTCCGAGTAATTTTCAATGCCGACATCACAAAAATGTACCGCTCAAGACGCTCTTGGTTCAGCTGGCTTTCCTTTGCGCAAGTGGACATCGAATGTGAAGAGCGTGCTCAGTTGCATCCCAAAGTGTCATTTGCTGAATGCTGATTTCGTCGATATCGGAGAGGCTAGCACAGCAAAAACACTGGGAATCCGATGAAAAGCGACTACGGATGAGTTTTATTTTGTCATCTCACCCCAAGATATCAAGTCAGCTTATACTAAGCGAGAAGTCCTCGGGCAGATCGCCAAGTTATTCGATCCCGCTGGCTGGCTGGCTCCCTTCGTAATTCAAGCCAAGGTGTTTATGCAAGAGCTTTGGCTACAAGAGCTAGGGTGGGATGATCAATTGCCCAGTGAACTCCATCATATGTGGCAGGATTTTACAAAGAGCTGCTACTTCCTTGACCAGATCCGAATTCCACGGTGGGTTCTCCATGATCCAAATTCCGACATTCAATTCCATTGTTTTTGCGATGCGTCACAGCGGGCTTATGGTGCCGCAATTTACGTGCGCGTTAGCAATGACCGAGGCATATCGTGCTGCCTTCTTGCAGCGAAATTTAAGGAAAATTTAGGGTAGCCCCAGCTAAAACGGTTTCATTGCCCCGCCTTGAGATATGCGGAGCCGGGCTTCTAGTTGAACTGGCAGCTGCAGTTCCACAACTTCCAGTTGATAATGCTGAGGCATTTTATTGGCCAGATTCCACCGTCGTACTGTCGTGGTTAAATAAGCCAACCTGCACATGGACAACGTTTGTCGCAAATCCGGTAGCCAAAATTGTGACGGCAACAAATAGCTCCCCATGGAATCACGTCCGTTCAGAAGGCAATCCGGCAGATCTCCCTAGCCGCGGCCTGAGTGCGCAGGAACTGGTACACAAGGATTTGTGGTGGCACGGCCCACCATGGCTACGGGAGCCACGAGAGTCCTGGCGGCGAGCGACACCACTCCCACTAGACACTACCTTGGAGAAGCGGGTAGTGAAGGTCCACGTCGCGATCGCTAAGCCAGCCAACGAGATACTGTCTCGTTTTTCCAATCTGGCACGTGCTTTACGAGTGGTAGCATGTGTGGTCCGTTTCGGCAGAAAGTGTCGTAAACTTCCAAACGATTACTCCGGGGAGGTGACCTCTAGCGAGATCAATCAAGTACTCCAGGCGTTGATCCGAGTCACTCAGCGTGATTACTTTCCGACGGAACTTCGGTGTCTACAGCAGAAGAAATCTCTGCCCACGTCTAGCACCATTCTCAATTTGAATCCTTTCATTGACGCATCAGGTGTGATCCGAGCATATGGGCGCTTGCAACAAGCAGCGGCCCTTAGTGACGATGAGCGTAACCCCATTCTGTTGCCAGTAGTAAGTCCATTGTCCCGGCTGTTGGTGCTTTTCACGCATCAGATCTCTCTTCATGGGGGCAGTCAACTGGTAGTCCGTCTCATCCGACAGAGATACTGGATTCCAAGATTGCGGAATCTAGTCAAATCCGTGGTCAATTCGTGCAAGGTCCGGGATAGATTTCGCAGGTCCTTTCGACCTCAAGAGTTTCACCGGCCGCGATAGTCGCATATCAAAGGGATATGTGTGTGTCTTTGTTTGCTTTTCCACCAAAGCCATTCACCTTGAGACAACTTCGGATTTGAGTACCGAAGGATTTCTGGCAGCATTCGCTCGCTTTGTATCGAGGCGAGGGTGTCCTCAGCAAGTGCAGTCCGACAACGGTAAAAACTTCGTAGGTGCATCCAGAGTGCATAAAAAAGATTTCCTAAGGTCTACCCAGCAGAAAATCTTATCCCACTACAGCCATCAGAATCTGTCCTGGCATTTCATCCCTCCCGGGGCACCACACATGGGAGGGTTGTGGGAGGCTGGAGTTAAGAGTTTTAAAACTCTGTTCTACAGGACCACCACCAACCAAGAGTTCTCTACGCTGCTGGCTAAGGTAGAGGCTTGTTTGAACTCGCGGCCGATTTCTCCTATGTCTGAAGACCCCACCGATTCTTTAGCCTTGACCCCAGGCCATTTCCTAGTGGGCGGTCCATTGCTATCCGTGATGGAACCTGAAATCAAGGATCAGGTTCCGTCTATCATTAACCGGTGGCAGCGTCTGAAGACTGTGAGTCAGCATTTCTGCACCCGATGGATAGACGAGTATCTGAAGAAGCTACATAAGCGCAATAAGTGGCGATTCCTTCTAAAAATCTTGAAGCAGGCGATCTGGTGGTACTCAAAGACGACAATCTTCCATTTAATGAATGGCGTCTCGGGCGAATCCACCAAACTTACCCTGGCAGTGACGGCAACGTCCGCGTCGTCGAACTGCTTACCGCTCGCGGTGCTGTGATGCTTCCAGTCGCAAAGCTGATCTTTCTTCCTCCAGAAGAAAGAATTCAAACTCATTACGTAAAGCTACAGTAGCGTCCAGCACTTGGTCTTTCCTCCCAATTAAGAAGGGCCGAGCTGCCAGTAGTAATATGTGTATTCTATAGACCTACATTAATCCGCTTTCTTCATTATTAGTCCCGGCAGCTTCCTGAATCACTCTATATCCCGTTTTCATGGCTCCGAGACCACGTTCAGTACAGGCATCGAAGGAGGAGCGCAGAAGTTCGCGAGGAACTGAGTCCTTCTGTTGCCGAGTCTGTCGCGGAATCCATCCTGTGAAGCGATGCCGTCGCTTCCTGCGGCTGAACGTGGAAAAGAGGATGAGGGCAGTGCTTGCCAATTAATACTGCGCCAACTGCCTGGACCAAAAACACTCCGGAGGAAGCTGCTTGAGCGGGGATAGGTGCCGAATTTGCAAGGAAGACCACCACACGCTACTCCACTTCCACGAGGAACCACGTCGACGCACTCCATGCTCCATCGCACGCCGAGTCACGCCCGAGTCCTCCAGACGAAGGGTCGCACCAACGCCAGCCCCCGATCCTAAGCTGACACTGGCCACACTGCTGCAGCACGGCAATCCACATTTGATGCCAACGGCAATGGTACGTGTCGAGACGGGAGGGAAAACCTTCGACGTGAAGGCCCTCGTGGACCCTGTCCGGAGCGTGCCATTAGACTGCCTGGGTCTTGCACTCCTGCAAGGAGGAAAGCATGTTTATGACCAAACGGGCAACACAAGGGTTAAGGGAGGCGGGAGCTTTCACCTCGCGCCGCTCTCCCGATGATGCCCATCGCTCTCCCCACAAAAGAACTCCCCACACTTCGCTCCAAGCGGGGCTTGGTGCCCTGCTCTTAATTAAGCTAGTTTTAGTGTAAAACTTACAAGTGAATAAAACACACCATAATAGAAGAGAATTGCGGCATTAATCAATTTCTTTGGCGAAGGAAGATATTTACAAGAAAATTCATTTAGCTGCCTACCAAGGAAATTTCAACCCCCCTACAAAAACAGTTAGAACTACAGTGTTTTAAGGATAGAGGAATAAAATTTCTAGTAGGTCTACGGGGTACAGATAGGTTTAACTGGTTCAATAGCTCAGGAGAGTATATTTCACCTATTAAAAGTTTATGAATAAAGAAAGCACCAAGCATTACTCTGCGATTAATTAAAGAAGGAAGATTGATTAAAATAAGCCTACTGGAGTATGATGGCAAATTGACATTGCGATCCCAATTTAGACCGCGAAGAGCAAATAGCAGAAATTGCTTTTGAACAGATTCAATTTTACTTTGGTGCGTCTCATATTGAGGTGACGATATTGTCATTTGTGTACGGATCGTCATACTCTTTTGACCATCGTTTCACAAACCCAAGAACATTCATAGCTTTACTAACTGTAGCAGAAATATGAGGATTAAAAGTTAATTTATGGTCCATAAGAACACCTAAGTCATTGATAATATCCAACCATTCTAAGGCAGTGTCGTTAAGATAATAAGTTGCTAAGAATGGAGTGCATCTATAAAAAGACATAACTTTAGATTTAGAGCCGTTAAGGTTTAATAGGTTGGTTTCACACCAACTCTGAAGATCATTAAGATCCGATTTAAGTAGGCAAGAAGACTTGCCTGAGGTAAAGCTTGACATCATCCGCGTACATAAGCACCCGAAAATGTGACACTGAACCCATGTTGGGATGACGAAATGATTGAGCTTAAAAATGCTGCAATTGAGATGTTATTATTTTCTCAAATGCTTTGAGAAATACCCCCATAATTGGAGGCTTCGGACTTCTCCCCCTTTTTATGAAGAGGAATTATAGATGATTCCTTTCAGATAGGCGGGAAGGCGGAAGATGTGACGGACAGTGTAAACAACATAACCTTAATACGCAGCCTGGTATTCCATCAGGGCCAGGTGCATATATTGGTTTGACGGAACTGAGCACGCTAAGAACCGAACTTTCATCAAACACAGGATCTAAAATGCAATTAGATGATTGCAAGTGATGAGGATAAGGATGATTTGCTTGATAAATCGAAGAGGAATAAGCTGTTTTGAAAAAATCAGCAAACATATGGGCAATTGCCTGATCATTGTCAGCTTTATTGTTTTCGAAAGACAGGTAAGACGGGTGCACTGATGTTTTACGTTTAACATTGACAAATTTATAAAATTGCTTAGGATCGCGAGAAAACTTAAGTTTACATCGCTGAAGGTAATCCTTATAGCAATGTGAATTCAGTACCATAAAATTTCATCGAGCAGCTACATATAGGGAAAAATCCGATGCTTTACCGGATTTTTTAAATTTTTTATAACATCTTGATTTTACATTCTTCAAGTTACATAACTCACGTGAGAACTAAGGATGGTCTGATGACCATCCTTGGGTGACACGTGGGTCACAAACATCGAAAAACGACTCAGGAGTTTTATAAAAGACAGAAATGGTAGAGTCCATATCCGTGCAAGCAAACAAATATGACCAATCATTAGTTATCAAGAGTTTTTTAAGTTTGGTAAACTTTGCCTTTCGAAAACATCGGGTTGGAGGCATAGAGTTATTATGTCGAGACATAACTCCAAAAGGAAGGTCAATGGTTACATCCAGAGTTGGATGAAAGTTGTCTTCAGGGATAACTAAGGGATCAGTCCTGGAAACATCGCAGTTGGAAGAATCCAACACAAATACCAGATCTAGTGATCTGTTACGACTATTCCGGACAGGATTTATTTGTGTTAGGGACAACTCAAGCAGACCATCTATGAAACAATGTGACAAGGAGGGCAACAGTAATAAAGAGTCAAATGAAAGGGTCCAGGCAATCTCAATCTTAAAATCTCCCAGAACAACAAGCAAGTCTTTGTCAGAGAGATATGAGGAAATTAGTTGAATAGCTTCCAAATGGTGAGTGTATACTGCCAAGTCGGACTGTGTTGGAATATAAGAACAAGTAATATAGCCAGAAAAAGAATGAAACGAAATTGCAACACAAACAAATTCAGTCTCGTGATTGGAAGACTGGACAATTTCAGACGAGAACGCCGAGTCAACAGCGATCAAAACACCACCACCATTACAGATAGTCCGATAATATCTATGAAATAAATATTTTGAGGGGAAAATTGAGGCATCGACAATATCAGGCTTCAGCTAAGTCTCAGTAAAGGCAAGAATATGAAAGTCAAAAGCTAAACTATCTACATAGAGTCTAGAGAGTTTAGACTTTAGTCCCCGTACGTTCTGATAGGCCAGAGTTAGGGACGAAATTAGTTTTTTGACTCGCCAACAGGTGCAGACGAGCCGGAAGGAACGTTATTTACAGAGGCAGTTAGCAAGCTAATCGGAGGCCGATTCTTCTTTTTTATTTTATACTCTCTTACAACAAGGTGTTCCGGCCAAAAATCTTTATGACATATTTGGCCAAAAAGATCTGGGAAGACACTTATTTTAAAGGACGAAATGTTCCGAGTATATGAAAAACGGAACTTTTCCACAGCAATGTTTGGTGCTTGAACTTTGCCCTAGATGTAGGCAATGACTTCTTTAGAAGTAGTGTTGGGGTCAAGCCTCGTAATAAAAATTTGCTTTTTAGGTGGAACTACAACAAGGGAAGTAGAAGTGCCAGGCAAAGCAGTAGCTGCCACAGCAGATGCAGTAGCAGCTGAAGCAGCCAACACTTTACTAGATCCTCTTGTAACTACTTTATTGGCAATATTCCTGGAAACGGATGTTTGCACGGACGGTTCGAAAACTACAACAGATATCGCGTTAGTTGGTAGCATACTGTCTCCAGGGGAAATGGGAAGAGACTCCACACCTGCCAAGGCCGGACTCCTAAACGATCAGCTGCTGTACATTTGGTGACATAGGGTCATTGTCGGAAGCCGGAACGGATAGAGATCGATGTGCCGACGGACTGAAGGATGCGCCCTGAAACCTGGCCCTCTTTCGCGTCGGAGATTCAATCAAAAATTTAGAACTTCTGAATTGAACCTCCATCGCCAAAAGCTCCTCTTAGAGTTTCTGAACGCCAGCTGACAGGGTTTTAAATGCATCCCCAGTCCGCACTTCGCATCTCGAGCTCCAAGCCACGACATGAATCACAGCCCCATTTAAGACCGCCACGCTGTGCAATACTATCCCGCACCTTGACTGTATAACCAGCACATTTAAAATGCATTACATTATCCCACAGCCAACAGTAAAGAAAGTCTTCACTGGTCTTGCTGGGATTATTGCAATTATATTTGCAACAGACAGACATTTTTAAAATAATTGATTTATCAAAAAACAAATTATAAATCACTATGTAAATAAAAAGGGAAAAATGTATATATATGTTAAGAGAGGCGTATACAAACCAACAACAACAGCAACAGCTAACTGCAATATGCAAATAAAAAAGAGACAACAAAAAAAAGAATATTTTTTGTATTAAAACACACAACAACGAAAACTTGTCACAAGCGCGAAGTTAACGGAGCGCGATCAAAAGAGAAAAGAAAAGAATAGAGAGCACCAACACCACACAAACAAAAACAAAATGTGAACTGTAAATTGAGAGCGCGAGTGGGAACGAAAAAAAAGAAAACAATCAAAAACATCGCAACAACAAAATAATATGTGCGTTTGTTAATGTTTTGTATTTAATAAAAATGTAAATTTAACTTTAAATTTCGCGATTAATATAGTGATGATAAAAATTGGATTAGATAATTAATTTAATTTAATTTAATGTAAATTAAGTACACAAAAGAACGAAAATATTAGTTGAGCGAGAGCGCAAAAAAAACACGACCGACTTCGATGAGTGACAATATGTATACCATTTGAGCTGCTTCAAGTGCATTTTAATAGAGCTTCACTCTCACGAGTTTCATTCATAGAGAGAGAGACAATATGGATTGTTCTCTACGCTGTTGGGACACGGATCTGGTGACCGGAAGGTAAGAGCAGTGCGTCACAATAACGTGCGGGATCTGAGACTGGGTCGAAAGCTTAGAACGACTTTTGTGTTCACTCGAGCCTTTTACCGAGAATTTGCAGTCACCGGCGGTTCGGAGGCTGAACTCTCTCCGGAGTTACCGAGGGAGACGAGGCGTTACTTTGGCGCAGCATTGGATGGCTCCGTGGACATACTTAGTGGACGCCTTCACCGACGAAGTCCGAGTTTGCGTGCCCTTTGTTTTGGAAAACCAAAAAAAGAAAGAAATGAGAAGTAGACTGTATGATTGGGAGAGAATTTTCTCGTAGCTCGGAACATACATCATCACATGTTGATGTACGTATATACATACACATGATCAATTTCAGTGCCGCGCATTTATACAAAAAAAAAACCAACAAATTAATTGAATATTTTTTTTTATTATTTTACTTTTGTTGTTCTCTCTTCTTTGTGCTTGTGCTCAGCTTCTCTGCTTTTTTTTTTAATTACTTTTGTAACGCCGCCTCTCAAAGCTTGGCTTATAACAGTTCTTGCACTCTTTCTTGTGCTGTGTACTCTAGCTGTCTCTTTGTTTTATTTGTATTTATTGATTTTATATCGATAATTATCTTAGTGCTTTGTATTTAAATTTTAAATTTTATATATATTTTTGCCTTGTGTTCCTTTTGGCGTTTCAATGGCTTGTTGTCTACCTACTTGCAAGCATTCTGATCGTTTTGATGATCAGTATAGAGCAATATCGTGTTGGCTCTGCGATAATCTTATTCACTTAAAATGTGCTGGCCTCAATGGCCGCGACTACGACAAATTTTCTGGTTTGTCTGTGTCTAAGCCTGAGCTTGGCTTAATGCGCTGGACTTGCCCATCTTGTGCCAGCCAGCAGCTTGATTTTAGCCGTATGTATAGGGATCTTCGTTTAAAGTTTCTTTCTTTAAACAAACTGGCCAAACAGCTGTCTAACGAGTGTGAATCTAGCGTACATTTATTGTCGCAATTTAAGTTTAATCCACCTTCTGAGAAGTTACCCAAGAAATGTACCCTTGAGTTACCTCAGAAGCAGTCGCCAGCACTCTCTATTACATCGTCTCCCATTTTACTTTCGCCTACACCATCTTCTTGTCCCTCTTTATGTTCTTCTTTTCAGATTGAAGTACCCATTACAAGCCCTGGTGTACCTCAATCTATCCCTCACGGGAACTCTGATCAATCACAGGATCATGCTGGCTCTCAATCACTTGCGGATCCCAATGCTCCTCCGCCTCCACTAACTGTAGTGCCTCATCGCAAACAATTATTTATCTCTAGGCTTGCTCCAGATACTTCTGAGTCGTCTGTGGCAGCTTACATTGGTAATATATGCCCTGCCAAGGTTTTAATTCAAAAGTTTAAATTTTCAAGGCCTCGCGAAATCCCCTCTTTTAAAATTACAGTACCAAATGAGTATTTTTTCAGCTATGGTTGACACTAATTTCTGGCCAGAGGGCCTAGTTGTACACGAGTTTGCGCCCAATAAGCGCTCCCGTCCGTTGCCTGTCCACCTTCCTAATTTATCTTCTGCTTCAGAAAACTAATAACGTCTAGTCTTTGCATACATTATCAAAATGTAAGAGGACTTCTTACCAAGCTCTCGAACCTGTTCTGTGATAGCCAAACCTTTTCGGCTGACATATGAGCTTTCTCTGAAACTTGGCTTAACTCCTCTGTTTTGGATAATGAAATTCTTTCTAATAACTTTATTTCTTATAGGCTTGATCGTGTTGGTCGTCGTGGCGGTGGAGTACTCATTGCTGTTAACTCGAATCTGTGTTCAAGTGTCGTGCCGATTGATCTGCCCTTAGGTGTTGAGTTTATTTGCGTCGAAGTTACATGTTCCAACTTTAGCTTATATATTTCTTGTTCATATATTTTTCCGGCTTCTGATATTTTGACCTATATGCACCATGCTGATGCTTTGCAAACTATTTTTAATAGTCTTAAAGATCGTGATTTCCTTATAGTTTTAGGTGATTTCAACTTGCCTAATATTTTATGGCTTGTTGATGATAATCTATCTTTCTTAATTCCTTCATCTCAACATGTTTTTCTTGATTGCCTACTTGAATGTCCGCTATATCAGTTGAATTCTTTCCTTAACTCTTCTAAAAGAATCCTTGATCTTGTTTTTGTCTCTGATCCCACTGTTAGTGCTGTATCCCGAACACAGTCCCTAGTGAAACCTGAAGATCCTTATCACCCTACCATTGAAGTTACTATTTCTTACAATTCCGTTAATAAATCACTTAATAACATCGCAAATTCTCGTCGTAGATGTTTTCGTAAAACAAATTTCAATCTTCTTAATAGCCTTATTTTCTCTTTTGATTGGTCATTTCTATTTGAGTGCTGTGATATAGATTGTGCAGTCCATTTTTTACTCTGCTCTTAATTCTCTAATTGACAAATGCGTACCTTATGTGACTATCTCTACCGTCTCCAGTACGCCGCTCTGGTCTATCTAATCTCCGTAACATTTAATCGAGATATTTTAAAAGATTTAAAAAACTGGTTCTCGACTTGACTGTGCAAACTATTTACACGGATGGATCAAAATCAATACAAGGAGTCTCATACAGCATCACAACTGAGTCAGACATAGTTAAAATGGCTTTGCTCCCACCACACACCTCGAATTACACAGCGGAGGCAGCAGATATACTGGCTGCCTGTAAATATGCACTAAGAGAAAAACAGTAATTTGCAATTTGTTCAGACTCACTGTCAGCAATACAGGCAGTAACCCAGGTCAACAACCAAAATCCTTACATCTCGCATATACGAGACATAGTAACTCACCAATACCCCAAAATAATTTTGATATGGGTACCAGCTCACACTGGCATTCAGGGCAATGAAACAGCGGACAGAGCCACAAAGATAGCTTACAGTGTCCCATATATAATTGAGCAAAACATTAACCACAAAGACATAACAAAGTACATAAAGGACATCATCCTTAAAAAATAAAAAAGCACAGTTTGGAGGGATTCATCAGACCACTACAAGACGACTAATATGAACCAAACCTTGATAAGAGACTCACAAATAAAAATAGACAACAATGTTAAACGAACAGACATCACCAAATTTCTAAGAATACGATTCGGACACACAAAACTTACCCACGAATTCATATTCAAAAAACAACCCCCCCTACAATGTATACATTCCAACAAAAAATTTACAATTCTGCACATACTCACAGAATGCAAGGAATATAATGAGCCGAGAAAAAAATTCCTACACCCTAACCCTATTGAATCCCTATCCCTAAGTAACCCCAATATCGTCGCTATCTCCCAATTCTTTAAAGAAATAAACCTATACCACCTATTGTAAAATATTACCCAAACTCATGTAAATATAAGTTAACAAAAGAAATGTAAATAATTATTATTTATACTGTATATACATATTTTACAACAAGCTTAAGACCATAGAAGTTATAGCTAGCACATATTAGAGGTAATTTATAATTACCTACTAATCATAGTCTAAATAAATAAATATTTCGTGTGCTGTAAGGTTGAATTGTATAAGAACCCCAAAAAACCAGACTGCTAATAATGATTCAGATATTGCAGATCTGTTTGCTAAATTCTTTCAGTCTACTTATTCTACTACTGCTCCCACATACTATCCCTTCTCAATCCCACATTTAAATTGTATGTTTTTTCCTAGTATTACTGATGACTGTAATATCTCTAGCTTATCATCTATGAAGTCTTCCTTCCTACCCTGGCCTGATAATATACCTAGACTTGTAGCTTTCCTGATGTTTGGAAAAAGTTTTTTATTATTCCGCTTTTTAAAAAGGGCAACAAATCGGATATTTCTAACTACCGTGGCATTGCCAAACTTTCCGCAATACCTAAGCTGTTTGAGAAAATAATTACGTCTTCCCTTCAACACCTATCCAGATGCACTGTTTCTCCTTGTCAGCATGGCTGCATGAAAGGTCGTTCGTCACTTACCAACCTTTTAGAATTTAAAACCCTTGTACACCATGGCTTCCGTAAAAATGATAATGATTCCTCTTTCCAACAGTACTTGTAATCAGATCTCGATGCGTTCTGTGCTTGGTTCCACGTTAATAAATTACACCTTAATGCCTCAAAGTGCTCTTTTATGACATTCAGTCGTTTGTCTCCGTTTCTAGCTCATTACTCTATTAAGTCTGTTCTGTTAGATTGTGTACCATCATTCAAAGGCTTAGGCGTTGTGTTTGACACAAAACTTTCATTTAATTTTCATATATCTTCAATAGTCAATAAAGCATGCAGTCTTCTTGGCTTCATAAAACGTTGGTCCAAAGAATTTGATGACCCCTACGTAACAAAGGTGTTATGCATTTCGTTAGTTCGCCCTACTCTCGAATATTGCTCGCCAGTGTGGAACCCGCAATATAATGTTCACCAGCGTAGTATTGAATCGGTTCAGAAGCAATTCCTTAAGTTTGCGTTACGCGCTCTTAATTCGGACCCGAGTTTTCGCCTTCCTTCTTATTAATCTTCCTTCACTTTACAACCGTAGGCTCGTATTTTGCATAAACTAGTCAATGGTGATGTCATTTCTACCAATTTACTAGATACGCTATATTTGTGTTCCCTCACGTCGGACCAGAAACTTTTTTCCTATTCCCTTAGTAGATGTCTGACTAACTACTCTCTTCACAAACCTTATCGTGTTCTTTGCCAATCTTTTAACAACCTTTCTCACCTAATTTCTCCTCATATTTCTGTCAGTTCTCTTCGCGCTATACTTTTCAATCATCTACAACGAAACCGCTAAATATATTCTGGACTTGGATTGCTTGCAACTCATCCCTGACTACATTGGCTGTGAATCTGGGCATAGCTGGCACCTTGTGCAAAAAATAATAATTCTTCAATAAGTTGTTATCTGTTCTGTTGTTATCATTCACGCTCTCAATCGTATTTCGTGTACCTTGACATGCACAAAAAGAGCACGCGAGAGGGAGAGACTCGTTTCGTCTCGTTTGTATCCATGACCAATGTTTCGAAACCCTAATTCAGCATACTCACGACGAGGCTGCCTGTGTGAGTGGCTTTTGGTTAAGAGTGGCGAAAGATTGAGCTCTCTCTGCCTCTCGCATGCAATGGAACGGGACAACAACTTCAGCATGCGATAAATTAATTCATAATTCACTTCATTAATTCTTGTTTCTTGTATTAAGAAAATAATTTGTTTTTTGCAGTTTAGCAAATAGATAGATAGAAAAATAGTTATGCTGGTTTATATGTTTTTTTCCCCACAAAATAGTTATAATTTAAAAATATTTCCGACACCTATTCCTAATTTAACAAGAAATGGTATAGACTTATTTTTTCTAAAATTGTAGCTGAAAACTTGTGTTTTGTGAAATATATTTATTTCTTCAAAACATTAGCAGTAGCTGTTATGACCAATTGAAAAATAACGTAAAAATTAAAAATTTCAACTCGATATAAAAAAAAGATAAGATAACTTTGCAAAAAAGTAATGGTTTGCTTTTCAATAAAAAGGAAACGGTGTGGTCACCACACCGCTCGGTGTTACAGTTAAGAATTTGTTTTTTTTTGCCCTCTTTGCTCTAACTCTGAGCAAGAGACGACATGTTATTTTACTTCGGTTTTTGCTTGACTCTTCTTTCTGTTTGCTCGGTTCAAGAGCAATAAAATTATCGTTCACGAGTTAATAGAGTGAGTGCGCGAATGGTTAAAAAATTAACACGAAAAGTCTTTAAAACGATATTAACATAAATTTGCCTTGTTGACAAAAAAAAAGTATAAAAATCGACCGGATCGACTATAAAATTTTACTACTATTCAAAAAATCGGTGAAGTAGTTAGCGTATCTTTATAAAAATTTGCTTGTGAGATAGCTATCGATGTGCAACATCAATTCATTAAATTTTAATATAAAAAGGAATTCAGATTACAGACAGTATAAATGGGCTTTTTCGAAATAGAAAGGAACTCACTAAGAGTTGGAAGGTTATATATTGTGTGTTACATATATACATACAATATTATTTTTATTATTATTATCAGCATTGGATATACATAGTTGTAAACCTAACTTAACTAAATTCTACAAGCGAATTACATCCATACACTAGCCTGGTATTCGAACCGGGCCAGTTAGACAAGTCATCTACCGAGGACTGCAACTACATACAGTGGATCACATCAATATTCGGTTTTTTCTTTTTTCAACTTTTAACCCAAATAACTTAACCTCTTCATTGAGGAACAGCATATCAATATTTATTTATTTATTTATTTATATATTTATTTATTTTTTTATTTATTTATTTATTTAGGTCAACTAAAACAGCAGTCGACGAAAAAGCTTAAGCTAAAGACAGATAGTAATTAATTGAAGAAGATAGCTTAGCTATATACACAACTAAACATCCCTGACCCGGTGGAGGTGTTTTATTTGCATAAGGTGCCAGCTATGCCCCGATTCACAGCCAATGTGGTCAGGGATGAGTTGCAGCCAATCCAAGTCCAGAATATTTTCATTGGTTTCGCTGTAGATGATTAAAAAGTATAGCGCGAAGAGAAGTGACAGAAATATGAGGAGAAATTAGGTGAGAAAGGTTGTCAAAAGATTGGCAAAGAACACGAAAAGGTTCGTGAAGAGAGTAGTTAGTCAGACATCTACTAAGGTGAATAGGAAAAAAGTTTCTGGTCCGACGTGAGGGAACACAAAACTATAGCGTACCTAGTAAATTAGTAGAATTGACTTCGCCGTTGACTAGTTTATGGAGAAAGAGAATGCAAAAGAGAATGTCCCAATTAAGACCGCGTAACGCGTAGAAACTTCAATGGTAGGGTGATAAGGATCTTCAGGTTTCACTAGGGGCTGTGTTCGGGATACAGCACTAACAGTGGGATCCGAGACAAAAACAAGATCAAGGATTCTTTTAGAAGAGTTAAGAAAAGAATTCAACTGATATAGCGGACATTCAAGTAGGCTATCAAGAAAAACCTGTTGAGATGAAGGAATTAAGAAAGACAGATTATCATTAACAAGCCAAGAAATATTAGGCAAGTTGAAATCACCTAAAACTATAAGGAAATCACGATCTTTAAGACGATTAAAAATAGTTTGCAAAGCATCAGCATGGTGCATATAGGTCTTTTTTGTCTTTTCAAAATAAAAAAGCGAGCACTGATCAGGCAATTGCCGATATGTTTGCGAGTTTTTTCAAAACAACTTATTCCTCAACGGAATATCGAGCAAGTCCGTATCCTTATCATTTAGAAAAGGCTAATTGCATTTTCAATCCAGTGATTGATGATGGTTCTACTTCTACGCATTATGTAAACCCATTTTAAAATTGTTTCTATTGTCTGTCGAATCTTCCTCTTTTCCATCTATTTGGAAGGAGTCGTATATCATTCCTCTGCATAAAAATGGCAAAAAGTCCGAAGCCTCTAACTATAGGGGTATCTCAAAATTGTCCGCTATTCCGAAAGCTTTTGAGAAAATTATAACTTCTCAATTGCAACATTTTTGCAGCTCTATTATTTCGCCATCCCAACATGGGTTTGTGAAACGTAGATCTACAACCACTAACCTTTTATAATTTACATCAATAATTATCAAGGGGTTCAAAAATGGTAAACAAACTGATGTCATATACACTGACTTCAGCAAAGCCTTTGATTCCGTTAATCATACCCTATTACTTTCGAAGCTGAGCGGCATTGGGTTTCCACCCCCTTTTCCTATCTTGGGTTCGAGAATATTTACCAAAGAGAAAAGAGAAGGTACTTTTTAAGTCTTCTTTTTCCGTTTTAATTCCTGTGACTTCTGGTGTACCTCAAGGTCATCTCATCTTGGCCCTCTGCTTTTCACACTATTCATTAACGATTTTCCATCAGTCATTGTTCATTCGCGTGTGCTTATGTATGCTGACGATGTCAAGCTTTGTCTTACTTATAAAGATACAGATTCATTTAGTCCGCTACAAGCTGATCATAAAAACTTTCAACTGGTGCCAGGTGTCTACTAAATCTTAACACTACCAAATGGAAGGTAATGACTTTTTTTCGTAACTCTCCTCAACTGGTCTCTTATTTTCTAAACAATAGCCCTTTAGAAGGTCTAAATAATATGAATGACTTGGGCGTACTTATGGACCAGAAGTTAAATTTTAACACCCACATTTCCACCACGGTCTCAAAGGCCATGAGTGTCGTGGGTTTCATTAAAAGATGGTCAAAAGAATTCGATGACCCCTATACAACTAAAGTTCTTTTTACTTCGCTTGTCCGTCCTATTTTAGAGTATGGATCTTGCATTTGGTCACCTCAATATGAGTCGCACCAGATTAGACTTGAATCCGTTCAAAAGAAGTTCTTGCTATTTGCTCTTCGTGGCTTAAGCTGGGATCGCAATGTCAATTTGCCTTCGTATTCTAGTAGACTTCTCTTAATTAACCTTCCTTCCCTAACTAACCGTAGAACTATGCTTGGTGCAATTTTTATGCACAAGCTCCTAATTGGTGATATCGACTCGCCTGAGTTATTAGCTCAGGTAAATCTGTCGGTACCATGTAGACGGAGTAGACATCCTTTGATACCTTTATCCCTTAGTCGTTGTTCTTTTAACTATGCCATGCATGAACCTTTTAGGGTCCTCTGCTCTGATTACAACCTTCTATTCCCTGTAACATTTATCCTATCCCATTTAGTTAATAGATAGGTATAGAATTATTTGTTTGTCTGTTTTTTCTCTTGTGTATTTGTCCACGCGATTCGTGCCGTGCGTTATACGGCTGCACCCCTCGGTCGGTCGGGTGGGAGGTGGGAAGTTATCTGCTTGGGCTCGCGCGTAACAGGCTTTGTCCTGGTGTCGTAGGGGCCACTTGAACGTACTGCGCATAGTATCGTCAACGTCCGCTAAATCAAAAATAGGTCATGATATCAGAAGCTGGAGGAATATATGAACAAGAAATATATAAGCTAAAGTTGGAACATGTAACTTCGACGGAAAGAAACTCAACACCTAAGGGCAGATCAATCGGCACAACACTTGAACACAGATTCGAGCTGACAGCAATGAGTACTTCACCGTCAGGACGACCAACACGATCAAGCCTATAACAAATAAAGTTATTAGAAAGAATTTTATTATCCAAAACAGAGGAGTTAAGCCAAGTTTCAGAGAAAGCTAATATGTCAGCCGAAAAGGTTTGGCTATCACAGTACAGTTTCGAGAGCTTGGTAAGAAGTCCTCTTACATTTTGATAATGAATGCAAAGGCTAGAAGTTATTAGTTTTTTGAAGCAGAAGATAAATTAGGAAGGTGGACAGGCAACTAAGCCGTCTGGCCAAAAATTGGGGTCTACCATAGCTGAGAAATACTCATTTGGTACTGGTATTTTAAAAGAGGAAATTTCGCGAGGGCTAGAAAATTTCAACTTTTGATTAAAAACCTTAGCAGGGCATATATTACCAATGTAAGCTGCCACTGACGACTCAGAAGTATCTGGACCTAGAAATAAATAATTGTTTGCGATGAGGTACTACATTTGGTAAAGGCGGAGGAGCATTGGAATCCACAAGTGATTGAGAGTCAGCTTGATCGTGTAATTGATCAGAGTTCCCTTCATGGACAGATTGAGGTTCACCAGGGCTTGTACTGGGTACTTCAATTTGAAAAGAAGAGCATAAAGAGGGACAAGAAGATGGTGTTGGAGAAAGTAAAATGGGAGAAGATGTAATAGAGAGTGCTGGCGACTGCTTCTGAGGCAACTCAAGGGTACATTTCTGGGCCAACTTCACAGAAGGTGGAGCGAAATTGAATTGCGACAATAAATGTACGCTAGAGTCACACTCGTTAGACAGCTGTTTGGCCAGTTTGTTTAAAGAGAGAAACTTTAAACGGAGATCCCTATACATACGGCTAAAGTCAAGCTGCTGACTGGCACAAGATGGGCAAGTCCAGCGCATTAAGCCAAGCTCAGGCTTAGACACAGACAAACCAGAAAATTTGTCATAGTCGCGGCCGTTAAGGCCAGCACACTTTAAGTGAATAAGATTATCGCAGAGCCAACACGACTTTGCTCTATACTGATCATAGATAACAAGCCATTGAAACGCCAAAAGAAACACAAGGCAAAGATATATAAAAATATATAGAAAATTTAAAATTTAAATACACAGCACTAAGATAATTATCGATATAAAATCAATAAATACAAATAAAACAAAGAGACAGCCGGAGTGCACTGCACAAGAAAGAGTGCAATACCAGTTATAAGCCAAGCTTTGAGAGGCGGCGTTACAAAAGTAATTACGCGGGAGAAACACTGAGCACAAGCACAGAGAAGAAAGAACAAAAACAAAAAAAAAAAAAAAAAAAAAAAACACTAGCACCGACAGTATGATCGGGGCGATGAGGGGAGCAACTGCAGAAGCAATGACTAGAGAGAAAAAGAAATATAAAATGCACCAAAAACTAATCACGATGAAAAACTAAATAATTTGGCAAATTCTGCAAATAAAACACAAGGGTGTTGTTCACGCCACCGGGTGAACAGCAGTGAGCGGCGAAGAGCAGTGAGGAGTGAGGAGGGTTTTTTGATCCTCGGCGGCTACGGTCACTCTGGGAGGCGTGACTTGATTTTTCTGATGGACATCGCCATATTATTCAAGTACGAGGCTTTGCCCCGAATATCCGCACTTTTGTTTCCAATTGCTAAAATATACAGTCTACTGTTAACCGAACTTTTTCGTTTGTGAGATTGACTATAAATAAAAATCATAGTTTTAAACGAGGTTCCCGCGCGTTTTTAATTATTTACCAGCACACCGACCCGAAGAAATTGGCACCCGCCAACTATTTGTATTTTTATCCGGACTCTTTCGCCCCTCCACGATCAGGTGTCACGCAAACCACACCAGCGAAAGCGTAAACAAACTAAGCACGGCAGCAGGAGCTATGAAAAACACGACCTTATATACTTATCTATATATATTTACATATTTCAATATATATATATATATGGATATACATGTATTCCGTAAGGAAAAATTGTAGTGGGTTAGCAAGCAGATAGTTTGCAATAACGAATGAAATATCGGATCGGACGGATGGGGATGGCTATTTGAACTTTACCTTACTTTATATGATCGGGGATACTTCATTCTATGGTTAATTGTATACATTTTTTGCAGTAAATTTGCGTTTTCAATACTTAGTTGTGATCGTTTTTCCATTTCAAAACATTAATTTATTACCTTAAAAAATATATATTTGACGCAATTTCCAATTTTAAAAAATATTGTTTATATCTTAAATATCAGAACTAACAATGTTCCCGAAAAACCGAGTTCACACTGGTATTCCCACCACCAAGTTCTATCATCAACAGGATTTGCTGAAAAACTCCAGAATTGCAATACCCAAACTATGTCTTCATCGCTACAACTAGTTGGGAATTGCAACTAAATGAAGCGAAATAAGTTTGGCGGAACCTACAATTCCAATTGGTGTTGCCTTTGAAGTAATCTTCTTTTGGAATATTGACCTCGAGAAACGTCACGTGTCTTTGCCGTTTTAGTATTGATTTTTATTAAAAAATTATCATTTCGCTTAGCCTATGTTTAAATATATATTCCTATGCTGTCGGCAACGACAGCTACAAAATAAGGGGAGAGTGTCAGTACATACATACATATAATTTGGGGCGCTTGCATCAGATTGCTTGGTCAGCGTTCCCACGCTGACTCAGCCCTAGCTCATGTTACGCTTTTGCGATATTGCTTATGTGAATATATGTATGTGTATAGATAAATGCACACACATATATGAACATGCTTAGATGTATATTTATGTGAATATGTTTATGTATATACACACATTGATGTATGCACACTACTATTTTACATTTTTAATTGTTTATACATGCAACAAAGTCTTACAAGCTGAGCTCAAAGTTTACTGTCAGCTGTGCCCCTTTACTGGCAATACGTGTCGCCCTTCAGTTCGCTGAGCTTTCATTCCGAAAAATAACATTCAACAAGATGGAAGTTCACCAGGCGTTTCCGGGGAGAGTATCGGCTCCCTGAGCAATTCCTCGAGTTGGAAGACTCAAGCGCTTCAAAAACCTTGGGCATCCACTGGCAGGCCACTGAGGATCGCTTTTTCTTCTCTGTCACGGATCTACAACTAACGGACCCGGTCTACAAACGGAAAGTTTTATCCCATATAACAAACCTCTTCGATTCTCTCTCGACGAATTCGAGTGGGATCTTCATGGGTTTGGTGACGCGTCCAAAAGGCTGACAGAGCCGCATTTGACATCATGAGCACGTGAGAGTCCGCTTATTGAAAACCAAAACACGAATAGCACTAGTCAAAACATCTTGCTGTCGTGACTGAAGGTCTGCGAAGCTGTCCTGTTGGCCGACTTGTGGACGACAGGCATTCCTGAGCTTCCAATTCAGCCATCAACATCCCATACATCATGCGAGTCGCCACGCCAATGCTTCGAAGATTTCCACCGTTAAACTCGGTCGGGACGAAATGTTCACTGCAGAATGTGTTTTGATTGGACTAGCACAACAATAGGTATTCGCTGCGGAAATCCATTCCCTAGGCGGGAGTGGTCTCTTCCGTCGTTAAGCTCTCTGCGCAGTCTAAACACTTTCGTCGAGCAACATGTGTCCTTCGCTCTTCCGGATGTCTACACGCTGCTGAGCAACATCCTATCATTCTTCCCTCTGGTGCGGACTTCACAAGTGTTTTCTTGAGGTTCGCCCATTACATCACGCTGACCGATGGCAATCATTTGATGGTGCGTTACGTGCGGACGAAGATCTGGGTGCCAAGGAGAACCTGCATCATCCCACATACGGCGACAACGGACGCATATGTTGAGAGACCTTCTACAGGCACCTACAAAGTATTCCAGGCCCACGAACATCGGGATCGATTTCGCAGGTCCGCTCAAAATCGAAAATTATATTGACCGCGCGTGCCTCATTACGACGGGATATGTTTGCGTCGTCGTGTTCTTCAGCAATTTACCTCGAAGCCGGAGTCAAAACCTTTATGCCCTTCTTCGCTCTCCTACGCAGAATGGATGCGTGTCAAAACTGTCATCCGATATCTCACCTGCGAATCCAGCGGACCTGCTCGCTTTGAGCCACGACATTTCCTGACTGGAGGACCCATCACATCCATCGCGGTACCGATGCCATTAACCGATGGCCTATCATACTATTCATCATACCTTGTGCCGTCGGTTAAAAGACGAGCACTTAGAAGAGGTCCATTAGCGCAATGCGTGGAAAACTGCAATCTCCAGGAGACCGGGAGCCGTCATCCTTTTCGAATACAACCTTTCGCCCAACGAGTGCATGATAGGATAAGTTGAGCTCTTTCTCCACAGTGCCGATCGACTAGTGCGTTTAGCCAATATTCGTAAGGCGCTCAGGCAAGAGCCGTCGTCATTAACAGAGAGCTTCCTTTGCCCGATTGCTCGGTTTGGCTGTGAACAGAGTTGGAGCTGACCAAGCTTGCACCGTCGTAGCGGGTTCCGTAACCGATTTCGCGTTTCGGAGCGGATCTACACATCCGGACTTTCATGCGGGAAGTTTCAAAGTCAGTGCATGGCCAGGTATCCAACCCGGTGCTAGAGGATCCCACGTTCTGTGTTTAAAACCAAAAAGAATCAGACAACCATTAAGCGTTGATACATACATACGCCCCTCCACGAACATTTGGAAATTTAATTCCAAAGGCTTAGCGGGTTTTATCGATTATATGATCCCCAGCGCTAGTTGACGAATTATCCAAAAGTCTATTCATCGGTACCGGGCTTTTGTATAGGTTTTTAAGGATTACTGATAAGGTGGGTATAAGTCTAAAATAGGTTTATGTATCTGATGAAGAAAGTTCATTTGGTACTAAAATGTGGTGTATCCACATACTCATTAGGGCCCGTAGTATTCTGTGAATTTATTGTGTTTTCTGCATGTGATTTAATGGGCTGCGCAATTCTAAAAGATCGCAACAGCAATAACTTGATAATTCCACCAATTCTAAGTCAATGCTAAACAGTTTTCTATGAAAAACAAGGCAAAGAAAGAAAAGTTAAAAAAGGATAGTAAAAAGAAAGCATATAAAAAAAAGAATTAGACTGAACCAATCAAGAGTGTCAATATTTCTTGCCCAATAAAGATATTGGTTCCCTTCATCTGCGGGACTCTCGTTGCGGCTAGCAAGCAATAGGCTGGGGGTATTGGCGATTAAGAGCATGCAATGCACTCACAGTTCATAATTAAAAAAAAGTATTTTGTTGTATGCTAGTGACAGTTTGTTACTATGCACAAATATACACAACGAAAAATAAGTGAAATACGATCTGCCACTATTTAGGCTAAGCATTCTTCATAACTTGCAATAAAGATTTAATCTATATCCAACCCTACAAATGAGCAGAAGTTCAATTGTCGTTATTATTAAAGCACTATGAAATCTATCCAATCAGGCCAATAAAAACGCTGAGAAGGACATTAAGTACAGGTGAAAAAAGAATAAAAAAACACGCATATGTTTATAACAGAATCCGTGACATGAAAAAAAATTATTCCAAATCCTACAATTGGCCATTCGCATTGCACAGGGTGGTGCGGTACCTAACATTCAGGCAGTTATCATCCACCAACAAAATAAAAAAAAAAATTATTACAACTACCAACAACAAGCAGCAACATAACAGCAAATGTGTACAACAAAAATACAAAAACAAATCTACAAATCTCTAATGAAGAATTTCCTTGCGGATCAGATTGATCCTTTCGAGCAAAGAGATGCGCCAACGCTAGAAAAAGCGTTAGAGTTGTGTCCCAACGATGCACCGCGCCCACTCACAATAGCTGAGTATAGCTCGACGGGAAAAACCCACAGCAAAGAAGACAAAACGAGGAGGCCAGGTAGGTAAGCTAATCAGCAGAAGAGACTGCATGTAGACTTACTGGCCACCTCGAAGACGGAGGAAGACCGGCAACGCTACATAGAGCGTATTAATAACCTTAAAGCTGAACCTCGCCAAAAAGTGCAGAAACGCAAGGAGGCCGCAGAAATGCGCAAGCCTTTATTTAATAAAATCAATTCTAAGCTTCTACTAAGCTATCTATAAACTAAATAAGAAACCATAGATGTTTTAAGTATAGTAATAGAAGACTTTGAGCAGATTACAAGAAATAGGTTGTAATCAGAGCAGAGGACCCCAAAAGGTTCATGCATGTCATCGTTAGAAGAACAACGACTAATGGTTAAATGTAAAATAGGATGTCTACTACGTGTAAATGGTATCGACAAATTAATCTGAGCCAATAACTCAGGAGAGTCTGTTACACCATTTAGAAAGTAATTAGGTATGATTAATTGATTCAAAAGCTTGGCTGAAGTCAGTGTATATGACATTAATTTGTTTAGAATTTGTAAACCTACTAATATTCAGAGAGGTAAATTCTAAAAGGTTAGTGGCTGTAGATCTACGTTTCACAAACCCATGTTGGGATGGCAATTGCGAAGCTATGATTTTCTTAAAAGCTTTCGAAATGGCGCACAATTTTTAAATACCCCTATATTGAGAGGCTTCGGATTTTTTGCCATTTTTATGCAGAGGAATAATACACGACTCCTTCTAAAGAGATGGAATGGAGGAAGATTCGACAGACAATAAAAACAATTTTAAAATGGGTTTAAGGATAAGGATACGGATTTGCTCGATATAACGTTGAAGAATAAGTTGTTTTGAAAAAACAAATCGGCAATGGCGTTATCAGTGTTAGCTTTTTTATTTTAAAAGGACAAAGGATGCACTGAGGTCTTACTCTTAGAATTAACAAAATTATAAAATTGATTAGGGTCAGAAGAAAACTGAAGCTTACAACGTTGAAGATAATCTTATAGCATAGTCTGTTAAGCATCATGAATTTTGAACGAACGACTCTATACAGAGCGTAATCTGCTGAACGACATTTTTTTTTTTGAAACTTTTTATAATATCGAGTCTTCACATTTTTCAAACTGGATAACTCTCGAGAGAACCAGTGAGGTTTATTAAGCCGCTCCTGCACACCACCAAAGGCACACAAATATTAAAGAGTGAATTCAGAGTATCATAAAAGAAGCGAATAGCAGAGTTCTTATTACAATTGTACAGATAAGACCAATCGGTCGTAATAACTATTTTATGAAGGCTGCTAAAGTCAGTCTTACGAAAGCACCTACTTAGAGTTAACTCATTTGAGCGAAGTAGTTGTGTGTGGAAGGAAGCATTAGGGTTCCATTAGGTAGAAAATATGAAAGGTGGACACGTCAGTGTCAGTCGATTGTATTTTCTGAATTGATTCTTTATTCCAAATTATTCTTTTGCTTAGGCTAAGTTTACATATATATTCTTATGCTGCGACTTATGCGACAGCTACAAAAGAGAGGGAGAGTGTCGGTACATACATACATATGGTTGGAGCGCTTGCATCAAAGTGCTTGGTCAGCGTTCACACGCTGGCCTGGCTCTAGCTCATGTTACGTCTGTGCATTGTTGCTTATGTGAATATATGTATGTGCATATACAAAGGCACATACATATATGTTCATGCTTAATTGCATATTTATGTGAATATGTTTATGTGCATACATATAAACATATTCAAGTGCACAATTATATTTTAATGCGTATATGTTTAATTGTTTATACTTGTTACAAGTTGAGCTCTTTGTATTAAATGATTATTTGATAGAGAGGGCAGATTAATTTTAAAATTTAATGTAGGATGAAATTTGTCTCCGGGAAGAACAAATGGTTCGATACTAGAAACACGACAATAAAAAGAATTTAATACACAAAAAAAATCTAACGATTTTCCATTAGAATTTAAGACAGCATTGACTTGAGATAAAGATAAGCCTAGAAGCTTATCAATAAAATCATGTGACATAGAAGGCCGCTTGAAGTTTATTAAAACCTGCCCTTAAAGTGTCAAAACTATCTCTAGTCCGCCTCATGAAAGAGCGCATCTCATTCTCGACCTCCCGGCAAGCATCACATCCATATTTTAAGCCACCACCTTTAGCAATAGACTCCTTGATTCTGCCTGTGTAACCTGCACACTTAACGTGAACCGCATTGTCACACAACCAACAAAGAATATAATCATGGGAGTCGACCGCATTAGTGGCAACTATGCAATTATTTTTAGAGCTGACAACCATTTTATCACAAAGTTTAATTTAATTAAGAAAGGAAATACAAAAAAATAAAAAATAGAAATTCTAAAGGTAAAAAATCTGTGAATAAGAATATACTGACCAGTTCTGACACAAGGGTTAATGTGCAGAGTAAGCCTTCACAACTAAAGAATTGAAAGAAATGAAAGCACAAAAACAAAAACACGTATCACAGAGTCGCGGGTAGGCAAAAGACGAGAGCGCAAATCAATCAAGAATAGGAAAGAGCGGGAGAGCGCGTCAAATTGAACACATGCAACAACAATTTGTACGCAAGAGCGCGAGAGTTAGTTAAAAACGGTAAAGACACAAAAGCAAAAGAGATAAGCAAAACAACAACACCGCTATTGCGAGTATCGTTATTATTCCAATTCGAGTTGTTTCTCCAGCTTCCATTGCTGTTATAGCGGCGTCTACCGCGGTCATTATGCTGGGCATAAAAAATGGTATTATTTTGGAAATTTTCTGTGGAGCTCGACTCTACTGAAAGAGTGGTGAATCTAGCGATGGCTTCTTTAGCTGAATCAAAGTTTCCTGATTCCATTACTATCTGGACTCTTTGACTTTTGGTATGGCTCACCATAGCATTTACTGCCACGTTGATGGTATATTTTATTGCTTGTTCATTTGGAAGACCATCCGAAATAAATGCGCCTTTAAGAGCGTCGGTCAATTCAGTAACCTCTTTTGTGTATGAAACACAGTTATTGGGGTTTCTCCGCAGATTTTTAATTTTTGCTGTTAAAAGATCTACTGATTCACCCTTGAAGATTGTTGACAGTTTTTGTATTACTTCATCAATCGTTGTTTCAGAGTTTAGGGTATTACCCGCTTGACCTTTTAATTTGGATTTTATAATTTCGATTGCTAATGCTTCGTGCGTTTTTTTTTATGGTGTTAAGTACGCGAAGCGCTCCAAGGAAGCCCGGTAGATTTTTGATGTCACCATCAAGGTATGGTAGAAGCCTGGTGGCTGTGTTTATGAATTCTACCACTGTTTGCGTCATTTTACCTTCTGTACTTAGTATACTTATACTGGAGTTTAAATCAGAAACTTCTTTGAATGTTATTTGATGTCGCTTCAGTGCCAATGTTGCTTTTTCTTTGCAATCATTGTAGAAGGCTAGAGCTGCTGTTTGATGGTATTTGGAAAGGCTGTTGTAATGGGTCTTTAAAAGAAGCCTTATTTTTTCTAAATCGGTTTTTATGATTTTTGTATGCTTTTCTATGGTGCCCTCTGATGTATTTCTATCCTGGGAGAGGCACTTGATTGATTTATGGATTTCTTGTTTAATTTCACGAGCTTCATTTAGAATATGTTCCCACTCTGTCATAATGGGAAAATATCTACTTTGTCAAGGTATTTGGCTCGACCTATATATCTTTTCTTTACGCTTTGGATATGGAGAAAAAAATTTCTTCCCATTCCTTGCTTAAAGATTATTTATTAAGTAATATTTAACTTTTGATCATGCTCTCATGATATATGTTTATCATTACGCAAATTCAAAAGTATGTTTATGTATATTTTCATTAGCGGACGTTGACGATACTATGCGCAGTACGTTCAAGTGGCCCCTACGACACCAGGACAAAGCCTGTTACGCGCGAGCCCAAGCAGATAACTGCCCACCTCCCACCCGACCGACCGAGGGGTGCAGCCGTAAAACGCACGGCGCGAATCGCGTGGACAAATACCCAAGAGAAAAAACAGACAAACAAATAATACTATAGTTATCTATTAACTAAATGGGATAGGATAGATGTTTTAAGCATATTGATAGAAAACTCTGAGCTGAGGACCCTAAAAGGTTCATGCATGGCATAGTTAGAAGAGCAACGACTAAGGGATAATGGTATCAAAGGATGTCTACTCCGTCTACATGGTACCGACAGATTTACCTGAGCTAATAACTCAGGCGAGTCGATATCACCAATTAGGAGCATGTGCATGAAAATTGCACCAAGCATAGTTCTACGGTTAGTTAGGGAAGGAAGGTTAATCAAGAGAAGTCTACTAGAATACGAAGGCAAATTGACATTGCGATCCCAGCTTAAACCACGAAGAGCAAATAGCAAGAACTGCTTTTGAACGGATTCAAGTCTAATCTGGTGCGACTCATATTGAGGTGACCAAATGCAAGATCCATACTCTAAAATAGGACGGACAAGCGAAGTAAAAAGAACTTTAGTTGTGTAGGGGTCATCGAATTCTTTTGACCATCTTTTAATGAAACCCAGGACACTCATGGCCTTTGAGACCGTGGTGGAAATATGGGTGTTAAAATTTAACTTATGGTCCATAAGTACGCCCAAATCATTCATATTATTTAGACGTTCTAAAGGGCTATTGTTTAGAAAATAAGTGTCCAGTTGAGGAGAGTTACGAAAAAAAGTCATTACCTTACATTTGGTAGTGTTAAGATTTAGTAGATTAAACTGGCACCAGGATTGAAAGTTTTTAAGATCAGCTTGTAGCCGACTAAATGAATTTGTATCTTTATACGTAAGACAAAGCTTGACATCGTCAGCATACATAAGCACACGCGAATGAACAATGACTGATGGAAGATCGTTAATGAATAGTGTGAAAAGCAGAGGGCCAAGATGACTACCTTGAGGTACACCAGAAGTCACAGGAATGGAAACGGAAAAAGAAGACTTAAAAAGTACCTTCTGTTTTCTATTTGTTAAATATTCTCGAACCCAAGATGGAAAAGGGGTGGAAACACAATGTCGCTCAGCTTCGAAAGTAATAGGGTATGATTAACGGAATCAAAGGCTTTGCTGAAGTCAGTGTATATGACATCAGTTTGTTTACCATTTTTGAACCCCTTGAAAATTATTGATGTAAATTCTAACAGGTTAGTGGTTGTAGATCTACGTTTCACAAACCCATGTTGGGATGGCGAAATAATAGAGCTGCAAAAATGTTGCAATTGAGAAGTTATAATTTTCTCAAAAGCTTTCGGAATAGCGGACAATTTTGAGATACCCCTATAGTTAGAGGCTTCGGACTTTTTGCCATTTTTATGCAGAGGAATGATATACGACTCCTTCCAAATAGATGGAAAAGAGGAAGATTCGACAGACAATAGAAACAATTTTAAATTGGGTTTACATAATGCATTTGCACAGAACCTGAGTACACATCCAGGAAGACCATCTGGCCCCGGAGAATAAACGGGTATAACTAATTTAAGTTCGTTAAGAATAGAACCTTCATCAATCACTGGATTGAAAATGCAATTAGCCTTTTCTAAATGATAAGGATACGGACTTGCTCGATATTCCGTTGAGGAATAAGTTGTTTTGAAAAAACTCGCAAACATATCGGCAATTGCCTGATCAGTGCTCGCTTTTTTATTTTGAAAAGACAAAAAAGAGGGGTGCACAGAGGTCTTACGTTTAGAATTAACAAAATTATAAAATTGTTTAGGGTCAGAAGAAAACTGAAGCTTACACCGCTGAAGATAATTCTTATAGCATTGTGTATTAAGCATCATGAATTTTGAACGAGCGACTGTATACAGAGCATAGTCTGATGAACGACGTGTTTTTTGAAACTTCTTATAATATCGTGTCTTCACATTTTTCAAATTGCACAGCTCTCGAGAGAACCAGGGAGGTTTGTTAAGCCGCTCCAGCCTACCAAGAGGCACACAAATATCAAAGAGTGAATTCAGAGTATCATAGAAAAAGCGAACAGCTGAGTTCATATCTCTACAATTGTACAGATAAGACCAATCGGTAGTAGCAATGTTTTCATTAAGGCTGGCGAAGTCAGTCTTACGAAAGCACCTAGTTAGAGGTAACTCATTTGAACCAAGTAATGGTGAAAGCAAGGGCAGATCAATTTTTACATTTAATGTAGGATGAAATTTGTCTTCTGGAAGAACAAATGGTTCGATCCTAGAAACCTCACAATAAGAAGAATCCAATACAAAAATAAGATCTAACGATTTTCCATTAGAATTTAAGACAGGATTGACTTGGGATAAAGATAAGCCTAGAAGGCCATCAATAAAATCATGTGACAAAGAGGGCAGCAACATGGTACATTCATCTGTTTGTGACCATGCTAAAGCGGGTAAATTAAAATCACCTAAAACTATGAACATGTCTTGACTGGAAACCAAAGAGGAGACAAACTGAATTGCCTCTAAATGATTTGAATATACCACCATGTCTGACAATGGTGGAATATAGGAACAAGTAATAAAAGCATTAAAAGATTTAAAATTTACTTTAACACCGACAAACTCAATCTCCTGGGTATTAGAAAATTGAATCATTTCAGACGATAAAGCAGCAGATTTGAATATACCACCATGTCTGACAATGGTGGAATATAGGAACAAGTAATAAAAGCATTAAAAGATTTAAAATTTACTTTAACACCGACAAACTCAATCTCCTGGGTATTAGAAAATTGAATCATTTCAGACGATAAAGCAGCATCAACAGCTATCAGAACGCCACCACCTATGCGAGAAATACGGTCACGTCTGAATATAGAAAAGTTTGTGGGAAAAACCGATGCATCAGCAATATCAGGTTTAAGCCACGTCTCTGTAAACGCTAGAATGATATGCTCAAAAGAAAGACTATCTACATAGAGATTAGGAAGTTTAGATTTCAGTCCTCTAACGTTCTGGTAACCCAGGTTAAGGGACGAAGCTAGTTTTTTGACACACCAGCAGATGCTGATGTGGCAGGAATAGTATTAGTTGTTGTTGTTGGCAAGCGAATCGGTTGCCGATTTTTCTTTTTACAGTATATTCCTTAACTATTATATGTTTCGGCCAAAAATCTTCTCGACATATGGTGTCGAAGATATTGGCAGAAACACTAATTTTAAAGGACGAAATGTCCCGAGAATAAGAAAATTTAAACTTCTCCACCGCAATATTCGAGACGTTAACTTTCTTCCGAATATAGGCTATTACATCATCAGATGTGACAACAGGGTCTAGCCTAGAAACAAATATATGTTTCTTTGGTGGTATGCCAACGAGAGGCCGCGGTCCCGAAGCGTCAGCCGCAGCAGTAACGTTGGACAAGTCACCCACTGCAGCAGTCAACTTGTTTACGGGGCCCTCGATACTTTTTGAACTATCGGCAACTTCCATTGGAATGGGTAATTGCCCGGACTTATCGGACACTACAATAGGCATCGTTTTTAAGAGATCATTCCCAGGTGATATCGGTAAATCCTTACTAATAGCATTCACAACCGGGCTCTTAAACGATATCAATTGCTGTACAGTAGGAGTGGACGGTGCATGAGACCGGTCGGGGACGATAAGAGATGCTGGCGGATCTACAGATACAGAAACACCCCAAGGACTGGTCCTTTTACGTTTCGGAGACTCATTCATAAGCGATAAACTTCTGAACTGAGTCTCCACCGCAGTAAACTCCGCTTGGAGTTTATTAAAACCTGCCCTTAAGGAGTCAAAACTATCTCTAGTCCGCCTCATGAAAGAGCGCATCTCATTCTCGACCTCCCGGCAAGCATCACATCCATATATTAAGCCACCACCTTTAGCAATAGACTCCTTTATTCTGCCTGTGTAACCTGCACACTTAACGTGAACCGCATTGTCACACAACCAACAAAGAATATAATCATGGGAGTCAACCGCATTAGTGGCAACTATACAATTTTTTTTGAGCAGACAACCATTTTATCAAAAAGTTTAATTTAATTAAAAGGAAATACAAAAAATAAAAAATAGAAATTCTAAAGGTAAAAAATCGGTGAATAAGAATATACTGACCAGTTCTGACACAAGGGTTAATGTGCAGAGTAAGCCATCACAACTAAAGAATTAAAAGAGATGAAAGCACAAAAACAAAAACACGTATCACAGAGTCGCGGGTAGGCAAAAGACGAGAGCGCAAATCAATCAAGAATAGGAAAGAGCGGGAGAGCGCGTCAAATTGAACACATGCAACAACAATTTGTACGCAAGAGCGCGAGAGTTAGTTAAAAACGGTAAAGACACAAAAGCAAAAGAGATAAGCAAAACAACAACACCGCTAATGCAAGTATTGTTGTATGTTTTGATTTTATTTAAATTTAAACAAAAGCGACAGCAAGTATTCGCAAAATGAAAATAAAATTCGGATGCTGAAATTATTATTAATTAATTTAACCGGTAATAAATTTAAAAGTTATGGAAAAGTATTTAATCGCGAGAAAAAAATAAAAGTTGATAAGCGCAAAAAAAACACGTCCGTCCTCTGCAACGAGTAAAAGTTTGTTTGTTTACTTTTCTATATCTATTATTTCTACATCTGAATCTGTTAGGTCTATTGTTTCTAAGCTTGATTCTGCTATTTCCATCGAGTCCTTGAAAAGTTCGTGGACCCATCCAGGCACGTCTTTTCTTAAAGGAGTCCTAACTAACAATCTACTATAAGCTACCTTTATGGATTTTTCCATAAGATCTACAATATTTTTTTTAAATTTGTAGTTGTTGGCTATCCAATATCTTATTTCCTTGTATTTGTAATTTACATCACCTGAGTGTATCAGGAAATCAAGGAAAGGTAAATATTTTTGCAGTTTTTGCAATTCTATTTCATCCATATTTTACACTAACTGGTTAGACTTATAAGATGGATGTATAAAAAAAGAACGGTATTATTTTTTTTTTTCGTTTTGCTTACTGCCTTGGTTCCTCCATTAGGTAGAAACGATATGTGCCTACTGCGTTAGAAAAGCAGCATATGTACATATGGTACCGTGAGAATAAAACTCATCTTTTACCCTAGAGCCTCCTTGAAGTGGGAAATCTTCTCCCGTTATGTCAAGGTAAGCTAACCTAATTTGTATCAAGTTTATGGAGCGTTTAGGTGAGACTTCAATTAAATCTTGGACTATGCTAGGGTGCCTGTTGTTTGAATTTCTAAAATACCTGTCAAGAGTGGTCATTTTTTTTTTATACCATACACCCATAGGGTGAAATGGTGTATTAAAGTCGCCAAAATGTATGTAACAGGCAGAAGGAAGCTTTTCCGACCCCATAAAGTATATATATTCTTGATCAGCATCAACAGCCGAGACGATCTAGCCACGTCCGTCTGTCCGACCGTCCGTCCGTCCGTCCGTCCGTCCGTCCGTCCGTCCGTCCGTCCGTCCGTCCGTCCGTCCGTCTGTATGAACACCTAGATCTCGGAGACTATAAGAGCTAGAGCCACCAAATTTGGTATGTAGACTCGTGTCATATGTACGCTTATCGAGTTTGTTTCAAATGTTTGCCACGCCCCCTACCGCCCCCGCAAATGATATAAAACCGATTTTCTTAAACACCATAGCAACTAGAGACACAAAATTTGGTATAAATATTTGCTTAGTAATTGCGCACAGTTTTGATGTGTAAAGATTTTGCCACGCCCCCCTCCGAAAAAACTCGATTATCTCCCGTAATTTTCTACCTTGTGCAATCAAATTTAGCACACTTAAATTTGATACTAATATCAAGCAAAATACCAAATTTGATCAAAATCGGAATATAAATAGTCAAGTTATGCATATAAACGTTTTTCCATATGGCCGGAAGTGGCCGTTGGCTGGTGGGGGCGCTAGGGTGCTCGAATGCTTGAGTGAGCGAAATACTAAGATATGATTGTAAAAAGCATGCAAACAGATTTTTTTAAAAATACGAAAATGCATTGGTTATTATAAATTTAAAATATTTGTTTTACTGGTGTATGGTATATCCAAGTCGGCGAGACGACTTACTTACTTCATTTTGTTATATAATCTTTTATTCAAAATTTTCTTAATTCATTATTGCTTGTGGGCATATGTATTTTTAGACCCTATCTACATTATTAGCTGGGCTTAGAGCTCTTTTAGTTACACATCTGTTGTGTAATAGGTAAGCTTTATATAATACATATGCGCACAATATTATGACAATTATCAATAGTAGTATGTTCGTTAATCTCATATCAGCATTTGATGATTCAATTTTATTTATGACGTTTGCAGTGGAGTCCACTGATTTTGTTTCAATTAACCCCATTGTGGGTATAACGGATATATCATCAAATTTACTTATGCTATTATCGAACATACGTATGGAATTTTTATTTTTTTTGGCTTTTTGAAAGTTTTTTCTTTTGTAATTTTAATTACGGCCTCACTGACCTCAATTGGTCCTATATAAGACGATTTTAATTTAATAATATGATTATAACGGATACGAAAAAATAGGGAACAAAAGCTCACAAAGATAGGTTAAACCTTTTGTTTAGTAATTAATTTAATTATTATACCCTTGCAGAGGGTATTATAAAATTGGTCAGATGTTTGTAACGCACAGAAGGAGACGTTTCCGACCCCATAAAGTATATATATTCTTGATCAGCATGAGAAGCTAAGTCGATATAGCCATGTCCGTCTGTCCGTCGGTGCGTACGCGTTTTACTCAGCCATCTTAAGAGCTATCGGGATGAAATTTTTTTTTGGAACTTTTTTTTACCAGGGTGAGATAAAGTATGAAAATCTTTGGGATCGGACCACTATATCATATAGCTCTAGAAGAAACATTTTTGCAAAAATTGGAGTATCCCCATGAAATTTACCAATATGATAGTAATAGATATAAAATCTCAGATCCCAAAATTTGAATCTGATCCGATAAATAGAACACAAGTTACAGTCAATATAAATCGGTTCAAACGCTGCCGGCAGCGCTGCTTGCTGCCTACTACTGCCATCATCAAATCAACAGAGCACACGCATACACACACAGACGCAACGCTACATGAACTGTATGTGTATGCGTGCCGTGCTTTGCTTAGAAAATGATGGAAGAAGAAAAACTTGTGGTAAAAAGAGAAATAATATTTTGTTTGTGTATTGATGAATTGAGTTGCAGGGAAAGAAATTTCAAAAAGGAAAAATATTATTGCCAAGTATACTGCAAGGGTATATAAACTTCGGCATAGCCGAAGTTAGCTTCTTTGATATTTTTTTTTTTCATAAGTATTTCAAGTTTTGATCGTATTTGCTTGAATATGAATATTATTTTAAATATTAAAAATAAAATGTTATGGATTCATTCATATTTATATTTTTTATTTAAATTGTTCGGGAAGATAAAAAAAAGTAAGAGAAAAAATATGTATCTCAACTGTGTCTTGCACAGCGAGCCAGAGACGTGGAAAAGTTGTTAGAGTATGTGGTTGGCTCACAATTGAAGTATACATTTCATTTGGTTTATTGTTTTTTTTTTTTTTTTTAAAAGAAAAAAAATTCTCCAACCACATTGTTAGTAAAAGCCTATCCAAAAAAAGGTTAGTAGTTCGCAAGATGCACTTTCGTGCTTCAACTTGCTTATGGAGCTTATGTTTAAAATTTTTAAAAAAGGCAAGTTATACGCATTTCTGCGACCCCCTTGCGTTTCTTCGCTCTTTGGCAAAGTTCAGCTTTCAATTTATCAATACGCTCTATGCAGCGTTGTAGGTCCTCCTCCCTTGTTAGGGTGGCCAGTAAATCTACTTCCAGTCTCCTCTGCTGGAGTAGCCTACGCACCTGGCCTCCTCGTTTGGTTGGTGTCTTTGTTTATGTAGGTTTTGCGTTGCGAGCCCGGTACTCAGCTATTGTGAGTGGGCGCGGTCCATCGTTGGGATACAGTTCTAACGCTTCTTCTAGCGTTGGTGCGTCCCTTTGCTCGATAGGAGCAGATTCCGTAAAGGGAATGTCTTTGCCGTTGCTCAATCGTGGCTTTGTTTTTCTTGTTGGTTTTTTTTTATGTTGCTATTGTTGTATTATCGACTTGAAAAGTTTCCCCTTTTTTTTTGTTTTATATCATAATTTTTTTGGTTGTTTAACCGGTGACTTCGTTAGCCGGTGACTTCGTTAAGTATGCTGTTTCGTGTGGTGTAGTGTTGGTCTTGCTACTGCTGTTGCAATTTGGAAAGCCGCAACGTCAGTGTCAGTCGATTGTATTTTCTGAATTGATTCTTTATTCCAAATTATTCTTTTGCTTAGGCTAAGTTTACATATATATTCTTATGCTGCGACTTATGCGACAGCTACAAAAGAGAGGGAGAGTCGGTACATACATACATATGGTTGGAGCGCTTGCATCAAAGTGCTTGGTCAGCGTTCACACGCTGGCCTGGCTCTAGCTCATGTTACGTCTGTGCATTGTTGCTTATGTGAATATATGTATGTGCATATACAAATGCACATACATATATGTTCATGCTTAATTGCATATTTATGTGAATATGTTTATGTGCATACATATAAACATATTCAAGTGCACAATTATATTTTAATGCGTATATGTTTAATTCTTTATACTTGTTACAAGTTGAGCTCTTTGTATTAAATGATTATTTGATAGAGAGGGCAGATTAATTTTAAAATTTAATGTAGGATGAAATTTGTCTCCGGGAAGAACAAATGGTTCGATACTAGAAACACGACAATAAAAAGAATTTAATACACAAAAAAAATCTAACGATTTTCCATTAGAATTTAAGACAGCATTGACTTGAGATAAAGATAAGCCTAGAAGCTTATCAATAAAATCATGTGACATAGAAGGCCGCTTGAAGTTTATTAAAACCTGCCCTTAAAGTGTCAAAACTATCTCTAGTCCGCCTCATGAAAGAGCGCATCTCATTCTCGACCTCCCGGCAAGCATCACATCCATATTTTAAGCCACCACCTTTAGCAATAGACTCCTTTATTCTGCCTGTGTAACCTGCACACTTAACGTGAACCGCATTGTCACACAACCAACAAAGAATATAATCATGGGAGTCGACCGCATTAGTGGCAACTATGCAATTATTTTTAGAGCTGACAACCATTTTATCACAAAGTTTAATTTAATTAAGAAAGGAATTACAAAAAAATAAAAAATAGAAATTCTAAAGGTAAAAAATCTGTGAATAAGAATATACTGACCAGTTCTGACACAAGGGTTAATGTGCAGAGTAAGCCTTCACAACTAAAGAATTAAAAGAAATGAAAGCACAAAAACAAAAACACGTATCACAGAGTCGCGGGTAGGCAAAAGACGAGAGCGCAAATCAATCAAGAATAGGAAAGAGCGGGAGAGCGCGTCAAATTGAACACATGCAACAACAATTTGTACGCAAGAGCGCGAGAGTTAGTTAAAAACGGTAAAGACACAAAAGCAAAAGAGATAAGCAAAACAACAACACCGCTATTGCGAGTATCGTTATTATTCCAATTCGAGTTGTTTCTCCAGCTTCCATTGCTGTTATAGCGGCGTCTACCGCGGTCATTATGCTGGGCATACAAAATGGTATTATTTTGGAAATTTTCTGTGGAGCTCGACTCTACTGAAAGAGTGGTGAATCTAGCGATGGCTTCTTTAGCTGAATCAAAGTTTCCTGATTCCATTACTATCTGGACTCTTTGACTTTTGGTATGGCTCACCATAGCATTTACTGCCACGTTGATGGTATATTTTATTGCTTGTTCATTTGGAAGACCATCCGAAATAAATGCGCCTTTAAGAGCGTCGGTCAATTCAGTAACCTCTTTTGTGTATGAAACACAGTTATTGGGGTTTCTCCGCAGATTTTTAATTTTTGCTGTTAAAAGATCTACTGATTCACCCTTGAAGATTGTTGACAGTTTTTGTATTACTTCATCAATCGTTGTTTCAGAGTTTAGGGTATTACCCGCTTGACCTTTTAATTTGGATTTTATAATTTCGATTGCTAATGCTTCGTGCGTTTTTTTTTATGGTGTTAAGTACGCGAAGCGCTCCAAGGAAGCCCGGTAGATTTTTGATGTCACCATCAAGGTATGGTAGAAGCCTGGTGGCTGTGTTTATGAATTCTACCACTGTTTGCGTCATTTTACCTTCTGTACTTAGTATACTTATACTGGAGTTTAAATCAGAAACTTCTTTGAATGTTATTTGATGTCGCTTCAGTGCCAATGTTGCTTTTTCTTTGCAATCATTGTAGAAGGCTAGAGCTGCTGTTTGATGGTATTTGGAAAGGCTGTTGTAATGGGTCTTTAAAAGAAGCCTTATTTTTCTAAATCGGTTTTTATGATTTTTGTATGCTTTTCTATGGTGCCCTCTGATGTATTTCTATCCTGGGAGAGGCACTTGATTGATTTATGGATTTCTTGTTTAATTTCACGAGCTTCATTTAGAATATGTTCCCACTCTGTCATAATGGGAAAATATCTACTTTGTCAAGGTATTTGGCTCGACCTATATATCTTTTCTTTACGCTTTGGATATGGAGAAAAAAATTTCTTCCCATTCCTTGCTTAAAGATTATTTATTAAGTAATATTTAACTTTTGATCATGCTCTCATGATATATGTTTATCATTACGCAAATTCAAAAGTATGTTTATGTATATTTTACTTTTCTATATCTATTATTTCTACATCTGAATCTGTTAGGTCTATTGTTGCTAAACTCGATTCTGCTATTTCCATCGAGTCCTTGAAAAGTTCGTGGACCCATCCAGGCGCGTCTTTTCTTAAAGGAGTCCTAACTAACAATCTACTATAAGCTACCTTTATGGATTTTTCCATAAGATCTACAATATTTTTTTTAAATTTGTAGTTGTTGGCTATCCAATATCTTATTTTCTTGTATTTGTAATTTACATCACCTGAGTGTATCAGGAAATCAAGAAAAGGTAAATATTTTTGCAGTTTTTGCAATTCTATTTCATCCATATTTTACACTAACTGGTTAGACTTATAAGATGGATGTATAAAAAAAGAACGGTATTATTTTTTTTTTTCGTTTTGCTTACTGCGTTGGTTCCTCCATTAGGTAGAAACGATATGTGCCTACTGCGTTAGAAAAGCAGCATACATATGGTACCGTGAGAATAAAACTCATCTTTTACCCTAGAGCAGGGGTAGGCACGCATACAATCAAAAATGAGACTTTGCAATTGTGTGTGTGACAACAAACACGAAGTACGAAACGTTTTCTTGCTTTACACTGAAAAAACAGTATAGCAAATAGAAATATTTTTTATTTTTGTCAAAAAATTAAAAAAAAATTATCCTTACATAATATAGGTAAGAAAATATTATTAAATAATCCAGGGAATTATAGGAAAAATTTGATGACAAATAACGCATTGCGCATCGCCCTACATATTTTCAATAATAAAAAATAAATTTTCCCAATCGGCACTAAACATGTTTTTTTCGGTGTATTCCAGTTATTGTTTTGTCAATCATTTTTTTTTCTGACAAGCATCAATCAAAATTTTTGCCCAAGTGACATTGCCGAACAAACACGAGCGTTTACAGTATACGTGAAGCGGCAGCGCTGCGGCAGAGCTAGGCCCTAGTCCGGGGAATGGGCCGTGCCGACCACTGTCCTAGAGCCTCCTTGAACTGGGAAATCTTCTCCCGTTATGTCAAGGTAAGCTAACCTAATTTGTATCAAGTTTATAGATCGTTTAGGTGAGACTTCAATTAAATCTTGGACTATGCTAGGGTGCCTGTTGTTTGAATTTCTAAAGTACCTGTCAAGAGTGGTCATTTTTTTTTTTTTGTTATATAATCTTTTATTCAAAATTTTCTTAATTCATTATTGCTTGTGTGCATATGTATTTTTAGACCCTATCTACATTATTAGCTTGGCTTAGAGCTCTTTTAGTTACACATCTGTTGTGTAATAGGTAAGCTTTATATAATACATATGCGCACAATATTATGACAATTATCAATAGTAGTATGTTCGTTAATCTCATATCAGCATTTGATGATTCAATTTTATTTATGACGTTTGCAGTGGAGTCCACTGATTTTGTTTCAATTAACCCCATTGTGGGTATAACGGATATATCATCAAATTTACTTATGCTATTATCGAACATACGTATGGAATTTTTATTTTTTTTGGCTTTTTGAAAGTTTTTTCTTTTGTAATTTTAATTACGGCCTCACTGACCTCAATTGGTCCTATATAAGACGATTTTAATTTAATAATATGATTATAACGGATACGAAAAAATAGGGAACAAAAGCTCACAAAGATAGGTTAAACCTTTTGTTTAGTAATTACTTTAATGATTTTTTTTTTCATAAGTATTTCAAGTTTTGATCGTATTTGCTTGAATATGAATATTATTTTAAATATTAAAAATAAAATGTTATGGATTCATTCATATTTATATTTTTTATTTAAATTGTTCGGGAAGATAAAAAAAAGTAAGAGAAAAAATATGTATCTCAACTGTGTCTTGCACAGCGAGCCAGAGACGTGGAAAAGTTGTTAGAGTATGTGGTTGGCTCACAATTGAAGTATACATTTCATTTGGTTTATTGTTTTTTTTTTTTTTTTTTTTTAAAAAGAAAAAAAATTCTCCAACCACATTGTTAGTAAAAGCCTATCCAAAAAAAGGTTAGTAGTTCGCAAGATGCACTTTCGTGCTTCAACTTGCTTATGGAGCTTATGTTTAAAATTTTTTAAAAAGGCAAGTTATACGCATTTCTGCGACCCCCTTGCGTTTCTTCGCTCTTTGGCAAAGTTCAGCTTTCAATTTATCAATACGCTCTATGCAGCGTTGTAGGTCCTCCTCCCTTGTTAGGGTGGCCAGTAAATCTACTTCCAGTCTCCTCTGCTGGAGTAGCCTACGCACCTGGCCTCCTCGTTTGGTTGGTGTCTTTGTTTATGTAGGTTTTGCGTTGCGAGCCCGGTACTCAGCTATTGTGAGTGGGCGCGGTCCATCGTTGGGATACAGTTCTAACGCTTCTTCTAGCGTTGGTGCGTCCCTTTGCTCGATAGGAGCAGATTCCGTAAAGGGAATGTCTTTGCCGTTGCTCAATCGTGGCTTTGTTTTTCTTGTTGGTTTTTTTTTATGTTGCTATTGTTGTATTATCGACTTGAAAAGTTTCCCTTTTTTTTTTTGTTTTATATCATAATTTTTTTGGTTGTTTAACCGGTGACTTCGTTAGCCGGTGACTTCGTTAAGTATGCTGTTTCGTGTGGTGTAGTGTTGGTCTTGCTACTGCTGTTGCAATTTGGAAAGCCGCAACGTCAGTGTCAGTCGATTGTATTTTCTGAATTGATTCTTTATTCCAAATTATTCTTTTGCTTAGGCTAAGTTTACATATATATTCTTATGCTGCGACTTATGCGACAGCTACAAAAGAGAGGGAGAGTCGGTACATACATACATATGGTTGGAGCGCTTGCATCAAAGTGCTTGGTCAGCGTTCACACGCTGGCCTGGCTCTAGCTCATGTTACGTCTGTGCATTGTTGCTTATGTGAATATATGTATGTGCATATACAAAGGCACATACATATATGTTCATGCTTAATTGCATATTTATGTGAATATGTTTATGTGCATACATATAAACATATTCAAGTGCACAATTATATTTTAATGCGTATATGTTTAATTGTTTATACTTGTTACAAGTTGAGCTCTTTGTATTAAATGATTATTTGATAGAGAGGGCAGATTAATTTTAAAATTTAATGTAGGATGAAATTTGTCTCCGGAAAGAACAAATGGTTCGATACTAGAAACACGACAATAAAAAGATTACGATTTTCCATTAGAATTTAAGACAGCATTGACTTGAGATAAAGATAAGCCTAGAAGCTTATCAATAAAATCATGTGACATAGAAGGCAGCACCATGCATTAGTGACCGTGCTAAAGCTGGTAAATTAAAATCACCTAAAACTATGAGCATGTCTTGACTGAAAACTAAAGAAAAGACAAACTGAATTGCCTCTTAACACTTTAAATAGACCACAATGCACAGTGGTTGCGCTTGTATGGAGTTAGCGGCCAAAAATACTTCCAGTAGCCGTATCGAGCTAAACTGTTTACTGTAAGGTCTATAGAAGATTGTAACTGTAATATATAAAATTGGACAGATTTGTGCACGCGCACTACCATCTATGCACCCACATGCACCCCCAGAAAATATTAGTTTTTTTTTATTGTTAATTTTATTTTTCAAATTGTGTCTTCTAATAAATCGATAGCAGACCTTAAAAGCGTTGAACTGTGTTTATTGAAAAGTTTTCTGATTCCTGAAATTAACGGATCTGAGCTTAAAAGTAGTGTATTCATGTAGTCAGTATTGGTTATAACTCTTGAAAGTTTACGGGTGTGCTTCAATCTGAATATTTTAATATCTTTATTTCTCGCCTCGGCGGCTTCTTCAGAAAGCTCTCCGATTGATACGAAGCAATGTTTTATGACTTCAGAGCCGTGAATCAATACCTTATGGACATTCGGAGGAAGATAGTACCAAGGATATTCAGTGACAAGCAGCTTCACGGTTTCAAAGCCATAGTCCCTAAAATTTTCTTTATTTATTTTGTGTCCTGAAGACATGGCCTGAAGAATTGTTGAGCATCTTATAATCAATGTCTCATCGAGACCTGTAATTTTGGTAGCTTCATGTGAATTCTTGAAAAACTTTCTTGCTGTGTTGCCATCATTAGAAGTTCCACTTCCACCAGCTTTGGGTTTGTCGACTACTAATCCCATTACATTTCGAAAGTCTGTCTGAATTTGTTGTTTCCTTTTCAGTAGCTTCTGCTTTCCTTCATGTGTGCGGATTTGCCAGGCTTTTTGGTCTAACCGGTACGAAATATGAAGAAAATATTCGAAAAAACGTATATATGAATGTAATGGGGAGAGTCCAAATCTATAGCTTTCATCCCGAACCGTTTTTTCAATACATTTATCCAAGTCATTCATTTCCGTAGGCTTCGCCCCGCATATATAACACTTAGCTGAGGATGTTTGGTTTGAGGCATTGCATATCTTTCCATCCACCATAATGAGCTGTAGTGAGTGTTTTATTTTAATGTTCTTCTTTATTTCACTTTCCAATATTTTGGGTCGAAGCATGTCAATTTTATCTGTAAAATATTTTCGCTCATCGATTGACAATTGTGTGGTTTCTTTTTTAAATTGAAATCGAATGGGCCTACAAAAATGGGTGGATGATGGTCGTGGATTCTTCCAAATAATTTTGGACTTATCAGATTCACAGATTAATCTGAGGGGCATGTACGAGGTTACAAACAAACTGCTATCTGATAAATCAATATCTGTAACCTTTTGTTTGTACTCTGCTTGCCCAGTGCTTTCATCGAATCCCCACTTTCCAATCAGAATCAGGTTATTGGCCGAATCGTCCTTTATATTTTGAATAACTTCAGCCTGAAGTTCCAACTTGCGAGAGGCAAACTTTGAAGTTCAACTTCAACGTGGGATTCAGTCACCATAATTTCCTTAGGATAGCCTTTGCTCTTGCCTTTTAAAATTTGTTCATAGCTGTGAAATAAATCGCTTGAAGTTTTCGAATTTACAAATCCGCGAATTAACATGTATTGGTGCTTTGTTAAGTTTGCTTCCATGAAAAGCGATAAAACTTCATCAATGTTTGCTTCCGAACATAGTAGATCCGATTGAAAACTGGTACTCAAAACTGAAGCACCAGATTCATCATATTTTTCTAGATCGGCTATTCTGCGTCGTTTAGTCATTTCAGAAGACCCGATGAAATCTTTTTTCGGTCTTCCACGATCTGTTGTTTTGTTTTTTGATTGAGATATCTTGTGGGCACAGCGCAATGTAATACTTTCTTTCTCAATCAGCCAAACACTTTAAAATTTGACCACTAAACATTTCGTGCGATTGTACTTTTGCCAAAACGTTGATATTCTTTTGCATATGAACTATCGGCAATTTCCTTTGGAATGGGTAATTGCTCGGACAAATCGGAGACTACAATTGGCGTCGTTTTCGAGAGATTATTACAAGGTGATACCGGTAATATCTCACTAATCGCATTCACAACCGGGCTCTTAAATGATATCAATTGTTGTAAATTAGGAGTAGTTGGTGCATGCGACCGGTTATTGATGGTGTCGGTGAAGAGACGCTGGCGGATCTGGAGGTGGAGATACCTCCCAAGGACTGAACTGAGTCTCCTCCGCAGTAAACTCCGCTTGGAGTTTATTAAAACCTGCCCTTAAGGTGTCAAAACTATCTCTAGTCCGCCTCATGAATGAGCGCATCGAATTCTCGACCTCCCGGCATCCATACTTGAGGCCACCACTTTTAGCAATAGACTTCTTTATTCTTTATTGTCACACAGCCAAGAAAGAATATAATCATGGGAGTTAACCGCATTAGTGTCAACTATGGAATTACTTTTAGAGCAGGCAATCATTTTATAAGAAACTTAATTTAATTTGAAAAAGGAATAACTAAAATTTAAAAGGTAATAAAATATGTGTATAAGAATATACTGACCATTTCTGACAAAAGGGTTAATGTGCAGATTAAGCCTTCACAACTAAAGAGTAAAAAGAATGCACAAGAATACACAAATCATAATCACAAAAAACAAAAACATGTATTACTGAGTCGCGGGTAGGAGAAAGACGAGAGCGCAATCAAGCAGAAATAGGAAAGAGCGAGAGAGCGCGAAAGTTAGTTACAACGGTATAATCATTATACTATAATGTAAGACACAAAAGCAAAAGAAATAAGCAAAACAACACCCCTAATGCAAGTTTAGTTTTAATTAATGTTGAAATTGTTTAAGATTTGATTTTGCAAATGCACAAAAACGAGTAAGCAATCGCGAAATGAAAATAAAATTTGGATAAAAAAATTTGGATAAAAAATTTTTGTTGATAATTTGGGATCATTATCGTATCTAATAATTTGGCAACAATATGTACTTGGAGATAGATGCACTGAAGGCAAACAATACTTGGGAATTGGTAGAATTACCTGAGGGTAAGAAAGCTATTGGCTGTAAGTGGGTTTTTGCGATTAAAGCAGACAAAAATGGTTTTGTCGAAAAGTTTAAGTCCAGGTTAGTCGCTAAGGCTTGTGCGCAACAGTATGGTATTGATTATTTTGAAACTTTTTCGCCAGTAGTAAGGTACTCATCAATAAGATTGATACTAGCTCTAGCAGTAGAGTATAAACTTTATCTCCATCAACTAGACGTATCGTCGGTATATTTGAATAGTGACTTGTCAGAGGAAGTTTATATGAAGCAGCCTAATCGATTTGTTAGCGAAGCCTATCCAGAGAGAGTTTTGAAATTTAAGAAATCGCTTTATGGCTTGAAGCATAGTGGTAGAGAATGGAATACCAGACTAGATGAAGTGCTCAGAGAGATAAATTTTAGACCATGCATTAGTGAACCATGTGTTTATGTACGTAATGAGAGAGGTAGGCTTAATATCATTGCAGTTTACGTCGATGACCTGCTGGTGGCCAGTTCCAGTAAAGATGACTTAATGGACATCAAACGATCGATCGGAAATAAGTTCGACATAGTAGATGGCGATCAATCGAATCACTTCTTAGGCATAGAAGTCGAGCGAGAGACGGAGACTGGTGATATTGCAATTGGACATCAACAATACATTGAAGAAATGTTACGCACGTGGGGAATGTCTGATTGCAAGGCGATGTCTACACCTCTGGAAGCAGGATGTCAAGTCAAATGTGAAGACGCTTCCTGCATACCTACTGACGAGAAAAAATACCAGTCGCTTGTGGGGTCATTGATGTATTTGGCCGTAACAACCAGGCCAGATATTTTACATTCAGTTGTAAAGTTAGCGCAGATGAATATGAGACCTCATAAAGAACACGAAGTGGCGGCAAAAAGAGTGCTGCGCTACCTAAAGGGCACAGCTGGTGGCACGAAGCTTCAAATCAACGGGTACGTGGATGCTGATTGGGCAAACGACACCGTAGACCGAAAGTCATATACTGGATATGTTTTTATGTATGCTGGCAGCGCAATATCATGGGAGTCGAAAAAGCAAAGTCTGGTGGCTTTAAGTAGTACTGAAGCGGAGTACATTGCGTTATCCACGGCGGCAAAAGAAGCGGTGTACTTGAAGACGTTTTTGAACGAGATGGGTTTTAACGATGTTCAAACTGTTTTATTGTACTGCGATAATCAAAGTGCCCAATGTTTAACTAAAAACCCAACTCTGCATAATAGAAGCAAACACATTAATATAAAGTATCATCATGTCAGAGAGCTTTATAAGAAAATAGAAATAGATGTTAAGTATATCTGTAGTAACGACATGATCTCTGACGTATTGACTAAGAATTTGCAAAAATGTAAACATATGAAATGTATCACAGAAATGAATTGTCATTAGTACTTAAGCATACAAGTAATTTGTTGAGAGGGAGTGTTGATAATTTGGGATCATTATCGTATCTAATAATTTGGCAACAATATGTACTTGTAGTCTGGCCACTCTAATTTTTAAGTTCAGTTAGTTGTTCTCTTTCATCGTACCATTCGGTTCACCATATAATAGTCTCAATAAATATATATATATACTCTACTGCGAAACTTTGTTCTAGAATTATTTGGAGTGGGTCATTTCTCATTTCTTTATAATTTTAATAGGTTATGGGCCCAGAACTTTGTAAAGAGTAATATTGATATTTTTATTTAATTTGGATTACTGTGTGTGATCGGGCAACAAATTAAAGTGACAATGAGTGTTCAAGGTTATTCTGCCATCGAAAAGTTGGACAGTGAAAACTATGCAATATGGTCGGTACAAATGAAAAGCATATTGGTGCAAAGGGAATTGTGGCCAATCGTGTGTGGAAGAATCGTAAACAAAAGAACAAAAGAGTAATTTTGATGCGCTAAATGAAAAAGCATTAGCGAGCATTTTGCTTGGTGTGAAACCGTCGCAAATTAGCTTTATCAAGAATTGTGTTTCTGGTAAAAAAGCTTGGGACAAGCTAGCTAGTATATATCAGCCACGTGGGCCGACAAGAAAAATTAGCTTGTTTAAACAGTTACTTCGGTTACGGGCATCAGAATGTGTAGATATACACGAGTACATAAAAGAATTCTCAGACCTAACGGAAAAGTTAAACGAAATAGACATGCACATTCCCGAAGATATACTAACAATTGTGTTGCTGTCGGGGTTGAACAGTTCGTACGAAAACTTCGTCGTCGCGATCGAAACGCGAGAAGTATTGCCATCTCTCTCTGATTTGAAAATCAAACTTCTTGGTGAAGGAGAGAGACAGCGAATGAATTTCGATGAAAGCGAAAACGGTGCAAATCATGTGTATGTGTCGAAAACGAATAGAAAAGAGCAGAAGAAGGCATACGTGAAGAATGATGCAAAGAAAAACAAAAAATGTTTTAAGTGTGGACAGTTGGGCCACTTTATTGCTGATTGCAAAGAAAATGACAAAGGAAAACGAAATTTTGCGATTTTGTCCAGTGTACAGTGTAAACAAAAGTTTAAAGACTCGACTTGGTGTGTGGACAGTGGTGCAACTGTTCACATGTGTAATGACAAAAATTTGTTTACAAATTTTAAAGAACACAGAGAAAAAGTTCTACTCGCGGGAGAGAACTCGTTGCATTCAGAAGGTATTGGTACTGTGTGTATCAACATAGGAAAATTCAGTGTTGACCTATTGAACGTTTTGTACGTGAAAGAATTGCAGACAAATTTCATCTCTGTGTCAAAAGCAACTGAGAAAGGCTTTGAAGTGACATTTAAAAATGGTTGGGCAATAATAAAAGATAAACAAAAGATTGAGATATTAAGAGCTAAAGAGTACGATGGTTTGTTTATTATTGAACCTAAAGTGAAAGAAAGTCTGTACTTTGGTGTGAATAATAGTGATGTTTTGAAATGGCACATTTGAACTTTGCAAGTATGCAAAAAATGTCGAAAAATGAAATGGTGCATGGCCTAAAGATCAAAGAAAACAATCTAGCAGGAAAAAATGAAGCCTGTACCACATGCGCGAAAAGTAAAATATCTGTAAAGAAATTTCCCAAAATATCGGAAAATAGATCGAGTGTGTTGTTGGGCTTAGTGCATACGGATATATGCGGTCCTATGGAAACTATATCGGCCGGTGGTGCGCGATATTTTGTGACATTTATTGACGATTGTTCGCGATTTGTTTTTGTATATTGCCTGAAGACGCGTGACCAATTGTTAGATTGCTTTAAAGACTTTGTTAGATTCGCGGAGAGGCAAACAGGCCAAAAGTTAAAAGAAATCCGTAGCGATAACGGGCGCGAATATTTAAGTCGTAACTTCGAATATTTCTTAAAGGAAAATGGCATTAAAAGACAATTAACAGTGGCATACACCCCACAGCAGAACGGGGTAGCTGAGCGCATGAATCGGACATTGGTTGAAATGGCCAGAATTATGTTGGTACATTCTGGAGTCAATAAGACTCGGGGCTGAAGCGGTGAAAACAGCGGCGTATTTACGAAACAGGTCCGAGACGCATTCTTTGGTAAATATGACGCCTTATGAAGCTTGGTTTGGTAGAAGACCAAAAGTTTCCCACCTCAGAATCTTTGGAGCTAAGGCTATCGCTCTGAAGAAGACTCATAATAAGAAGTTCGCTGCTAAAGGGGAGGAATATTTAATGATTGGGTATTCGTTGACAGCCCGGAGAAGAAAATGCTAATTGAGAGCAGAGATGTAATCTTCTTGGAGAATGGCATAACTGGATCAAGCATGGAGACATGGAGTTGTTTAAATACTATTTGCCGAGTAACCTAACGCCGATCGGTTCTGAAGACTGTGACCAAGCGGGTAACAGAGTAAATGAACTGAATCCAGATGAGCAAGATAGAGCGCGGCTAGCGATCAGCTTGAAGCTCATGAAGAAAACGAGATCGGTCAACAGCCCCAAGGAGGCGAAGACGAAATCAACGAGGAGTCTGACGGGGACTCAGAAGCTGAAATTGGTGAAAGACGAGGACCAGGGCGTCCAAAAGTTATAAGAACGGGTAAACCAGGTAGACCTCGAAAACAGTATAATATGTTGAATATGCTAAAGGTAGAAAAGGTAAAAGTTCCATTAGGAGTTAACGAAGCCATAAATGGCGAAATGGGCGGTGAATGGATAGCATCAATGCAAAAGGAGATAGATGCACTGAAGGCAAACAATACTTGGGAATGGTAGAATTACCTGAGGGTAAGAAAGCTATTGGCTGTAAGTGGGTTTTTGCGATTAAAGCAGACAAAAATGGTTTTTGTCGAAAAGTTTAAGTCCAGGTTAGTCGCTAAGGGTTGTGCGCAACAGTATGGTATTGATTATTTTGAAACTTTTTCGCCAGTAGTAAGGTACTCATCAATAAGATTGATACTAGCTCTAGCAGTAGAGTATAAACTTTATCTCCATCAACTAGACGTATCGTCGGCATATTTGAATAGTGACTTGTCAGAGGAAGTTTATATGAAGCAGCCTAATCGATTTGTTAGCGAAGCCTATCCAGAGAGAGTTTTGAAATTTAAGAAATCGCTTTATGGCTTGAAGCATAGTGGTAGAGAATGGAATACCAGACTAGATGAAGTGCTCAGAGAGAAAAATTTTAGACCATGCATTAGTGAACCATGTGTTTATGTACGTAATGAGAGAGGTAGGCTTAATATCATTGCAGTTTACGTCGATGACCTGCTGGTGGCCAGTTCCAGTAAAGATGACTTAATGGACATCAAACGATCGATCGGAAATAAGTTCGACATAGTTGATGGCGGTCAATTGAATCACTTCTTAGGCATAGAAGTCGAGCGAGAGACGGAGACTGGTAATATTGCAATTGGACATCAACAATACATTGAAGAAATGTTACGCACGTGGGGAATGTCTGATTGCAAGGCGATGTCTACACCTCTGGAAGCAGGATGTCAAGTCAAATGTGAAGACGCTTCCTGCATACCTACTGACGAGAAAAAATACCAGTCGCTTGTGGGGTCATTGATGTATTTGGCCGTAACAACCAGGCCAGATATTTTACATTCAGTTGTAAAGTTAGCGCAGATGAATATGAGACCTCATAAAGAACACGAAGTGGCGGCAAAAAGAGTGCTGCGCTACCTAAAGGGCACAGCTGGCATAAAGCTTCACTATGAGCTGACTGGAACCCAAATCAACGGGTACGTGGATGCTGATTGGGCAAACGACACCGTAGACCGAAAGTCATATACTGGATATGTTTTTATGTATGCTGGCAGCGCAATATCATGGGAGTCGAAAAAGCAAAGTCTGGTGGCTTTAAGTAGTACTGAAGCGGAGTACATTGCGTTATCCACGGCGGCAAGAGAAGCGGTGTACTTGAAGACGTTTTTGAACGAGATGGGTTTTAACGATGTTCAAACTGTTTTATTGTATTGCGATAATCAAAGTGCCCAATGTTTAACTAAAAACCCAACTCTGCATAATAGAAGCAAACACATTAATATAAAGTATCATCATGTCAGAGAGCTTTATAAGAAAAAAGAAATAGATGTTAAGTATATCTGTAGTAACGACATGATCTCTGACGTATTGACTAAGAATTTGCAAAAATGTAAACATATGAAATGTATCACAGAAATGAATTGTCATTAGTACTTAAGCATACAAGTAATTTGTTGAGAGGGAGTGTTGATAATTTGGGATCATTATCGTATCTAATAATTTGGCAACAATATGTACTTGTAGTCTTCATGTACTTCATTATTATCATATATTACATATAACGATATAACGATACATATAACATATTTACAGAAATCTTTTCTTTTTCTTAATATTTTGCAGAGGGTATAATAAAATTGGTTAGATGTTTGTAACGTACAGAAGGAGACGTTCCCGACCCCATAAAATATATATATTCTGGATCAGCATGAGAAGCTGAGTCGATATAGCCATGTTCGTGTGTGCATATGCGTTTTACTCAGCCGCCTTAAAAGCTATCGGGCTGAAATTTTTCTGTGCTTTTTTTTACCGTAGACAGATCAAGTTTGAAAATCTTTGGGATCGGACCACTCTATCATATAGTTGAATACGAAAAGTTGGTGAAGCATTTGGAGTATCGCTATGATTTACTAATGTGATAGTAATTGTAAAAAAACATCAGATCCCAAAATTTCAATCTGATCGGATAAATAGAATTCAAGTTACAGTCAATATAAATCGTCTCTGCTCAGCCGCTGCCGGCAGCGCTGCCTGCTGCCTACTACGTCATTGCTCGAATTATCAGAGCACACGCATGTACACATATCTCTTCCCTCCAATCGTGGACGAATTGCCTGTCCTTTGTCCCTCACTTCACCCACACATGGAGGAATGCACATTGGACGAGGTGATAAAATAGATGACCCATCTGCATACAGACCCCTGTGTATGCTTGATGTGATTGGGAAAATTTTGAGCGCATCATTTGCAACAGACTGGAGAAGGAACTGGAGCAACGTCATGGACTGTCGGACTGGCAGTTCGGATTCAGGAGGAAAAGCAGCGCTATCAATGCCATCAGCTCGGTGGTAGAGATAGCCGCTAAAGCAATCGAAGGGCAACGCTGGAAAGGCGGCAACAAAAAATACTGCCTTATATCAACGTTGGATGTACGGAATGCTTTTAATTCGGCCAGCTGGGACTCCATTATCGCATCCCTAGAGCGATTAAACATATCTGAGTACATCATTAACCTGATATGCAGCTACTTCCGGGATCGGGTGCTACTGTACGACACAGCAGCTGGTCCACGGAAACACACCATCACAGGCGGAGTACCCCAAGGATCAGTGATCGGGCCAACATTGTGGAATGTCATGTATGACACTGTCCTGCGATTGGACATGCCAACGGACACTCGCATAGTGGGATTCGCGGACGACATCGCCATCGTCACTGTGGCCAAGGATATCCAGCAAGCGGAAGAAAACACCAATGCAGGAGTGTTCAGGATTCTGGAATGGATGGAGGCCAACTCACTATCCATAGCCGCACACAAAACCGAGGCCGTGCTCATAAGCAGCAGGAAAAAAGTGGAAACAGCCAGGATCGAAGTCGCCGGATGCTCAATAACATCAAAGCCTGCCATTAAATACCTTGGAGTCATGATGGACCATAGGCTAACATTCAAAGCCCACCTGCAGTATACCGCAGATAAAGCTGCGAAGGCCACGTCAGCTATAACTCGGCTTATGGCTAACGTCGGCGGCCCCAAGCAACGGAGCAGATGGCTCATCTCGACGGTGGTAAGGTCCATCATCCTATATGCCTCCGCCATATGGGCACCAGCGATGTCATCCCCCACCTACAGGCCGGACTGCAGATCGTCGTACCAAACATGCGCACTCAGGACTATATGCGCGTTTAGGACAGTCTCCGAAGATGCCGCCTTGGTGCTGTCTGATATGGCCCCACTAGACCTCTTGGCTAACGAGGCTAGAAATAGAGATCCGCCGCCAGTTAGAAGAGAGACGACTCTGACTAACTGGCAACGCAGATGGCGTGACTCAAACCATGGGAGCTGGACAAGGCGCCTTCTCCCCGACATTCGGCCATGGCTTAATCGCAAACATGGCCAGACTGACTTCTATCTGACACAGTTACTGACGGGACATGGATGCTTTAAATCCTACTTGCATAGGTTTAAACATGAGACGGATCCCTTTTGCACACACTGTGCGGGGAATATAGAAGACGCAGAACACGTCCTGTTTGTCTGTCCTAGATATTCTGCTGAACGGGAAGAGCTAAGCCTAGGCATTGGGAGGCCATTTATAGTCAACGACTTTATGGATATCCTACTTAGCTCGCAAAACAATTGGCTAGCTGTTAGCCACATGGCAGCAGTCATCATGCAATCCTTGCGTCGCGCTGAACGTCAGCGTAACCAAAACTTCAGTTCTAGGTAAACTCTAGACGAGGCATACGTGCCATCTCCCCCTCGTGAAGTAGTACTTCAGCGTTGGTTCCGCGAGAGGGATACGGAGCATAGGGTAGGTTTTAGTGCGGTGCGGTGACCACTAACCAAGGTCGATACCAAGTCCCACACTTCGGCTTTCAATGCTTTCCCCCTATTTAAAAAAAAAAAAAAAAAAAAAAAAAACATTGGACGAGGTATTCGACATAGTCCGTAAACTTAAACCAGCACAGGCTGAATTCTTTGTGGACTTGTACAACAGTTGCCTAGTTCTGCTAACGAATCCAGGGAAAACTCCACTCGAAGCGTCTTCGTTCAGGCCAATCTGCCTCCTGGACACGGCAGGTAAAGTCCTAGAGTCCCTCATTTGCGCAAGGCTTAGCTCAGCCATGGTATGTATGGGTAATAAATGAAATTAAAAAAAAAAAAAAATACATAAACTAAATGTGTATGCGTGCGAGTCGCGGCATGCGTGTAAAAGTGGATGAGGAAGAAGAAGAAGAAATTGAAATGATATTTGAAAGGTTCTGTGCATTATTGAATTAAGTTACAAAAAAGAGTTTGGAACATGTAAAAGTATTACGGCCATGGACTGCAAGGGTATATAAACTTCGGCACAGCCAATGTTAGCTTCTTTTATATTTTTTTGTTGTTTTTCTTAATTATACAATCCACTGCTTCGTGGCTGACAAATTTAATATTCAATATTTAATTCAAAAAATCAATTATCAATAATATCAAGTAGTTCCGTCATTTTCAAGATTTGTTGGTTCGGCAGCGACGATAGCCAAACAAACGCTCAACGCGTACTTTTCGGTGGTGTCGCCGACCCCACTGAATGCTACCGTAAGCAATAACACCGAAAGTGCCAGCCACTCAGCAATTAACAGCAACCTACCGTGGAGAGAGCAGTGTGCTTCTCCATCAATATCGATAACTGGGTCACCGATTGCACCAACCAGCACCGTCAGCTCGTTGACAGCAACTACTGCAACGTCTGCCGAAGTATTGACCTGCCTCAAGCCGTCAACGACAAGTCGCCCATAGTCAGCAACAATAATAAACCCAACGCCTTCTGTCAAAACTGGAATGGATAGATATATTAAAATAACTAAGCGGAAGCTAAGCCCGCAAAAAAAAAAGTGGCAATACGCCGAAAATAACCAAACCAAATGAACGAGTAGCACCCCTAAGCGGGAATAGTTTTAAAATTCTTGCCGATCAGTATGACGATCAAGCCAGCTCTGTAGATAAAGTTAAATCGGCTAGACCACCCCCATTATACATCCGTGGAGCCAACTGCAGCGCCCTGATTTCGAAGCTAGTAGAAAACGTAGGGGCAAATAACTTTGTTGTAACCCCTCTCAATATGGGCAACATTAAAGAAATTAAATGTCAAACCCAAACTGAGGACGATTTCCGCATCATCGAAAAGTACCTCCGTAATGCTAACATCAACTTCTATACCTACCAACTAAAAAGTAGTAAATGGCTCCAGGTTGTGTTAAAGGGGATTGAGCCATCGGTCCCTACTCAAGAAATAGCAGAAGCCTTAGCCGAAAAAGGGTTTGCGGTCAAGTCCGTTGTCAACATTATCAACAGGAACAAAGGCGCACAGCCGCTCTTTAAAATCGAGCTCCAACCAGATGCAAAGCGGTCGAAGCCTAATGAAGTGCACCCAATCTACAACCTTCAGCTCCTATTGCACAGAAGAATCACCGTAGAGGAGCCCCATAAGAGACACCAACCAACGCAGTGTAAAAGCTGTCAGGAATACAACCACACCTCTAACAATTGCAATCTTAGGTCAGTGTGTGTTGGCTGCGGAGAACATCATAAAGATGGCTTTTGCACCAAGGACAGAAACAACGTCGCACTAAGACTATGCAGCAACTGTGGAGGGAACCACACGGCCAACTACAGAGGATGTCCTGTCTTCAAGGATCTTAAATCACACCTAAACGGGCGCAAACCCCCAGCTGGAACAAAAATCACCTTCAACGCCTCCAAAACTACACCGGAGGTATTCTTCGCCAAGGCTGTTAGATCATCTAACATGCCTGCTACAACCAGTCCTAGTGTATCCTTCGCTAGTAACGGCATCTCCAAGCACAAAAATGAACTGCAACTATTCCTAGACTCAAGCGAAATCGAAGTTTTGCTGATATTTCCGATATCACATTTAACACATTTAACATCAAAAAATAATTTTCAAATACCAAAATATACCTGCTAAGCAACAAACCATACAGACGGAAAAGCTCATGGTGGGACTGGTATCCTAATCAAAAATCGTATAAAACACTCGTTCCTCAACAGATTTGAATCACAGCACCTACAAGCAACTGCTATAACCGTCCCAACCAGCTGCGGCAACGCTACATTGGTTGCCCTGTACTGCCCACCACGCTTCTCAATCTCTGAAAAGGAATTTACCGATTTCTTTAACACACTCGGAGATCGCTTCATTGCAGCAGGGGACTACAGCGCCAAACATACGCACTCGGGATATCGCCTTCCAAAATCCTAAAGGCAAGCAGTTGCACAACACAATAGTCAACCCTCTCAATAAGATGGATTGCGTCTCACCGGGAAGGCCTACTTATTGGCTCACAGATCCACAGAAAGTGCCTGACTTGATTGATTTCGCAGTCACCAAGAGGATTCCGCGTAATCGGATCACTGCGGATACACTGCTAGACTTAACTTTCGATCACTCTCCAGTGCTATTCACACTATTAACAAGACCTCAAGTACTGGATCGCCCATATAGGCTTACAAACAACAAAACAAATTGGCTTAAATTTAAAATATACATGAGTGCCCACATTGACTGTTCGCCTAGAATTCCCTATCATCGCCATACAATACATCTGCAAACTGTTCAACGCTATAATAAAAATAGGCTACTTCCCAAGAACAGGGAAAAGGTCCACTATCATCATGATTCCTAAAGTGGGAAAGGACAAAACCCAGCCATCATCCTATAGGCCAATTAGTTTGCTGTCATGTCTTTCAAAGCTCTTTGAAAAGGTCCTGCAGATCCGACTAAACGCAGGCTAAAACCAGGCTTTCGATAGAGTTTGGCTGGAGGGTGTGATGTTCAAAATCCGGCAAAAACTCCCACAGTAAACCCACAAACTCATGGAATCTTACCTTTACAATAGAAAATTTGCTGTGGGCCCATTAAATTCAATTAATTACTATCTGTCTTTAGCTTAAGCTTTTATTTAATATAATAAATAAATAAATAAAATAAATAAATAAATATTCCTAGTTGCACCCTTAAAATGTGTTCGATTTCCACACTCCGACCACTCTCCGACGCATAATTCGTGTTGATTTGAAAATGTTTCCGTATGAAATTCAAATGGCTCAACAACTTAACCCATCTGACTTACCACGTCGACTTGATTTTGCGAAATGGACCATCGAAATGGCCAAAAATGAACGTGTCTTTTGGCAAAAAATCATAATGTCTCATGAGGCGCATTTCAACTTGAATGGAGGAGTGAATACTACTGAATACCCTCAATTCATCGAAACGCAACCTCTTTACGTTCAAAAAGTTACTGTGTGGTGTGGCATTTATTCTGCAAATGCCACGACTAATTTATTGCGCGAAATGTTCCCCGGAAGATTAATATCGAAAAACGGCGATTATGACTGGCCACCGAGACCACCTGACGCCTCCTGACTTTGAGCATTTATGGAGATATTTAAAATCCAAGGTATACATTGGTAAACCGAGGACCCTGGCTACGCTGAAAGACAATATCCGACAAAAAAATTGCTGCCATATCGGCCGAAACATTGGGCAAAGTGATGCGAAATGCCGTAAAATTTTGCGGTCAAGGCCAGAGGCGGTCGTTTACTAGATATCATATTCAAAAAGTAGTTAGAACAAATCTCCTTGAACCTAAACAAATGAATTTCAAAAAAAAAATTGTAAAAATTCCACCTTTTACTTTGCTATTGCAAAAACAAATACTTCCACTTTATATGGCCCACGCTGTATTTGATTTGATGTCGATCTTGCTACTGTACAGCATATCAGAAGAATACGAAACATTTCGTATAGCAGGACAATTTAATTATACCTGAAGCACTAAAGGTAAAATTATTGGATGGATACGAAGCGCGAAATCGAAACAAAGGAGAATCATCACCAGCGGCACGGATAATAAATAAGACATTCAATAATAATGGACCAAGGTCGTACACGGCAAGTAGTTTCAAATACAAATGTTATAATTGTGGAAAGGAAGGGCACAAGGCGGGGAAATGTCCCAAGAAATATCCGAAAAACTACGGAGGAAACAGTGAGTCATATTCAAGTATGTACATACAAAAAGCGGATCTTACACGCACAAGCCTAAAAGGATGGTGCCTGGACTTTGAGGCAACATCACACATGTGCTCAGAGAAGGAAAGATTTATTTATTTATTTATTTATTTACGTCAATTAACACAGCAGTCGACGAAAAAGCTTAAGCTAAAGACAGATAGTAATTAATTGAAGAAGATAGCTTAGCTATATACACAACTAAACATCCCCGACCCGGTGGAGGTGTTTTATTTGCATAAGGTGCCAGCTATGCCCCGATTCACAGCCAATGTGGTCAAGGATGAGTTGCAGCCAATCCAAGTCCAGAATATTTTCATTGGTTTCGCTGTAGATGATTAAAAAGTATACCGCGAAGAGAAGTGACAGAAAGATGAGGAGAAATTAGGTGAGAAAGGTTGTTAAAAGATTGGCAAAGAACACGAAAAGGTTTGTGAAGAGAGTAGTTAGTCAGACATCTACTAAGATAAATAGGAAAAATGTTTCTGGTCCGACGTGAGGGAACACAAAAATATGGCGTATCTAGTAAATTAGTAGAAATGACTTCGCCGTTGACTAGTTTATGGAGAAAGAGAATGCCAAAAACGAGCCTACGGTTATAAAGTGAAGGAAGATTAATAAGAAGAAGTCTGTCAGAATAAGAAGGTAGGCGAAGACTCGGGTCCCAATTAAGAAGGAATTGCTTCTGTACCGATTCAATACTACGCTGGTGAACATTGTATTGCGGGTTCCACACTGGCGAGCAATATTCGAGAATAGGGCGAACTAACGAAGTGTATAAAACCTTTGTTACATAGGGATCATCAAATTCTTTGGCCCAACGTTTAATAAAGCCAAGAAGGCTGCATGCTCTATTGACAATTGAAGCAATATGAACATTAAATGAAAGTTTTGCGTCAAACATAACGCCTAAGTCTTTAAAGGATGGTACACAATCTAACAGAACAGACTTAATGGAGTAATGAGCTAGGAACGGAGACAAACGACTGAAAGTCATAAAAGAACACTTAGAGGCATTAAGGTGTAATTTATTAACGTGGCACCAATCACAGAACGCATCGAGATCAGATTGCAAGTACTGTTGGAAAGAAGGATCATTATAGGAATAACAAATCTTGACGTCATCCGCAAACATCAGCACGCGTGAGTGAACCAAGGCCAAGCGTAAATCATTTATAAACAGGGTAAATAACAGTGGGCCCAGATGACTGCCTTGGGGTACACCTGACGTAACTTGAATAGTTTTAGATATTGAGGAACGAAAAGACATCTTTTGGGTTCTGCCAATAAGATACGACTTTAACCAAGCCAACAGTTTCGGGGAAAAACCCATGATGTTAAGTTTCGCGAGAAGCATAGAATGATCAACCGTATCGAAAGCCTTACTAAAGTCAGTATGAATGACATCAGTTTGACACTTTTTACGGAAGCCATGGTGTACAAAAGTAGTCAATTCTAAAAGGTTAGTAAGCGACGAACGACCTTTCATGAAGCCATGCTGACAAGGAGATATAGTGGATCTGGATAGGTGTTGAAGGGAAGACGTAAAAATTTTCTCAAACAGCTTTGGTATTGCCGAAAGTTTGGCAATGCCACGGTAGTTAGAAACATCCGGTTTGCTACCCTTTTTAAAAAGCGGAATAATAAAAGACTCCTTCCAAATATCGGGAAAGCTACAAGTCTCACTCGATATAAAGAATAACCGAGATAAAGGCTTAGATAGGGAAATCGAGCTCATTTAAAGGATGCAACTAGGTATATTATCAGGACCGGGAACGAAGGAAGACGTCATAGATGACAAGCTAGAGATAATACAGTCTTCAGTAATACTAGGAAAAAACATACAATTTAAATGTGGGATTGGAAAGGGATAGGGTGTGGGATCCGAAACAGTAGTAGAATAAGTCAACTGAAAGAATTTAGCAAACAGATCTGCAATATCTGAGTCATTATTAGCAGTCTGGTCATTAAGTCTGAAGGTGGAAGGTAGTACATCACAGCGTCTTTTGGAATTAACAAAGTTGTAAAATCTTTTGGGGTTCTTACAACCTTACAGCGAACTATATAATTATTGTAGCATTGAGTGTTTAAAAGACAAATTTGAGATTTGGCTATACAGTAATTTTCATAGTCAAGTCGCGAACCGGTTTTTTTAAATCTTTTAAAATATCTCGATTTAATGTTACGGAGATTAGAGAGCCTACGTGTGAACCAGACTGGCGCGCTGGAGACGGTAGAGACATTCACATAAATAACGCATTTATCAATTAGAGAATTAAGAGCAGAATAGAAAAACTTCACTGCACAATCTATATCGCAGCACTCAAATAGAAATGACCAATCAAAAGAGAAAATAAGGCTATTAAGAAGATTCAGGTTTAGGTTTCACTAGGTGCTGTGTTCGGGATACAGCACTAACAGTGGGATCAGAGACAAAAACAAGATCAAGGATTCTTTTAGAAGAGTTAAGGAAAGAATTCAACTGATATAGCGGACATTCAAGTAGGCAATCAAGAAAAACATGTTGAGATGAAGGAATTAAGAAAGATAGATTATCATCAACAAGCCAAGAAATATTAGGCAAGTTGAAATCACCTAAAACTATAAGGAAATCACGATCTTTAAGACGATTAAAAATAGTTTGCAAAGCATCTGCATGGTGCATATAGGTCATGATATCAGAAGCTGGAGGAATATATGAACAAGAAATATATAAGCTAAAGTTGGAACATGTAACTTCGACGCAAATAAACTCAACACCTAAGGGCAGATCAATCGGCACGACACTTGAACACAGATTCGAGTTAACAGCAATGAGTACTCCACCGCCACGACGACCAACACGATCAAGCCTATAAGAAATAAAGTTATTAGAAAGAATTTCATTATCCAAAACAGAGGAGTTAAGCCAAGTTTCAGAGAAAGCTAATATGTCAGCCGAAAAGGTTTGGCTATCACAGAACAGGTTCGAGAGCTTGGTAAGAAGTCCTCTTACATTTTGATAATGAATGCAAAGACTAGACGTTATTAGTTTTCTGAAGCAGAAGATAAATTAGGAAGGTGGACAGGCAACGGACGGGAGCGCTTATTGGGCGCAAACTCGTGTACAACTAGGCCCTCTGGCCAGAAATTAGTGTCAACCATAGCTGAAAAATACTCATTTGGTACTGTAATTTTAAAAGAGGAGATTTCGCGAGGCCTTGAAAACTTAAACTTTTGAATTAAAACCTTGGCAGGGCATATATTACCAATGTAAGCTGCCACAGACGACTCAGAAGTAGATAAATAATTGTTTGCGATGAGGCACTACAGTTAGTGGAGGCGGAGGAGCATTGGGATCCGCAAGTGATTGAGAGCCAGCATGATCCTGTGATTGATCAGAGTTCCCGTGAGGAATAGATTGAGGTACACCAGGGCTTGTAATGGGTACTTCAATCTGAAAAGAAGAGCATAAAGAGGGACAAGAAGATGGTGTAGGCGAAAGTAAAATGGAAGACGATGTAATAGAGAGTGCTGGCGACTGCTTACGAGGCAACTCAAGGGTACATTTCTTGGGTAACTTCTCAGAAGGTGGATTAAACTTAAATTGCGACAATAAATGTACGCTAGATTCACACTCGTTAGACAGCTGTTTGGCCAGTTTGTTTAAAGAAAGAAACTTTAAACGATCCCTATACATACGGCTAAAATCAAGCTGCTGGCTGGCACAAGATGGGCAAGTCCAGCGCATTAAGCCAAGCTCAGGCTTAGACACAGACAAACCAGAAAATTTGTCGTAGTCGCGGCCATTGAGGCCAGCACATTTTAAGTGAATAAGATTATCGCAGAGCCAACACGATATTGCTCTATACTGATCATCAAAACGATCAGAATGCTTGCAAGTAGGTAGACAACAAGCCATTGAAACGCCAAAAGGAACACAAGGCAAAAATATATACAAAATTTAAAATTTAAATACAAAGCACAAAGATAATTATCGATATAAAATCAATAAATACAAATAAAACAAAGAGACAGCTAGAGTACACAGCACAAGAAAGAGTGCAAGAACAGTTATAAGCCAAGCTTTGAGAGGCGGCGTTACAAAAGTAATTAAAAAAAAAAAAAGCAGAGAAGCTGAGCACAAGCACAAAGCACAAAGAGAGAACAACAAAAATAAAATAATAAAAAAAAAACACTAGCACTGACAGTATGATCGGAGCGGTGAGGGGAGCAACTACAGAAGCAATGACGAGAGAGAAAAGGGGAAAAATATATATATATATAAAATGCACTAAACACTAATCACGAAAAAAAACTAGTTAATTTGGCAAATTCTGCAAATAAAACACACGGGTCTCAAGCAAACGACACCAACGAAAATGTAAACAGACTAAGCACAATTAAAAATTGAGAGAAAACAATAAATATTGATAAAAACTCAGGAGCTATGAAAAAACACGACCGTCACGTCAGAGAGCAGAAGCTTATCTAATAAAACCATAAAACCGGATCCGGATATAATGCCCGATTAATAACAACTCAATACTACACAACTCATTAATACAACATTGTAACAACATCTACCAATAAGTTTGAAGCAATACAAGTTTGAAGCACAACAACTACAATAGTTGTAATAGCACTGTGATAGTTTAAAAAAAAAAAAAATAAATAAATAACATGTCAAAATTCGACTTATATCTGTATAATATAAAGGTGAAGCTGATAAAACTTTTTCTATGTTTTCTTTCTTTTTTTTCAAACTTTTTTTAGGTTGGTTTTTAGTTTAGATAAAATAATATAACAATAAGACAATCATAATATAGAACAACGGAAATGTATTTTAAGATTAGTAGAATATAGTATGTAACCTGATTATAGATATCGATGGCTCATCAGTCATAAATAGACCTGATATGGTCAGCAGTCAGCAATACAGACCTAGTTAATTCTGCTGCTATGGTTAGCAATTTTCAATAAAGATGTATTTTGTAGAACTATGCACTAGTAAGCTGTCTATTTTAACCATAAAAGAAATGCATTATTCTAAGTAAGATCAGATACCAATTGTAGTTACATCGGGTATGCATCGCTGTGTCTTTGGCCCCCAATCTCTACCTTTGTAATCTCACTCCGAAGTCCACCCAATTTATGTGTTGGTTGCGACAACTATCACTGGTTTATGTGCTAGTGCCTATATATGTATACATAAGTAAATAAACATAAATTGAAATCAAGAAATACTTACGTCTTTCATTGAACAATATCACAATGTATTAAAAAACTTAAGTTAGGAAAAAACAATGGGTATAATAACTACCTATTATTTATTTGACAACAATATTTGCATAATATACCATTTGCTAAAGAAAGTTTGTAAAAAAAATGAATATTTTAGAAGTTAAAAGCAAATGAAAATATCAAAGAAGCTAACATCGGCTGTGCCGAAATTTATATACCCTTGCAGTCCATGGCCATAATATTTTTACATGTTCCAAACTCTTTTTCTGTATCTCAATTCATTAATGCACAGAACCTTTCAAATATCATTTCAATTTCTTCTTCTTCCCCATCCCCTTTTACACGCATGCCGCGACTCGCACGCATACACATATAGTTTATGTAGCGTTGCGTCTGTATGTGTGCATGCGTGTGCTCTATTGATTTGATGATGACGTAGTAGGCAGCTAGCCGAACCGATTTATATCGGCTGTAACTTGTTTTCTATATATCCGATTAGATTCAAATTTTGGGATCTGAGATTTTATATGAAATACTATCATATTGATAAATTTCATGGCGATACTCCAATTTTTGCAATTTTTGCAAAAAGGTTTCCTCCTGAGCTATATGATACTTGATACTTTCATACTTGATTTTTCCCAGGTAATAAAAATCCCCCAAAAACAATTTCATCCCGATAGCTCTTTAGATGGCTGAGTAAAACGCATACGCACAGACGGACAGACAGACGGTCAGACGGACATGGCTATATCAACTCTGCTTCTCATGCTGATCAAGAATATATATACTTTATAGGGTCGGAAACGTCTCCTTCTGTGCGTTACAAACATCTGACCAATTTTATAATACCCTCTGCAAGGGTATAAAAAGATCCTTTTCGGAAAAATGGCAACTTGGATGAAAAAATTCCAAAACCAAAAAAATTTTGTATGATATCTTAAAAAACTAATGTTCGATTCGCAGGACCCGAAATATCGTGAAATCGAAGAATTTTGCCATGTCTTCTTTTCGACTATCACAGTGCAATAACACGAACACCATCAATGTACGAGCTATCGATAATAGCACGGAAAACCAATATACATATATAAACAATCAATCTTAGTTCAGGAATATTGGTTAAATTAAAAAATGCAAAAACAGGGAGCACATTTACCATGTTAATTGAAACTGGTGGAGATATTTTGCTTTTAAAAGAAAATAACGATATTTTTGACAATGTTAATACCAATTTATTAACAAAAATATCAGGAATTGGCGAAGGTTCAGTCTTTTCAAAGGGTTTAGCATTTGTAGAATCATAATTATCATGTAGTTTAAGAAAACTTTCCAATTCCTAGTGATGACATTATAGGTATAGACTTCATTAAAAAATAATAATAATTGCCTATTAGATTGTACACATAGCAGTGACTCTCTAATACTTAGGCCCGACAATCTTAACTTCCCAATAATTATATCTCTTACACAAACTTGTTATAATAATGCTAAACTTCTTCCAGCTCGCGCTCAAGTTGTCTAACAAATAAAATTACCATCAATAGAACATACTGTCCTAGTCCCGAATCAAGAAATTGAGGAATAAATATTTAATGGGAATTCAATTTCTAATAAAGACAACATCTTTGTCTAACAGTTGAATACAACTAATTCAACAAAAAAAAAAAAAAAAAAAAAATAAATACTGAAACGGTAAGTGACTACGAAATATTCCAAAAAGATGGCAATGATAGACATAAAGATGTCATGAAGAGACTAACAAAAAACTTTTCGCTACTATTCAAAACAAAATTAACAGATTTATGTACACAGTGCACAGACATATTCGGACTTGAAACCGAATCAATAGCAACCAAAAATTTTTGTAAACAAGAACTAAGATTGAAAGATAACAACCCAGTATATTTTCAAAACTACAGAATACCTCACGCGCAGAAAGGTGAAATCGATAAACAGGTAAAAAAGCTCATTCTGGACAAAATAGTTGAACCGTCAGTTTCAGAGTACAATAGTCCAAAACTACTGCCAAAAAGGGTTTACCAGGGTCTGAGAATAAAAGATGACGATTCGTTATTAATTGCCATTAAATAAATAAAAAATTATGTTCCGATTAATTTCCGCTTCCAAGAATAGATTATATTCCAGACCAATTGGGAAGAGCCAAATACTTCTCTTGTCAAAACCTAATGATAGAATTTCATCAACTCGAAGTAAAAAACAGTTCTAGAGCGAAATTCTTTTCAAAGAATGATGACAATAGCTTTTTCTTGACATAAGCATTTACAAACTTCTTCTACATAGACGACGTTTTTAATGTGTGTATCGAAAACCACTTTAAATTACATCCAGAAAATTGCACTTTCTTCATGCACCAAAAATTTAATAGATTTTAATTATATGGGCACTAAATTATTAAAATCATCACGTGCAGCGCTACTCCAGCCGGTGACTCAATTAAAAATATTGTCTACCTATGATCCAATTCAAGGAGGTCATAGTGGCATAACAAGAACGCTAGCAAAAATCAAAAGACGCTACTACTGAAAAAATATGACACGTCATATTGAAGAGTACGTGTGTATGTATATGTCAAAAATGCCAGAGGTCTAAAACAACGACACACACAAGAACTACTATGACAATTACCGAGACACCGACCCGGCCCCGACCTTTTTTAAAAGGTCTAAACCAATTATGCCGTCATAATCTTCTGGGATATTTATCAAAAATAAGTGTGCTTTGAGACCGAAAATATGTATTGGACATTTTTCCGTTACCTTTGAGGTCCCATGTATGGATCTCACACTAAACGGTTTTTTTGAAGCCCTGGAATCGATAAGCAGTTTAATTGTTTTTCCTTCTACTGTTCTTGACAATTACAAGATTCTTTACCATCTGGCAAGTCATGACTAGCTGCCAGGACGGTCGCCTCTGCTTTTGTATCAAAGGCTTCTTCTGTGAAATGAACCTGCTGATTTCTTTTCGACCCATTTCCAGATTTGGTGGACTTGTTTCCCGAATATCTGGTTGGTTGCCTATACTTTGAAGAGGAATCGACCTCCATGGGCTCTGGTACTGGGAACGCCTGAGCCACGGGATTTTGTGATGGCTTCACTTTATTGTTTGGTTTTTCTTGAACCCTAGTGTAATAGGGTTTTTTCTATATGCCCCATGGATGTTTTCTGAGCCCTTATTCTGATAAGCATTATTAAGAGGAATCGACCTCCATGGGCTCTGGTACTGGGAACGCCTGAGCCACGAGATTTTGTGATTGCTTCACTTCATTGTTTGGTTTTTCTTAAACCCTAGTGTAATAGGGAGTTTTTCTATATGCCCCATGGCTGTTTTCTGAGCCTTTATTCTGATTAGCATTATTTCGAAAGTTTTGATTGTTTTGTTCAAAGTGGCCTTGGAGCCTTTTCTTGAGTAGCCCGCGCAAAGCTTGCAGCGAAAGCTGCGTAGTCGTTATTAGCTTCGCTAGCGCAGTGGAGTAATCTGCTAAAACTGTTCGTTAAGCACGTTCGCTGACGCTGTTTCATGTGTCATAATTGTCTTATCTGTGAGGAGGGTAAAGTTTTTTCTACCGAGTCAGTTTGAGACAGCGAGTGCTCTTCGTAGGGTTCTCAATTTCTGTTTTATCTGCGCAGGTAAAGTCTAGTCGATCTTTAATCGCATCGACATTTTTAGCAGTTTTGTGGAACGCTGGAGTGGAACTAGCGGAACCTTTTACTTTATTCCTAATTATGCCTCCTGCTTGGTAGTATGCGGAGCTGCTCCTATAAGGTCGAAATAGCTCATATGTGAATGAAGCTGTGGAGGGCCATGAAAAATATCCTTTTTTTGATTGCCATCGAAATCTGACAAGCATCTAACGATATCTAATGGTTCCTTACACTCTATGCCTGGGATGATTTCGGCATCCCTATAGACTTCCACCTCCGAACCTTTAATAATTCCTAGTTTTTCTGATTATCTCTCCACATGAACAGTCAAAGATTTCGTATAATAATGTAAATTGTTTTTGTAATGATTGGTGGAACATTTAGTTTTAGAATCAATTAAAACAGAGAGTGTCAACCTTGACGTTTTTGTTAACTAACCACCCCTAATGCCAAGCGATTTATTCAATTTTCGACAATCCACGATTAATTTTATTTAGACAACAATAATCTTACTTACATTTTCAATTTTTTTTCGATTATTTAAAAAGGTTCTAATGGAACAGATCTGGATAATGAAGTTTGCATAATTACAGATGCAAGTAAATACGCCTGTGGGGCTGCCCTAACACAAAAATGTGGAGATAAACAACTCCCATTTGATTACGCTTCACCCTCATTCGCCAAAGGTGAAGGCTCTAAATCTACAACAGAACAATAGTTAGCAGTAATTGATGGGGCAATTACACATTTGCGACCATATATTTATGGCAAACATTTCATAGTAAAAACAGATCACAGACCATTAACTTATCTATTTTCAATGATAAACCCAAACTCTAAATTAACCAGATTGAGATTAGAACTCGCAAAATATGATTTCACATCGTAGTGGCAGATGCCCTGTCTAGGATTACAAAATAATGAATTTTTGTCAAGGCAGAGTCATCTAAGCCCAACATACATGAAGTCATTACAAATGATGAAATACGGAAAGTAGTGATCTTGTGCATAACAAAATCTAAATGTTTATTTAAACGTGGAAATAAAGTAAGAGTTGAAGTTTGCGAAATGCTAATGGAATTCTAGACTTCGATTCCCAACAGCCAACTCAAAGTGGCACCGAGCGAAAAGATTTTTGAATCAAATTTAATAGATTTTAATTATATGGGTAATAAATTATTAAAATCATCACGTGAAACGCTACTTCAGCCGGTGACTCAATTAAAAATATTGTCTACCTATCATAATGATCCAATTCAAGGATGTCATAGTGGCATAACAAGAACGCTAGCAAAAATCAAAAGACGCTACTACTGAAAAAATATGACACGTCACATTGAAGAGTACGTGTGTATGTATATGTCAAAAATGCCAGAGGTCTAAAACAACGACACACACAAGAACTACTATGACAATTACCGAGACACCGACTCGGCCCCAATTATGCCGTCAAAATCTTCTGGGATATTTATCAAAAATAAGTGTGCATTGAGACCGAAAATATGTATTGGACATTTTTCCGTTACCTTTGAGGTCCCATGTATGGATCTCACACTAAACGGTTTTTTTGAAGCCCTGGAATCGATAAGCAGTTTAATTGTTTTTCCTTCTACTGTTCTTGACAATTACAAGATTCTTCACCATCTGGCAAGTCATCACTAGCTGCCAGGACGGTCGCCTCTGCTTTTGTATCAAAGGCTTCTTCCGCAGGAGAATCTTGAGATGTGAAATGAACCTGCTGATTTCTTTTCGACCCATTTCCAGATTTGGTGGACTTGTTTCCCGAATATCTGGTTGGTTGCCTATACTTTGAAGAGGAATCGACCTCCATGGGCTCTGGTACTGGGAACGCCTGAGCCACGGGATTTTGTGATGGCTTCACTTTATTGTTTGGTTTTTCTTGAACCCTAGTGTAATAGGGATTTTTTCGATATGCCCCATGGATGTTTTCTGAGCCCTTATTCTGATTAGCATTATTAAGAGGAATCGACCTCCATGGGCTCTGGTACTGGGAAATAATAGGGAGTTTTTCTATATGCCCCATGGCTGTTTTCTGAGCCTTTATTCTGATTAGCATTATTTCGAAAGTTTTGATTGTTTTGTTCAAAGTGGCCTTGGAGCCTTTTCTTGAGTAGCCCGCGCAAAGCTTGCAGCGAAAGCTGCGTAGTCGTTATTAGCTTCGCTAGCGCAGTGGAGTAATCTGCTAAAACTGTTCGTTAAGCACGTTCGCTGACGCTGTTTCATGTGTCATAATTGTCTTATCTGTGAGGAGGGTAAAGTTTTTTCTACCGAGTCAGTTTGAGACAGCGAGTGCTCTTCGTAGGGTTCTCAATTTCTGTTTTATCTGCGCAGGTAAAGTCTAGTCGATCTTTAATCGCATCGACATTTTTAGCAGTTTTGTGGAACGCTGGAGTGGAACTAGCGGAACCTTTTACTTTATTCCTAATAATGCCTCCTGCTAGGTAGTATGCGGAGCTGCTCCTATAAAGTCGAAATAGCTCATATGTGAATGAAGCTGTGGAGGGCCATGAAAAATATCCTTTTTTTGATTGCCATCGAAATCTGACAAGCATCTAACGATATCTAATGGTTCCTTACACTCTATGCCTGGGATGATTTCGGCATCCCTATAGACTTCCACCTCCGAACCTTTAATAATTCCTAGTTTTTCTGATCATCTCTCCACATGAACAGTCAAAGATTTCGTATAATAATGTAAATTGTTTTTGTAATGATTGGTGGAACATTTAGTTTTAGAATCAATTAAAACAGAGAGTGTCAACCTTGACGTTTTTGTTAACTAACCACCCCTAATGCCAAGCGATTTATTCAATTTTCGACAATCCACGATTAATTTTATTTAGACAACAATAATCTTACTTACATTTTCAATTTTTTTCGATTATTTAAAAAGGTTCTAATGGAACAGATCTGGATAATAAAGTTTGCATAATTACAGATGCAAGTAAATACGCCTGTGGAGCTGCCCTAACACAAAAATGTGGAGATAAACAACTCCTATTTGATTACGCTTCACCCTCATTCGCCAAAGGTGAAGGCTCTAAATCTACAACAGAACAATAGTTAGCAGTAATTGATGGGGCAATTACACATTTGCGACCATATATTTATGGCAAACATTTCATAGTAAAAACAGATCACAGACCATTAACTTATCTATTTTCAATGATAAACCCAAACTCTAAATTAACCAGATTGAGATTAGAACTCGCAAAATATGATTTCACATCGTAGTGGCAGATGCCCTGTCTAGGATTACAAAATAATGAATTTTTGTCAAGGCAGAGTCATCTAAGCCCAACATACATGAAGTCATTACAATTGATGAAATACGGAAAGTAGTGATCTTGTGCATAACAAAATCTAAATGTTTATTTAAACGTGGAAATAAAGTAAGAGTTGAAGTTTGCGAAATGCTAATGGAATTCTAGACTTCGATTCCCAACAGCCAACTCAAAGTGGCACCGAGCGAAAAGATTTTTGAATCAAATTTAATAGATTTTAATTATATGGGCAATAAATTATTAAAATCATCACGTGAAGCGCTACTTCAGCCGGTGACTCAATTAAAAATATTGTCTACCTATCATAATGATCCAATTCAAGGAGGTCATAGTGGCATAACAAGAACGCTAGCAAAAATCAAAAGACGCTACTACTGAAAAAATATGACACGTCATATTGAAGAGTACGTGTGTATGTATATGTCAAAAATGCCAGAGGTCGAAAACAACGACACACACAAGAACTACTATGACAATTACCGAGACACCGACCCGGCCCCAATTATGCCGTCAAAATCTTCTGGGATATTTATCAAAAATAAGTGTGCATTGAGACCGAAAATATGTATTGGACATTTTTCCGTTACCTTTGAGGTCCCATGTATGGATCTCACACTAAACGGTTTTTTTTGAAGCCCTGGAATCGATAAGCAGTTTAATTGTTTTTCCTTCTACTGTTCTTGACAATTACAAGATTCTTCACCATCTGGCAAGTCATCACTAGCTGCCAGGACGGTCGCCTCAGCTTTTGTATCAAAGGCTTCTTCCGCAGGAGAATCTTGAGATGTGAAATGAACCTGCTGATTTCTTTTCGACCCATTTCCAGATTTGGTGGACTTGTTTCCCGAATATCTGGTTGGTTGCCTATACTTTGAAGAGGAATCGACCTCCATGGGCTCTGGTACTGGGAACGCCTGAGCCACGGGATTTTGTGATGGCTTCACTTTATTGTTTGGTTTTTCTTGAACCCTAGTGTAATAGGGATTTTTTCGAAATGCCCCATGGATGTTTTCTGAGCCCTTATTCTGATTAGCATTATTAAGAGGAATCGACCTCCATGGGCTCTGGTACTGGGAACGCCTGAGCCACGAGATTTTGTGATTGCTTCACTTCATTGTTTGGTTTTTCTTGAACCCTAGTGTAATCCTAGTGTAATAGGGAGTTTTTCTATATGCCTCATGGCTGTTTTCTGAGCCTTTATTCTGATTAGCATTATTTCGAAAGTTTTGATGGTTTTGTTCAAAGTGGCCTTGGAGCCTTTTCTTGAGTAGCCCGCGCAAAGCTTGCAGCGAAAGCTGCGTAGTCGTTATTAGCTTCGCTAGCTCAGTGGAGTAATCTGCTAAAACTGTTCGTTAAGCACGTTCGCTGACGCTGTTTCATGTGTCATAATTGTCTTATCTGTAAGGAGGGTAAAGTTTTTTCTACCGAGTCAGTTTGAGACAGCGAGTGCTCTTCGTAGGGTTCTCAATTTCTGTTTTATCTGCGCAGGTAAAGTCTAGTCGATCTTTAATCGCATCGACATTTTTAGCAGTTTTGTGGAACGCTGGAGTGGAACTAGCGGCACCTTTTACTTTATTCCTAATTATGCCTCCTGCTTGGTAGTTTGCGGAGCTGCTCCTATAAGGTCGAAATAGCTCATATGTGAATGAAGCTGTGGAGGGCCATGAAAAATATCCTTTTTTTGATTGCCATCGAAATCTGACAAGCATCTAACGATATCTAATGGTTCCTTACACTCTATGCCTGGGATGATTTCGGCATCCCTATAGACTTCCACCTCCGAACCTTTAATAATTCCTAGTTTTTCTGATCATCTCTCCACATGAACAGTCAAAGATTTCGTATAATAATGTAAATTGTTTTTGTAATGATTGGTGGAACATTTAGTTTTAGAATCAATTAAAACAGAGAGTGTCAACCTTGACGTTTTTGTTAACTAACCACCCCTAATGCCAAGGGATGTATTCAATTTTCGACAATCCACGATTAATTTTATTTAGACAACAATAATCTTACTTACATTTTCAATTTTTTTCGATTATTTAAAAAGGTTCTAATGGAACAGATCTGGATAATGAAGTTTGGATAATTACAGATGCAAGTAAATACGCCTGTGGAGCTGCCCTAACACAAAAATGTGGAGATAAACAACTCCCATTTGATTACGCTTCACCCTCATTCGCCAAAGGTGAAGGCTCTAAATCTACAACAGAACAATAGTTAGCAGTAATTGATGGGGCAATTACACATTTGCGACCATATATTTATGGCAAACATTTCATAGTAAAAACAGATCACAGACCATTAACTTATCTATTTTCAATGATAAACCCAAACTCTAAATTAACCAGATTGAGATTAGAACTCGCAAAATATGATTTCACATCGTAGTGGCAGATGCCCTGTCTAGGATTACAAAATAATGAATTTTTGTCAAGGCAGAGTCATCTAAGCCCAACATACATGAAGTCATTACAAATGATGAAATACGGAAAGTAGTGATCTTGTGCATAACAAAATCTAAATGTTTATTTAAACGTGGAAATAAAGTAAGAGTTGAAGTTTGCGAAATGCTAATGGAATTCTAGACTTCGATTCCCAACAGCCAACTCAAAGTGGCACCGAGCGAAAAGATTTTTGAATCAAATTTAATAGATTTTAATTATATGGGTAATAAATTATTAAAATCATCACGTGAAGCGCTACTTCAGCCGGTGACTCAATTAAAAATATTGTCTACCTATCATAATGATCCAATTCAAGGATGTCATAGTGGCATAACAAGAACGCTAGCAAAAATCAAAAGACGCTACTACTGAAAAAATATGACACGTCATATTGAAGAGTACGTGTGTATGTATATGTCAAAAATGCCAGAGGTCGAAAACAACGACACACACAAGAACTACTATGACAATTACCGAGACACCGACCCGGCCCCGACCTTTTTTAAAAGGTCTAAATCAATTATGCCGTCAAAATCTTCTGGGATATTTATCAAAAATAAGTGTGCATTGAGACCGAAAATATGTATTGGACATTTTTCCGTTACCTTTGAGGTCCCATGTATGGATCTCACACTAAACGGTTTTTTTTGAAGCCCTGGAATCGATAAGCAGTTTAATTGTTTTTCCTTCTACTGTTCTTGACAATTACAAGATTCTTCACCATCTGGCAAGTCATCACTAGCTGCCAGGACGGTCGCCTCAGCTTTTGTATCAAAGGCTTCTTCCGCAGGAGAATCTTGAGATGTGAAATGAACCTGCTGATTTCTTTTCGACCCATTTCCAGATTTGGTGGACTTGTTTCCCGAATATCTGGTTGGTTGCCTATACTTTGAAGAGGAATCGACCTCCATGGGCTCTGGTACTGGGAACGCCTGAGCCACGGGATTTTGTGATGGCTTCACTTTATTGTTTGGTTTTTCTTGAACCCTAATGTAATAGGGATTTTTTCGATATGCCCCATGGATGTTTTCTGAGCCCTTATTCTGATTAGCATTATTAAGAGGAATCGACCTCCATGGGCTCTGGTACTGGGAACGCCTGAGCCACGAGATTTTGTGATTGCTTCACTTCATTGTTTGGTTTTTCTTGAACCCTAGTGTAATAGGGAGTTTTTCTATATGCCCCATGGCTGTTTTCTGAGCCTTTATTCTGATAAGCATTATTTCGAAAGTTTTGATTGTTTTGTTCAAAGTGGCCTTGGAGCCTTTTCTTGAGTAGCCCGCGCAAAGCTTGCAGCGAAAGCTGCGTAGTCGTTATTAGCTTCGCTAGCGCAGTGGAGTAATCTGCTAAAACTGTTCGTTAAGCACGTTCGCTGACGCTGTTTCATGTGTCATAATTGTCTTATCTGTAAGGAGGGTAAAGTTTTTTCTACCGAGTCAGTTTGAGACAGCGAGTGCTCTTCGTAGGGTTCTCAATTTCTGTTTTATCTGCGCAGGTAAAGTCTAGTCGATCTTTAATCGCATCGACATTTTTAGCAGTTTTGTGGAACGCTGGAGTGGAACTAGCGGCACCTTTTACTTTATTCCTAATTATGCCTCCTGCTTGGTAGTTTGCGGAGCTGCTCCTATAAGGTCGAAATAGCTCATATGTGAATGAAGCTGTGGAGGGCCATGAAAAATATCCTTTTTTTTGATTGCCATCGAAATCTGACAAGCATCTAACGATATCTAATGGTTCCTTACACTCTATGCCTGGGATGATTTCGGCATCCCTATAGACTTCCACCTCCGAACCTTTAATAATTCCTAGTTTTTCTGATCATCTCTCCACATGAACAGTCAAAGATTTCGTATAATAATGTAAATTGTTTTTGTAATGATTGGTGGAACATTTAGTTTTAGAATCAATTAAAACAGAGAGTGTCATCCTTGACGTTTTTGTTAACTAACCACCCCTAATGCCAAGCGATTTATTCAATTTTCGACAATCCACGATTAATTTTATTTAGACAACAATAATCTTACTTACATTTTCAATTTTTTTTGGTGGGTTTTCCGTTGGTTGTGGCTGCTTCTTGTCTTCAATTAGTTTCTTCGCTGCTCATTTTGTCATTATTATTAAAGCATTATAAAATCCTGCCACTACAATTTCGACTATAAAGATAATGATGATGTGACAGTCGTTTTAGTTTCATCTGGCCACACTAACTGTGTCAATTATTAAAAGGCAGATTAAAATACACTAATATATAGCCAGATGAATATATTTTTCACTCAAAACCGCATTGTGTAATGTACAGGAATTTCAGTTATCTTAAAATTCAACTGTTTTCGATTATTTAGTATTTTGTTGTTGTTATCGATATTCGCTAAAGTGGTGAGAATCGAAATTTAGATAACCAGCTGGAAAAAGATTGAACTAAGTGGCAACGCCACACAGCTGATCGGTTTTTTTGCATCGCTTTACATTATTTTTCTATAAATGGAGTTTGGATAAAACAATATGAAAATAAGGCAAAAGAGACTTATTGAACAGCGTGGTTTTTGGAAAAGTGTTCTTTCTTTACTCCACGTGAATTCCAACTGATCGGACGTATTTGTCCAAAGTTTTAAATAACCCAATAGGGGAGTGCATCATAACCCCTACGCGTGTGCGAAAAACAAATTATATGCGTGTGTATATGTTCAATAATTCTCGAATTATTGTACATTTAACTTATGCATTTTCTCTTTAACAGCATCGGAAATAGTTTCCATCAAGTATTGGCAATTTTTCTAAACAATTCGCCTTACTTGACATTTCAATTGAGACACCTGTCTTCGGCAGACTTTCGCTTATCCTGCCTCACACGTAATCCAGACCATACCCACAGAACAGATGTAGGATTATAAACCTAGAAGGATGTACGAAACCTAACCTTTTTCCCAATTGTAACCTTACCTAAAGCATGAAGGATGAACAGTAGAAGGAAGTATTCAAATCTAACCTTTCTACGAACCAAACCTAACCTCACTCAACACATCATGTAAATGAGAAGAGCATTTTGGAATTATTTTCAAGTACAACTAAGACGTTTAATTTGCCTAAGGAGATTTTTTATTCGTCTTCGGAACGGACGAAATAACCAGGATTAAGTGAAATGAGTCAACATAAGGCTCCACAGTAGTTTAGAATCAATTTTAAGTTAAATTTACATTGAATTTCCTTTTTTTTTGTTTGTTGGCTAAATGGTTCAATTTTAAAGGAAATGGAATTCAATACCAGTGTATATCTTCGTTAGTTAATAATTTTCATTTTTCAGAATTTGAGTATTCATGTAAATTCACAATGTATGATGCTTTAGCTCTATTCGGAATATGTAAACCTTCCTATTTTCAACAGTGACAACAACACAACGAAAGATCTTTCTGCGTGGGAAAAATTAACAAGCTGTAAGTGTATTAAAAATCCAATTTTCCTTATATTTTTATATATTTATCTGATGAACTAAATTTATTCGGGTGAGCATTAGCATTTAATACATTGTCAATGGACGTATATAGAGCAAAATATTTCTAGAGAAAATGAATTTGTGAGGATATTAGCGTAATCACGCCACGTAAATGTATATATTTTTTTTTTCTTTGAAATTTTCTTTTTTCAACTAATGTGAAAAGTTTAATTATAGTAAAGTTAGGAAATCATGAATATTAAGTAGTAGAGTAATTATTAGTAATAAGAATCCACATGCAACATTTGCAACCTTTAAATTCGGATTTGTACCGAGATTTAGCTATTTAGCTAAACATTGTTTTGAAAATGAAGTATTTTGTAGATCAAATTGATCGATCCTATAGCACGATGATGCTAATTATTTTGAATTGTTTGAATAGATATTAAGTTTATTATGAATCATTAATTTGTTTAGTTCCCTGATGTAGCTTTCGTTTTGGGAGTCTGCGACAACTTTCGCTGGCAGGCTCATGGTAGGGTGGGTACAGACGCGGAGCGCAATTATCATCTATAGCGCCTGCAAGAAATGATGCCCGAAACTCTTTTGTATTCTTCTCTAATAAAAGTCCAGGCAAGGGATTCGGTTAATATGGATAGCCGACATACATAAAATACGCTGTGAAAATACTAGCTATGACTTTCACAAAGAACCCCCCCACAGGCCGTTTTTGCTAGTTGTTTATGAATCCCATTGAGCAGTCATATGCATACTAAACATCTTCTATAAAGTCTATCACACGCGTTCTCAATAGAATTCAAGTGGTTCGGGTAACTCTAGTTGGAAATCGAGGTATAGTCCTGGTGGAACAGCGGGAGTAGGCTTATTCGTTCTGCCTCCATTTTATTGAGCAAAAGGATCGCAGTGTCACTAACCTTTGTGTTTTGCTGACTTATGTCGACAGTTGCAGGGTGCAAAACAGGAGTGTTAGATTGCTACTTTATTTTATTGATATATATGTGTAGTTCTCTTCAGCTAAAACATATATAAGGCGGGATGTCCCAATTTTTTTTTGAGATTTTGTCGTCATGTGTCAGGTTCTATTACATATTTTGGCGCCCAACATGGGGCCGTAACGAAAGGTCCTAGAATGGTGAGGCTAAAAAAATGTGGTCTTACTTTTTACTGACTTCAAATTTTTTTTTTCTTTACACTTTATGTAATAACATCAGACCATATTGAGCCTTCGTCAGAAAAGACCGAATGTGTCATTGATTTTCTTTAGTTCTTTTCTTTCTTTTTTTTGCTTTCTACTGACTGAGGAAAATTTAGCTTGGAATTCGTCTTGTCGCCAGACTACAATAGCGACCACTCAAACACTCCTTAGGACGTAGATGGCATTCTCTTTTCATTCTATTTTTGTGTAAAGTTTGAATGTTATGGATGCGGTCTCTATGCAACTAAATGGAAATCGTATGGTAGTAATTCTGCCACAGCGACCTTTAGTAGTAAGATTGGCTTAGTAAACTTCGTCTTTTCTCATAATTTCTGTTACTCTAATACTGGTATTGGCGATTTAAGTCTAGCATGGAATTCGTAACGTAGGGTGTTTACGTCTACGACCATTAGAGCGCTAAACCAATAGCTTGGAGGATCTTTTTGTTTCTTTATATTTTTTCTTTTCTTTTCTCCTTTTCTGTTATGTATTTGCTATAAGATTCGATCAATTGATTGGATTTTTGGAATTCTTTATAATTGCGAGGTAGCTATAAAGACCATTCAATTTAGGGTTGAATTAATATTGGCATTGCATAAAATGAAAAAATTAACAACCAATCTTTTTTGTTTTTTTTTTCTCTTTCGAAAACACCAGGTGCAAATGGAAACTTATAACTTAAATAGTGCAGTCATAAACTGTGCTAGGAAATTCAGGCTTTTGGCTAAGCTAAATCCTGACCAGTTAAAAGAGTGATGCATCTAAAATTATTTGCCAGGAGCAACCCAGTGTATTCTTTAATCTTTTTCTTTCATTTTCCTAAATTGGTTTTGGGATATATTAGAGTATAGGAATCATTATTAGAAAAATAAGATAGTGACTTCAAATTCACATTAAGGGAACGATATGATTTAAGATAAAATACCAATCAAAATTTAATCATCGAAATATTATTAAAATTAATCAGAAATTTGTCAAAATGGTTCTCACTAGGAGTGAAGAAAATTTAGCTCATGATATCTCAGATGCGTTATGCTCAATTTGTCAGAAAGCAGTATGGGCCACGCAAGAGTTGGTGGTGAAAACCTCATGCCATCATCTATTTCATAAAAATTGTATATCCGAATGGATTGATCAGTTTAATGTATGTCAAGTTTGTAATGCGTCGATACGTAGAGCAGATTTGGAAGTGCAAAACGTGCCATTTGCAGAGATAGAATCCGAACGTCCTGTAAACATAGGTGCAATCACAACAGGAGCGTTGCCGAAAGGCCCAAATACACGCTCTCGTAGAAATTTTAGTGGGGGTGAACAAGCTATTCAAGCAACTGCAAATATAGAGATGTCTGCAGGAGACCGACCCACAACGATAAGAAAACAACGAGGAAGACCTCAAGGAAATGGGTCCAATATACCTCGTAGAAGCTTAGACGCTTGTAGAAGACCAGCGCGAGCATCGGTGGAAATTGATTATGACAGAATTAGTAATCAAATAGAGTCCATAATAGACCGAAGAATGAGACAATTGGGAATTAAAGAGCAACATGTAAATGCGTCAGCGCAAAACCAAAGTATTCCTAGGAGTTCATCTACAGTCAGACCAAGCAGAACAGGTCATAACCCAGATAAAATTACACAGCTAATTCATAGTTGGAATGTAAAATTTGACGGTTCGTCAAAAGAAGTTACGGTCGAAGAGTTTCTTTATCGTATCAAAACGTTAACTGAGGATTGCTTAGACCAAGATTTTGATGCAGTATGCAAAAATTTGCATATTCTTTTAGTAGGCAAAGCTAAAGAGTGGTATTGGAGATACCGTAGAGATGTAGTACACTTAGAGTGGTCAGAATTTTGTGCAGCCATGAAATATCAATAAAAAGATTACAGAAGTGATGTAGATATACTAGAAGATATTCGTGGGCGTAAACAAAAGGTAGGAGAAACCTTTGAAAACTTTTACGATGAGATTATGACGCAAATGTAACGTATGTCGAAAAGCATAGACGAAGAACAACTCATTCAGTTGCTCACACGTAATTTATTGCCAGACATTCGTCATGAATTGTTGTATATATCTCTCTATACCTCATCTTCGAAAGCTAGTGCAAATGCGAGAAAATTTATTAGGGGATGTAGTCTCTAGGAGAGCAAATAAAACTTCAGCCAATTTTCAGTATGCTAAACGCAACATTGCGGAAGTAGAAGAGCCAGAAAAGTTCAAACTCTCCGAAAAGATGGATTTAAATGTGTACAATGTTGAAGCAGTGCAAGCTCCGGTTCAAGTATTTCGGTGTTGGAATTGTGATGCAGAGGGACATGGCTGGGACAACTGCATAGAGCCTCGCACTATATTTTGCTACGGGTGTGGCTCGAAAAACGTATATAAGCCCCAATGTAAAAATTGTATCGCCAAGAAAGCGGAAAACTTAGTGAAGGGTCCATCTGTGAAAGCTCGGATGGCCCCGAAAAATCTTTAATTGAAATATTACCTGATTTACCGGCTAGCTCAGAACCAATAGAGCAAGCAAACCAAATACCGGACTTACCTTTTAACTGTTACGATAAGACGCCAGTTATATCGTCCGTTAAACCCTATCAAGAACGTTTGAGAAATTATCTCAAAGTGCGTAGTAGAATTTTTGGAAGCAACCCAATTTCAACTCGGTCACGACCAAAGAGATCTACTAAGCGATTGCGAACTTTTTGGAAAGCAGTTAGACAAACTAAGCGTTTACTTATTTCGTCAATAATTCATGAAAAGTCGGATGGAAGATTGTATGCGGAAGTATCATTTTTAAATTTTCGTGAACAACGTCTTTTAGATACCGGCGCGAACATAAGTTGCGTGGGGTCGACTTTGGCTTCAGAAGATTGGTCAAAGTATCCAAAGTTTCGTCGTATTTCTTCCCAAGTTAAAACAGCGGATGGACAAGATCAACCAGTCATCGGTTTCATTACGCTAGATATTACCTATAAAAATAAAACTAGACCGATAAAGTTATTCATCATACCGTCCATTCAGAAAAGGATGATATTGGGAATAGATTTTTGGAAAGCGTTTCAATTAGCGCCAGGTTTGTTATCAGCTTTAGATTACGAAAGCGAATTCAGAATTCCAGATAGTAAAGAGGAACAATTATACCCATTATCTGACTGTCAAAAGAGACAACTTCAAGCCATTATTTCATTATTTCCGTCATTTGAAAGGAAAGGGCTTGGGCGAACAACGTTGATTAAACATCATATAGATGTCGGATCTTCGAAACCAATTACGCAAAGGTTTTACCCCGTATCCCCAGCAGTGGAAAAATTAATGTATAGATCGAATGATAGAGTTAGGAGTTATAGAGTTATCAAACAGTCCGTGGAGTTCTCCGATGAGATTAGTAGTTAAACCTGAGAAAGTGAGATTATGTCTAGATGCTAGAAAGATAAATGCGTGTACGACAAAGGATGCATATCCGTTACCAAGTATTGATGGGATATTCGCACGGCTTCCTCGTGCCGTAATCATTACGAAAATCGATCTTAAAGATGCGTATTGGCAAGTGGAATTATCAGAAGAATCTCGTGGCATCACAGCATTTACTATTCCAGGAAGGCCTTTGTACCAATTTCGAGTAATGCCATTCGGATTGTGCAATGCCCCGCAAACTATGTGCAGGTTAATGGACGAAGTTATTCCAGCGGATTTAAAGTATTGTTGTTTTGGATATCTTGATGATTTATGTGTAGAAACAGCAGATTTTGATTCACATATATCAGTATTAATGAGATTAGCGGATCAATTTCGTAAAGCGAATCTAATGTTAAATCTCAAGAAGAGTCAGTTTTGTGTGACCGAAGTTACATATTTAGGGTACATAATTGGCAGAGGCGGAATTTCAACTGATCAAAGCAAGATTGAATCAATATTGCAATGGCCTACACCAAAGTCCCTAAAACAAACGCGTGGTTTTTTAGGATTAGCAGGATGGTATCGAAGATTCATCGCAAACTTTTCAGAAATTGCAGCGCCGATTACAGATTTGCTAGGAAAGAAAACGAAGTTTGAATGGACAGATAGTGCGCAGAAAGCTTTTGATGATCTCAAAAGACAACTGACGACTGCTCCAGTTTTGCAAAACCCAGATTTTAGTAAAAAGTTTTTTCTTCAATGTGATGCAAGCGATGTTGGTGTTGGTGCAGTTTTAGTACAATTGGATTTGGAAGGCGAAGAAAAACCCATAGCCTATATGTCCAAAAAGCTAAACGCGGCACAAAGAAATTACAGTGTCACGGAACGTGAATGCTTAGCCGTAGTTTGGGGTGTAGAACGCTATCGTTGTTATCTAGAACTTCAAGATTTTGAGATTGTTACAGACCATGCCAGTCTATCTTGGTTGATGAAGCAGTCCAATCTTAAAGGGCGTCTAGCGAGATGGGCTATGCAATTGCAAGGTTATAAATTTGAGAAAGGTCATAGAAAAGGAAGAGAACATATAGTACCAGATGCATTGTCGCGTATGTACTCCGAAGAGATCGCGCAATTAGACTCATTTGGGCCAGAAATTGATTTATCTTCAGACTGTTTTAAGGATGAAGAGTATCAAAAACTAAAGGAGAAAGTACTACAAAATGTGCTGTCATACCCTGATGTCAAAGTCATGGATAACTTGGTGTATATTAGGACTGAACATAATGATGGTACCGAGGAGTGCAAAAAGAAAATGTGGAAATTGTGGGTGCCGCAAAGAATGACCGCAGAAGTTATATCATGTGCGCATGATTCCACTATTACAGCTCATGGAGGCATGATAAAAACCGTGGAACTAATAAAAAGACATTTATATTGGCCAGGGATGGTTTCCGAAATTCGAGAATATGTGCGTAATTGTGAGGTATGTAAGTGTACTAAACCTCCTAATAGGACATTAAAACCACCCATGGGTAAACAGGCAGTGTCTGAACGACCGTTTCAACGTTTGTACATCGACCTCTTAGGACCATATCCAAGGAGTAGAAAAGGAAACATAGGTTTACTTATTGTGTTAGATCATTTGACCAAATTTCAATGGCTTTGTCCTGTGAAAAACTTCACAACAAAACCAATTATAGAGTTTCTTCAAAGTCAGATTTTTCTATCCTATGGAGTGCCAGAAATTTTAATAAGTGATAATGGAGTGCAGTTTAAATCAAACGAATTTAATTCATTTTTAACTACGTTTGGAGTTCAGCATACTTATACAGCTGCATATTCCCCTCAATCAAATGCTTCAGAGAGAGTGAATTGCTGGATCGTGTCCGCTATTCGTTCGTATTTAAAATCTGATCAAACAGAGTGGGATACCCATATCCAAGAAATAAGTTGTGCCTTAAGAAATACTTATCATCAAAGTTTAAAGATATCTCCATACCATGCGGTATATGGATTAGATATGATAACACATGTAAGTCAATATAAACTGCTAAGGAATTTAACAATGTTAGATGAACCAGTAGTACAGCTGGATCGAGATGATCAGCTTAAACTATTACGATCAAAGTTACGGGAGAACTTGAAAAGTGCCTATGAACAACAAGCCCAGCAATATAATTTAAGAACGAGGCCTATCTGTTTCAAAGTTGGTCAGAAAGTTTTTAGAAGGAATTTTGTTCAGAGCAATTTTATTAAAGGAATTAACGCGAAACTTTGCCCGGCGTTTCTTAAAGCTGGTGTTCGTGAAAAACAAGGGAATTCATACTATATTCTAAAAGATTTACAAGGGAAATTAGTAGGAACTTTCCATGCGAAGGATATTCGTCAATAAATATTGTAATATCTCAGACTTTCACATTTCTGTTGAATTCGTGACGTTGAATAAACTACGAATTAAACAGTGGTGTAATGTACAGGAATTTCAGTTATTTAAAAATTCAACTGATTTCGATTATTTAGTATTTTTGTTGTTGTTATCGATATTCGCTAAAGTGGTGAGAATCGAAATTTAGGTAACCAGCTGGAAAAAGATTGAACTAAGTGGCAACGCCACACAGCTGATCGGTTTTTTTTGCATCGCTTTACATTATTTTTCTATAAATGGAGTTTGGATAAAACAATAAGAAAATAAGGCAAAAGAGACTTATTGAACAGCGTGGTTTTTGGAAAAGTGTTCTTTCTTTACTCCACGTGAATTCCAACTGATCGGACGTATTTGTCCAAAGTTTTAAATAACCCAATAGGGGAGTGCATCATAACCCCAACGCGTGTGCGAAAAACAAATTATATGCGTGTGTATATGTTCAAGAATTCTCGAATTATTGTACATTTAACTTATGCATTTTCTCTTTAACAGCATCGGAAATAGTTTCCATCAAGTATTGGCAATTTTTCTAAACAATTCGCCTTACATGACATTTCAATTGAGACACCTGCACTTCGGCAGACTTGCCCCCCCCCCCCAGTTTGCGTCAGTCAACGGCTTGAACCGACGATCAATTGTGGAAATCCGAGAGTTAAATATATTTAACTTTTGCCTCGGATTGTATTAAGGGTAAATAAAAGATAAATTTCCCAAAATAGTTTTGTGTCTTATACAGTGTTATTATAGATACGGCGTTAGCGAAGCAAAGTGAAAATTTCGAATGTTGAGATAGTTATCATTGTCCACATCGCACTTTCGCTTATCCTGCCTCACACGTAATCCAGACCATACCCACAGAACACATGTAGGATTATAAACCTAGAAGGATGTACGAAACCTAACCTTTTTTTCCAATTGTAACCTTACCTAAAGCATGAAGGATGAACAGTAGAAGGAAGTATTCAAATCTAACCTTTCTACGAACCAAACCTAACCTCACTCAACACATCATGTAAATGAGAAGAGCATTTTGGAATTATTTTCAAGTACAACTAAGACGTTTAATTTGCCTAAGGAGATTTTTTATTCGTCTTCGGAACGGACGAAATAACCAGGATTAAGTGAAATGAGTCAACATAAGGCTCCACAGTAGTTTAGAATCAATTTTAAGTTAAATTCCCGCTCTAGTACAATTAATACACCTTTAATGGCTTTGGATGTCAAGCTAGCGGGCACAGGACCTAAGATAGCCGCTCTAGATCACCCAACGCACATTTCACGGCCGTTGGAGACAAGGCTTTGGTCACAGGGCCTGCGATATTTGCCTTGGAGCGCCTAATGAAGATTTCACGGCTCGAGAAACAAAGGTATCGGACGTAGAACCCAAGATACCGGCTCTAGTACAAATAATGCAGCTATCACGGTTCAAGAAGCCGAGCTATCGGATGCAGAACCCAACATACCGGCTCTAGTACAAATAATGCAGCTTTCATGACTGTAGATGTCAAGGTGGCGGGCACAGGACCTAAGATAGCCGCTCTAGATCACCCAATGCACATTTCACGGCCGTTGGAGACAAGGCTGTGGTCACAGGGCCTGCGATGTTTGCTTCAGAACGCCTAGTGAAGGTTTTACGGTTCAAGAAGCCGAGCTATCGGATGCAGGACCCAAGATACCGGCTCTAGTACAAATAATGCAGCTTTCATGACTGTAGATGTCAAGGTAGCGGGCACAGGACCTAAGATAGCCGCTCTAGATCACCCAACGCACATTTCACGGCCGTTGGAGACAAGGCTTTGGTCACAGGGCCAGCGATAGTTGTTTCAGAACGCCTAATGAAGAGATCACGGCTCGAGAAGCAAAGGTATCGGACGTAGGACCGAAGATACCGGCTCTAGTACAATTAATACAGCTTTAATGGCTGTAGATGTCAAGGTAGCGGGCACAGGACCTAAGATAGCCGCTATAGATCACCCAACGCACATTTCACGGCCGTTGGAGACAAGGCTTTGGTCACAGGGCCAGCGATAGTTGTTTCAGAACGCCTAATGAAGATTTCACGGCTCGAGAAACAAAGGTATCGGACGTAGGACCCAAGATACCGGCTCTAGTTCAATTAATACAGCTTTAATGGCTGTAGATGTCAAGGTAGCGGGCACAGGACCTATGATAGCCGCTCTAGATCACCCAACGCACATTTCACGGCCGTGGGAGACAAGGCTTTGGTCACAGGGCCTGCGATGTTTGTTTCAGAACGCCTAGTGAAGGTTTTACGGTTCAAGAAGCCGAGCTATCGGATGCAGGACCCAAGATACCGGCTCTAGTACAAATAATGCAGCTTTCATGACTGTAGATGTCAAGGTAGCGGGCACAGGACCTAAGATAGCCGCTCTAGATCACCCAACGCACATTTCACGGCCGTTGGAGACAAGGCTTTGGTCACAGGGCCAGCGATATTTGTTTCAGAACGCCTAATGAAGATTTCACGGCTCGAGAAACAAAGGTATCGGACGTAGGACCCAAGATACCGGCTCTAGTACAAATAATGCAGCTTTCATGGCTGTAGATGTCAAGGTAGCGGGCACAGGACCTAAGATAGCCGCTCTAGATCACCCAACGCACATTTCACGGCCGTTGGAGACAAGGCTTTGGTCACAGGGCCTGCGATGTTTGCTTCAGAACGCCTAGTGAAGGTTTTACGGTTCAAGAAGCCGAGCTATCGGATGCAGGACCCAAGATACCGGCTCTAGTACAAATAATGCAGCTTTCATGACTGTAGATGTCAAGGTAGCGGGCACAGGACCTAAGATAGCCGCTCTAGATCACCCAACGCACATTTCACGGCCGTTGGAGACAAGGCTTTGGTCACAGGGCCTGCGATGTTTGCTTCAGAACGCCTAGTGAAGGTTTTACGGTTCAAGAAGCCGAGCTATCGGATGCAGGACCCAAGATACCGGCTCTAGTACAAATAATGCAGCTTTCATGACTGTAGATGTCAAGGTAGCGGGCACAGGACCTAAGATAGCCGCTCTAGATCACCCAACGCACATTTCACGGCCGTTGGAGACAAGGCTTTGGTCACAGGGCCTGCGATATTTGTCTTGAAGCGCCTAATGAAGATTTCACGGCTCGAGAAACAAAGGTATCGGACGTAGGACCCAAGATACCCGCTCTAGTACAATTAATACAGCTTTAATGGCTGTGGATGTCAAGCTAGCGGGCACAGGACCTAAGATAGCCGCTATAGATCACCCAACGCACATTTCACGGCCGTTGGAGACAAGGCTTTGGTCACAGGGCCTGCGATATTTGCCTTGGAGCGCCTAATGAAGATTTCACGGCTCGAGAAACAAAGGTATCGGACGTAGAACCCAAGATACCGGCTCTAGTACAAATAATGCAGCTATCACGGTTCAAGAAGCCGAGCTATCGGATGCAGAACCCAAGATACCGGCTCTAGTACAAATAATGCAGCTTTCATGACTGTAGATGTCAAGGTAGCGGGCACAGGACCTAAGATAGCCGCTCTAGATCACCCAATGCACATTTCACGGCCGTTGGAGACAAGGCTGTGGTCACAGGGCCTGCGATGTTTGCTTCAGAACTCCTAGTGAAGGTTTTACGGTTCAAGAAGCCGAGCTATCGGATGCAGGACCCAAGATACCGGCTCTAGTACAAATAATGCAGCTTTCATGACTGTAGATGTCACCCAATGCACATTTCACGGCAGTTGGAGACAAGGCTTGGGTCACAGGGCCAGCGATAGTTGTTTCAGAACGCCTAATGAAGAGATCACGGCTCGAGAAGCAAAGGTATCGGACGTAGGACCGAAGATACCGGCTCTAGTACAATTAATACAGCTTTAATGGCTGTAGATGTCAAGGTAGCGGGCACAGGACCTAAGATAGCCGCTCTAGATCACCCAACGCACATTTCACGGCCGTTGGAGACAAGGCTTTGGTCACAGGGCCAGCGATAGTTGTTTCAGAACGCCTAATGAAGAGATCACGGCTCGAGAAGCAAAGGTATCGGACGTAGGACCCAAGATACCGGCTCTAGTTCAATTAATACAGCTTTAATGGCTGTAGATGTCAAGGTAGCGGGCACAGGACCTAAAAAAGCCCCTTTAAAAACCCAAACCCCACTTCCCCGACAAGGCTTTGGTCACAGGGCCAGCGATATTTGTCTTGAAGCGCCTAATGAAGATTTCACGGCTCGAGAAACAAAGGTATCGGACGTAGGACCCAAGATACCGGCTCTAGTACAATTAATACAGCTATCACGGATCAAGAAGACGAGCTATCGGATGCAGAACCCAAGATACCGGCTCTAGTACAAATAATGCAGCTTTCATGACTGTAGATTTCAAGGTAGCGGGCACAGAACCTAAGATAGCCGCTCTAGATCACCCAACGCACATTTCACGGCCGTGGGAGACAAGGCTGTGGTCACAGGGCCTGCGATGTTTGCTCGCCTGGTAAATCCTAAAGGAAAGCAGTTGTACAACACAATAGTCAACCCTCTCAATAAGATGGATTGCGTCTCACCGGGTAGGCCTACTTATTGGCCCACAGATCCACAGAAAGTGCCTGACTTGATTGATTTCGCAGTAACCAAGAGGATTCCACGTAATCGGATCACTGCGGAAACACTACTAGATTTAACTTCCGATCACTCTCCAGTGCTATTCACATTATTAACAAGACCTCAAGTACTTGATCGCCCATATAGGCTTACAAACAACAAAACAAATTGGCTTAAATTTAAAATGTACATGAGTGCCCACATTGACTGTTCGCCGAAACTGGATGCTGCAGAGGACATTGATATGTGCGTCTCTGCACTTGAGTCGATGATGGGAGCTGCAGCAAGAGTATCTACTCCACATGCCTCTTCTTACACCAAACCTGTTGACAGGCCTACGAACCGGCGGATAGAACAATTAGTAACGGAAAAACGACGTCTAAGAAGAGAATGGCAGATTACTCGATCACCAGCAGCAAAACTTCGCCTAAGGCAAGCTAATCGCAACCTCTCCAAGGCGTTAAGACAAGAGGAAAGCTGGGCTCAAAGGAAATACATAGAAAAGCTCAGTCCAACCAGCACTAAACATCCTCTGTGGAAAGCCCACCCAACTTTAAGCGCTCCTACAGAGACAATTTCACCGATAAGGAGTCCAACCGGTGGATGGGCCCGCAGTGACGAAGAGAGGGCATCCGTATTTGCCACACATCTTAAAATGGTTTTCCAGCCAAATCCAACATCAAACTCATCTGTACTTCCCCCTCCGAACACATTAACGGATAGTGAGTACTCGGAACTCCAATCGGACGAGATCACTGCAGTTATTAAAAACCACATAAAGCCGAAAAAAGCCCCTGGCCATGACCTAGTCACACCGAAAATGATCCTAGAACTCCCTATCATTGCAATACAATATATCTGCAAACTGTTCAACGCTATAATAAAAATTGGCTACTTCCCAAGAACATGGAAAAAGTCCACTATCATCATGATTCCTAAAGTGGGAAAGGACAAAACCCAGCCATCATCCTATAGGCCAATTAGTTTGCTGCCATGTCTTTCGAAGCTTTTTGAAAAGGTCTTGCAGATCCGCCTAAACTCATTTCTGGCATCGGAGAACACAATCCCTTCACACCAGTTTGGCTTCCGCGAAAAAACATGGTACAATTGAACAAGTCAATCGCATAACATCCGAAATACGAACAGCATTCGAACTAAAAGAATACTGTGCTGCTGTCTTTCTCGACGTTGCCCAGGCTTTCGATAGAGTTTGGCTGGAGGGTCTGATGTTCAAAATCCGGCAAAAACTGCCACAGTACACACACAAACTCATGGAATCTTACCTTTACAATAGGAAATTCGCTGTAAGATGTAATGGCTCCGTCTCCGCTGATTTTGAAATCAAAGCTGGTGTACCGCAAGGCAGTGTACTCGGCCCATTGCTTTACCTGCTGTACACTGCAGACTTACCAACGAGTTTAGGACTTACAACGTCCACTTTTGCCGATGACACGGCAATCCTTAGCAGATCCAAATGCCCAATACAAGCCTCTGCAAAACTAGAGGAACACCTTAAGGTAGTAGAGGAATGGCTAGCAACCTGGCGTATCCGGGTCAACGAGCAGAAATGCAAACATGTTACATTTACGCTTAACAGAAGAAACTGTCCAGCTCTAATGCTAAACAACGTACCAGTTCCTCAAGCCGTGGATGTCACTTACCTTGGCATCCACCTAGACAGAAGACTAACTTGGCGCAAGCACATCGAAGCAAAAAAAGTCACAGCTTAAACTGAAAGCGAGTAGCCTACATTGGATCATCAATGCTCGGTCCCCTCTACGTCTGGAGTATAAAGTCCTCCTATACAACTCCGTACTGAAACCCATCTGGACTTACGGAGCCGTACTATGGGGAAATGCAAGTACCAGCAATGTCGATATTATACAAAGAGCGCAGTCGAAGATTTTAAGATCAATCACGGGGGCCCCGTGGTATATACGAAACGACAACATTCAAAATGATCTAAATATACCTAGCGTAAAATCTGAAATAGGTACTCAACAACTAAAGTATTCTGCGAAACTGGATGCACACCCAAATGTTCTTGCCAATTCCCTTACGCGAACTAATAATAGAACTCGTCTTAAAAGAAATGACAGACCAACCCAATAACAAGTGATTAGGGCCGCCTGCAATATCCCCAGGATTTATCTTAAGTACTAGTCTAAGAAAAATATCTCAAACTTGTTGTTAGGCTCTAATTTAAGAGTAGATTCAACAAATATATATTAAACGTCAAAAAAAAAAAAAAAAAAAAAGTTAAATTTACATTGAATTTCCTTTTTTTTTGTTTGTTGGCTAAATGGTTCAATTTTAAAGGAAATGGAATTCAATACCAGTGTATATCTTCGTTAGTTAATAATTTTCATTTTTCAGAATTTGAGTATTCATGTAAATTCACAATGTATGATGCTTTAGCTCTATTCAAAATATGTAAACCTTCCTATTTTCAACAGCGACAACAACACAACGAAAGATCTTTCTGCGTGGGAAAAATTAACAAGCTGTAAGTGTATCAAAAACCCAATTTTCCTTATATTTTTATAAATTTATCTGATGAACTGAATTTATTCGGGTGAGCATTAGCATTTAATACATTGTCAATGGACGTATATAGAGCAAAATATTTCTAGAGAAAATGAATTTGTGAGGATATTAGCGTAATCACGCCACGTATATGTATATTTTTTTTTTTTTATATATTTTTTTTCTTTGAAATTTTCTTTTTTCAACTAATGTGAAAAGTTTAATTATAGTAAAGTTAGGAAATCATGAATATTAAGTAGTAGAGTAATTATTAGTAATAAGAATCCACATGCAACATTTGCAACCTTTAAATTCGGATTTGTACCGAGATTTAGCTATTTAGCTAAACATTGTTTTGAAAATGAAGTATTTTTGTAGATCAAATTGATCGATCCTATAGCACGATGATGCTAATTATTTTGAATTGTTTGAATAAATATTAAGTTTATTATGAATCATTAATTTCTTTAGTTCCCTGATGTAGAAGAAGAAGTCCTAACTTTCGTTTTGGGAGTCTGCGATAACTTTCGCTGGCAGGCTCATGGTAGGGTGGGTACAGACGCGGAGCGCAATTATCATCTATAGCGCCTGCAAGAAATGATGTCTGAAACTCTTTTATATTCTTCTTTAATAAAAGTCCAGGCAAGGGATTCGGTTAATATGGATAGCCGACATACATAAAATACGCTGTGAAAATACTAGCTATGACGTTCACAAAGAACCCCCCCACAGGCTGTTTTGCTAGTTGTTTATGAATCCCATTGAGCAGTCATATGCATACTAAACATCTTCTATAAAGTCTATCACACGCGTTCTCAATAGAATTCAAGTGGTTCGGGTAACTCTAGTTGGAAATCGAGGTATAGTCCTGGTGGAACAGCGGGAGTAGGTTTATTCGTTCTGCCTCCATTTTATTGAGCAAAAGGATCGCAGTGTCACTAACCTTTGTGTTTTGCTGACTTATGTCGACAGTTAGAGGGTGCAAAACAGGAGTGTTAGACTGCTACTTTATTTTATTGATATATATGTGTAGTTCTCTTTAGCTATACATATATAAGGCGGGATGTCACAATTTTTTTTTTGAGATTTTGTCGTCATGTGTCACGTTCTATTACAATTGTTACTTCTGTGTTCCTGTGGTGACCAAAGAGCAATACAAAAACTCAGTGAAAAGAACCCAAAATATATTGTTATTAACAGAAAAGATAAGATAAAGATAGATACTTTACAAATAATGCAATTATAAAAATCAAAAATATGGCCGATATCGAATTAGAAGCCACCGAACACAAGAAACTAAATATTTCCAAGGGAGTAATCTACAGCAAGGAATTACGAAATATAGAGGAAACAGAAATACCAAACGAACTAAAATCTCAAAGCGTAACCGAATTATTAAAGAAACAAGAGCAAGGCTGGGCAGAAACGGGACTTATATTTATTACATTCGCCACACACAACCTTCCAGAATCTATTAAAATTATATACGATATACACGTGTCCGCCTGTACTTCCTCTTTCTCTGAGATGCAGAAAATTTCTACGATTTGGCCACCCAAACCCGATGTGCAATAGTTAAGAAGAAACATGCAAAAACTGCTCGCAAATGATAGACACTGCTAAAAAAGAAACTTGCACCAACGAAAAGTGTTGCCTATATTTAAAAATTAACTCCGAATTTGACCCTAAACACAGACCACTGGACCGCGAATGCCCAACATTCATAAAACACCAAGAACTGGTAGCAATCTAAACTACAGAGAAAGTTGACCACATAACAGCTTTATGAATTTACTACTTTCGTCACAACCCGCAACTTAGCAACAGCTACGCATCAACATTAACCAAAGCTGCAACAAATCATGACGCTCGCCCATCAACATCAAAAACAAATACAGCTACAACAACATCGACCCCGACCTATACCACGAAACCATTATCTGACCAGCGAACGAACACTTCATCTCTACCCACATCCTACGACGACCTATTATCAGAGCACCCAAGTACATCGCACCAACACCACCGCAAAGAAGATATGGAAATGGACGTAGACTTCCTCGCTAACTCATAAAATTTAGTAAGCAGAAAAACTAACGACTTAATATTAAGAATATTTCTTAAAGGAAAAAATAACACCCTTTCAACAAATCTCAAAACCACAAAACCCAACCTACCAAATACAAAAACTTCAAAAAGAGCAAAACAGAAAGACAACAACGTCAGCGACAATGCTTAACACATAAAATAACAATGGCCCCCACATGCTGTAATTACCACAATAATAGGCTCACAATACGCTCACATTTCTCTCCCTAAATATAAATAAAGATCATTCAATATAACATAAACGAATACACAAATAATTACAGCGAACTCCAAATATTAATTAAAAAACACATGCGCCATATTTTATCTCTACAAGAAACACATAAAATATACACCTTAATAACAAATGAAGTAAGTAAGTCGTCTCGCCGACTTGGATATACCATACACCAGTAAAACAAATATTTTAAATTTATAATAACCAATGCATTTTCGTATTTTTAAAAAAATCTGTTTGCATGCTTTTTACAAGCATATCTTAGTATTTCGCTCACTCAAGCATTCGAGCACCCTAGCGCCCCCACCAGCCAACGGCCACTTCCGGCCATATGGAAAAACGTTTATATGCATAACTTGACTATTTTTATTCCGATTTTGATCAAATTTGGTATTTTGCTTGATATTAGTATCAAATTTAAGTGTGCTAAATTTGATTGCACAAGGTAGAAAATTACGGGAGATAATCGAGTTTTTTCAAATTACGGGGGCGGAGGGGGGCGTGGCAAAATCTTTACACATCAAAAATGTGCGCAATTACTAAGCAAATATTTATACCAACTATGGTGTCTCTAGCTAAAATAGGTTTTGAGAAAATCGGTTTTATTTGATTTGCGGGGGCGGTAGGGGGCGTGGCAAAATTTTTGTAAATACAAAATGTGCGCATTTACTAAGCAAATATACATACCAAATTTTGTGTCTCTAGTTGCTATAGTGTTTAAGAAAATCGGTTTTATGTAATTTGCGGGGGCGGTAGGGGGCGTAGCAAAATTTTTACACATCAAAAATGTGCGCATTTACTTAGCAAATATACATACCAAATTTTGTGTATCTAGTTGCTATAGTGTTTGAGAAAATCGGTTTTATATCATTTGCGGGGGCGGTAGGGGGCGTGGCAAAAATTTTACAAATATAAAATGTGCGCATTTACTTAGCAAATATACATACCAAATTTTGTGTCTCTAGTTGCTATAGTGTTTGAGAAAATCGGTTTTATATCATTTGCGGGGGCGGTAGGGGGCGTGGCAAAAATTTGAAACAAACTCGATAAGCGTACATATGACACGAGTCTACATACCAAATTTGGTGGCTCTAGCTCTTATAGTCTCCGAGATCTAGGTGTTCATACAGACGGACGGACGGACGGACGGACAGACGGACATGGCTAGATCGTCTCGGCTGTTGATGCTGATCAAGAATATATATACTTTATGGGGTCGGAAAAGCTTCCTTCTGCCTGTTACATACATTTTAGCGACTTTAATATACCATTTCACCCTATGGGTGTATGGTATAAAAACAGCTCAACCTCCAATGGGGGCATAGCTCTCTTGATACACAACTCCCTACAAATTTAAGAAGTAACATTAAACGGTGAACCTCAAATTTAGACTAATCTGTTTGGTAGCGACCACCTTCCTAACCTCTAAAACTCCAATCCAACAAATGCACAACACTTATACTCCAAACCCATTTTTATCTCCGACAAAGCCAACTGGGATCGATTTTCAAAACTCACAGAAGAATACTCATCACAACTAAAAATATGCTCAAACATAAACCAAGAAACAGTTTATCTGTTTCAAAAAATAATTATATCTAGTGCCCATAAAACAATCCCTCAGACAGACCCTATAACCAAACCACGCAACGTACCTTGCACTATGGGAAAAAATCCAATTTTTTTGGCATTAATTCAAAATAATGAGCTAGAGACATGAATTTTTTTTTGGATGTTCGTCAGAGTTTAATTTAATTTCGGATTTTTTTTGTTTTTTCAAATCTAATCAATAAATAAATCTAAATATGAAGAGTTGCACTTGATATTTTTTGCCGTTAGTAAGAATTTGACACTTCTTTTAATTTTTTGTTGTTTTTATACCATACACCCATAGGGTGAAATGGTATATTAAAGTCGCTAAAATGTATGTAACAGGCAGAAGGAAGCTTTTCCGACCCCATAAAGTATATATATTCTTGATCAGCATCAACAGCCGAGACGATCTAGCCATGTCCGTCTGTCCGTCCGTCCGTCCGTCCGTCCGTCCGTCTGTATGAACACCTAGATCTCGGAGACTATAAGAGCTAGAGCCACCAAATTTGGTATGTAGACTCGTGTCATATGTACGCTTATCGAGTTTGTTTCAAATGTTTGCCACGCCCCCTACCGCCCCCGCAAATGATATAAAACCGATTTTCTTAAACACCATAGCAACTAGAGACACAAAATTTGGTATGTATATTTGCTTAGTAAACGCGCACATTTTGTATGTATAAAAATTTTGCCACGCCCCCTACCGCCCCCGCAAATCAAATAAAACCGATTTTCTCAAAACCTATTTTAGCTAGAGACACCATAGTTGGTATAAATATTTGCTTAGTAATTGCGCACATTTTTGATGTGTAAAGATTTTGCCACGCCCCCCTCCGCCCCCGTAATTTGAAAAAACTCGATTATCTCCCGTAATTTTCTACCTTGTGCAATCAAATTTAGCACACTTAAATTTGATACTAATATCAAGCAAAATACCAAATTTGATCAAAATCGGAATAAAAATAGTCAAGTTATGCATATAAACGTTTTTCCATATGGCCGGAGTTGGCCGTTGGCTGGTGGGGGCGCTAGGGTGCTCGAATGCTTGAGTGAGCGAAATACTAAGATATGCTTCTAAAAAGCATGCAAACAGATTTTTTTAAAAATACGAAAATGCATTGGTTATTATAAATTTAAAATATTTGTTTTACTGGTGTATGGTATATCCAAGTCGGCGAGACGACTTACTTACTTCATTTTATATTATGTTTCTTATATTAATATTACAACAAAAATATTTTAGTAACATGTTTTTTATTTATAACTAAAATTAGTCACATTCTTCTTCTAATTCAATATCAAATGCAATATCCTCATTGAATAGGGATTCCGGGCGAAGCAAAGAATAACCCAATCTTCATTCGTTGAATTCAAAATATGAACTGGGTTTATTTACAAAAGTGTTGTGTATATAAATGAACTCTTAAACTCTAGGAGGCGATATTTGTTCTTAAAAATGCTTATTCTAATGTTTATATTTCATGCTCAGCGTTGGTTACTTGATACCGCGCCGCTGTTATAATCTTAAGTGTTTTCCACAGAGTGTGGATGCATGTTTTGTTTGGTATTTAATCAATAATTGTCATATGAATCTTTACGACTTAGTTTTGTTTTTATGTTTTTGTTTTGTTTTGTATATTTCTTTGGTCAATCTGATTTGGTGAAGCCAATTCAGATGAACACGATGTTTAATCTTAAACATTCTGCCAAGGGCCGCCAAATGCGATGTTTTGGAATTTATTTTTATAGTTAATTGTCTTATACAAATTTTTATTAATATTATCATTAGTAAGAAAACTATTGTTAAAGAAGCATGTAAAGTTACATTATGGACACTCAAACCTAGTTAATCTGATGTTCCTTTACCGATTGTAACTGACTTCCTATTCTTACAAATTCTGCTGTATGGTTTACTTCTTCTTCTACTGGATTTCATTTATTTTATATTTGGCATATTACTAATATCGCCCAATGCTTAACAATTTTTGTTTCGGGATATCTACCCACTGCTGATGTGCATTACTATGTTGACTTCTAGCCTTTTTATATGGTGGAAAATTTAAAAAATAACTACTTTTACTTTTCGACTTGTACCAATCTGATCGTTGCTCCACTTTTTTTAAGTATTGCTGATAGCTAAAATTTGAGTTCTTGTTCTGTTTATTCTTAGATGTTGTTCTTTTATAACTATTTTGCCTTGTCTGCCTTTTTTGTAATGCAGATTCGGACAATTTATTACCGGAATCTATTTTGACACTATTTTTTTGATAATCATTATTTAATTCCACCATTGCCATTTCAATATTCTTATTTTGTACTGGAATATATACTTTTTCTTCCATAGTTTTCACTGTACCTCCAAAGTGAGGTCCTGCCGGGGGGCATAAATTTATTTCTTTATTACTTTGAGAAATTATTTCTTTTACCTCAGGTTTTATCTTACCTCCAAGGTGAGGTCCTGCTGGAGGAGTCAAATGCTGACTTATTTCTTGAATTTTGTTGTTGAGTTTCTTTTGAATTGTATTGTATTTATTTTCACGTTTACCTTTGTTCTTCCCCCAACACTGTTGCATACCTGTGACATCTATTGTTGTTGCCACTACCGATTTATTACTTTTCGATCCCGAGACGATCCAACCAAATTGAGTATTTTGGCCTAGTAGGCCATCAATCTTTGTAACTCCCCTTTTAAAATTTGGGTATATACGTTTACCCCCATTATAATATCAACCTTACCAGGTTTATTAAAGGTAGGATCAGCTAATACGTAGGATTGCCATTTTGACATATCCACGTCTACCGTTTTTAATGGAAGAGCTTTCATTAACTTTGGCAACACAATCGCCTCAACCTTAAGATGACTTTTCCAGGGACTTCGCGTCTTCACATCTATTTTTACCTTATATTTTGATTTTTTGGCATTTTTTGAGGACACGCCACTTATTTCTGTATGTTGTTTAATTTTAGGTAATTTTAATATTTGAGCTGCCTCTTCAGACAAAATTGTGCTCTGTGAACCATTATCAATTAGGGCTCTTAGAGTCTTATATCCTCCATTTACATTTTTTACTTGTATTAGGGCTGTGGCCAACAGTGTGGATTGAGCCGTTATACAAGTATTAACTCTCTCCTGTATTTCTTCAAAATGGAGTAGAGTATGGTGTCCTTTACTGCACAATGAACAGACCATCTCATTAGTGCATTCTTTATTGCTTGAATGGTTCAAGCATCGTGTGCACAGCTGCCCTTTTTTGGCCGTTTCATACCTTTCCATAGGTGTCAAACCTTTAAATTTATAGCACTTATACGCTTTATGTACGGCAACTTTGCAAATCGGACATTTATTTTCAAAAACCCCATATGAAACCACTTTTTGCGGGTTTTTCTCTTCTTTCTTCATGGCACTTAGCGAACAATATCTTTGCTCCAAGTATTCCATGACATCAGAAAGCATTTGTATCTGCCTTGTTTTCCTAATCTGACTCTCATACAATTGTAGAGCCTCCCTGTCAAATTTCCTAAGTACGAGTTGTGCGAATATTACGTCAACTTCGTCGGACAAATTTGCTTTCATTTTAATTAAGTGCACTGACTTTACACTGACCTTTACTGACCTTTTACACTCTTTGCGGATTCATTGTTGATCATCGGTAGATCAACGATCCGACTTAATTGTTCGGAAAATACCCTCCGATTATTTTCATACCGCTTGGTCAACAGTTCCCAAGCGGCATTATAACTGTCAGCTGAACCTGACAATAAATGAGCTACCATGCTCCTCGCTTCGCCCTTTAACGCGGATTTCAAATAATTAAACTTAAGAGTAGGACTCAGATCCTCTCTTTTTTCAATCAATTCCCCAAACAATTCCACAAACAGGTCCCATTCTCTAGGCTCTCCAGAAAATGTGGGTACCTGAATTTTCGGCAACACCGGTAATTCGCTTCTCACGGTTACATTCTCAGTTTTAACATTTTCCTTGTTACTCATTTTCATTTCTAGCATTGACAATGAATTCTGGACATCAAATTGTAAATCATAACCAATTCAACTGCCGCCGTGTGCAGACGTGTTTTTTAATGCACTCCGCAAAAATTGAGTGTAATAAAAAAAAAAAAAAAAAAAAAAGTCTGCGTTTGCAAAAAGTTGTGTAGGGCTCTCAGTCACCTCAGAGACGCCTATTTACAATCATATTGCTATTAGATTGCTCTAATAGCAATAAATACTAAGTTGCAACAACAAAGTGCGTAATTTTTACAAAAGCCATGTCCACCAATTCGGGCCCAAGCTCTCTCAATCCCCACCAGCAACAGCTACAAGAACTAATTGTACAACAACAACGTGAGCGTCGACTCTCGGTCCAACGCAACAACGCGTACTTTTCGGTGGTGTCGCCGACCCCACCGAATGCTAACGTAAGCAATAACACCGAAAGTGCCAGCCACTCAGCAATTAACAGCAACCTACCGTGGAGAGAGCAGTGTGCTTCTCCATCAATATCGATAACTGGGTCACCGATTGCACCAACCAGCACCGTCAGCTCGTTGACAGCAACTACTGCAACGTCCGCCGAAGTATTGACCTGCCTCAAGCCGTCAACGACAAGTCGCCCAGAGTCAGCCACAATAGTAAACCCAACGACTTCTGTCCAAACTGGAATGGACAGATATATTAAAATAACTAAGCAGAAGCTAAGCCCGCAATAGAAAAAAAGTAACCAAACCAAATGAACGAGTAGCACCCCTTAGCGGGAATCGTTTTAAAATTCTTGCCGATCAGCAAGACGATCAAGCCGGCGCTGTAGATAAAGTTAAATCGGCTAGACCACCCCCTTTATACATCCGTGGAGCCAACTGATTTCGAAGCTAGTGGAAACAGTAGGGGCAAATAACTTTGTTGTAACCCCTCTCAATAGGGGTAACATTAAAGAAATTAAATGTCAAGCCCAAACTGAGGACAATTTCCGCATCATCGAAAAGTACCTCCGTAATGCTAACATCAACTTCTATACCTACCAACTAAAAAGCAGTAAAGGGCTCCAGGTTGTGTTAAAGGGGATTGAGCCATCGGTCCCTACTCAAGAAATAGCAGACGCGTTGGTCGAAAAAGGGTTTGCGGTCAAGTCCGTTGTCAACATCATCAACAGGAATAAAGTCGCACAACCGCTCTTTAAAATCGAGCTCCAACCAGATGCAAAGCGGTCGAAGCCAAATGAAGTGCACCCGATCTACAACCTACAGCTTCTACTGCACAGAAGAATCACCGTAGAGGAGCCCCATAAGAGACGCCAACCACCGCAGTGTAAAAACTGCCAGGAATACAACCACACCTCTAACAATTGCAATCTTAGGTCAGTGTGTGTTGGCTGCGGTGAACATCATGAAGATGGAATTTGCACCAAGGACAGAAACAACGTCGCACTAAGACTATGCAGCAACTGTGGAGGGAACCACACGGCCAACTACAGAGGATGTCCTGTCTTTAAGGATCTTAAATCACACCTAAACGGGCGCAAACCCCCAGCCGGACCAAAAATCATCTTCAACGCCTCCAAAACTACACCGGAGGTTTTCTTCGCCAAGGCTGTTAGATCATCCAACATGACTGCTACAACCAGTCCTAGTGTATCCTTCGCTAGTGTGCTCCGAACTGGACAGACGGAGCCCGCGAAAGAGACCCCGTCACTCCGCCATCTACAGAATCCGCAACCTAGCGCACCAGAGCTTGGCCAGCAAACTCCAAGTGGTCTAGAGGCCCTATTGATCTCACTCAATCAAAACATGACCACTTTTATGACGTTCATGCAAAACTGTATGCACGAACTAATGCGGAATCAAAACCTGCTTATCCAGAAGCTTATCGAGAATAAATAATGGCTTCCCTACGCCTATGTCTTTGGAATGCTAACGGCATCTCCAAGCACAAAAATGAACTGCAACTATTCCTAGACTCAAGTGAAATCGACGTTTTGCTGATTTCGGAAACACATTTAACATCAAAAAATAATTTTCAAATACCAAAATATACCTTCTACGCAACAAACCATCCAGACGGAAAAGCTCATGGCGGGACCGGTATCCTATTCAAAAACCGTATAAAACACTCGTTCCTCAACAGATTTGAAACACAGCACCTACAAGCAACTGCTATAACCGTCCAAACCAGCTGCGGCAACACTACATTGGTCGCCCTGTACTGCCCACCACGCTTCTCAATCTCTGAAAAGGAATTTACCGATTTCTTTAACACACTCGGAGATCGCTTCATTGCAGCAGGGGACTATAACGCCAAACATACGCACTGGGGATCTCGCCTGGTAAATCCTAAAGGAAAGCAGTTGTACAACGCAATAGTCAACCCTCTCAATAAGATGGATTGCGTCTCACCGGGAAGGCCTACTTATTGGCCCACAGATCCACAGAAAGTGCCTGACTTGATTGATTTCGCAGTAACCAAGAGGATTCCACGTAATCGGATCACTGCGGAAACACTACTAGATTTAACTTCCGATCACTCTCCAGTGCTATTCACATTATTAACAAGACCTCAAGTACTTGATCGCCCATATAGGCTTACAAACAACAAAACAAATTGGCTTAAATTTAAAATGTACATGAGTGCCCACATTGACTGTTCGCCGAAACTGGATGCTGCAGAGGACATTGATATGTGCGTCTCTGCACTTGAGTCGATGATGGGAGCTGCAGCAAGAGTATCTACTCCACATGCCTCTTCTTACACCAAACCTGTTGACAGGCCTACGAACCGGCGGATAGAACAATTAGTAACGGAAAAACGACGTCTAAGAAGAGAATGGCAGATTACTCGATCACCAGCAGCAAAACTTCGCCTAAGGCAAGCTAATCGCAACCTCTCCAAGGCGTTAAGACAAGAGGAAAGCTGGGCTCAAAGGAAATACATAGAAAAGCTCAGTCCAACCAGCACTAAACATCCTCTGTGGAAAGCCCACCCAACTTTAAGCGCTCCTACAGAGACAATTTCACCGATAAGGAGTCCAACCGGTGGATGGGCCCGCAGTGACGAAGAGAGGGCATCCGTATTTGCCACACATCTTAAAATGGTTTTCCAGCCAAATCCAACATCAAACTCATCTGTACTTCCCCCTCCGAACACATTAACGGATAGTGAGTACTCGGAACTCCAATCGGACGAGATCACTGCAGTTATTAAAAACCACATAAAGCCGAAAAAAGCCCCTGGCCATGACCTAGTCACACCGAAAATGATCCTAGAACTCCCTATCATTGCAATACAATATATCTGCAAACTGTTCAACGCTATAATAAAAATTGGCTACTTCCCAAGAACATGGAAAAAGTCCACTATCATCATGATTCCTAAAGTGGGAAAGGACAAAACCCAGCCATCATCCTATAGGCCAATTAGTTTGCTGCCATGTCTTTCGAAGCTTTTTGAAAAGGTCTTGCAGATCCGCCTAAACTCATTTCTGGCATCGGAGAACACAATCCCTTCACACCAGTTTGGCTTCCGCGAAAAACATGGTACAATTGAACAAGTCAATCGCATAACATCCGAAATACGAACAGCATTCGAACTAAAAGAATACTGTGCTGCTGTCTTTCTCGACGTTGCCCAGGCTTTCGATAGAGTTTGGCTGGAGGGTCTGATGTTCAAAATCCGGCAAAAACTGCCACAGTACACACACAAACTCATGGAATCTTACCTTTACAATAGGAAATTCGCTGTAAGATGTAATGGCTCCGTCTCCGCTGATTTTGAAATCAAAGCTGGTGTACCGCAAGGCAGTGTACTCGGCCCATTGCTTTACCTGCTGTACACTGCAGACTTACCAACGAGTTTAGGACTTACAACGTCCACTTTTGCCGATGACACGGCAATCCTTAGCAGATCCAAATGCCCAATACAAGCCTCTGCAAAACTAGAGGAACACCTTAAGGTAGTAGAGGAATGGCTAGCAACCTGGCGTATCCGGGTCAACGAGCAGAAATGCAAACATGTTACATTTACGCTTAACAGAAGAAACTGTCCAGCTCTAATGCTAAACAACGTACCAGTTCCTCAAGCCGTGGATGTCACTTACCTTGGCATCCACCTAGACAGAAGACTAACTTGGCGCAAGCACATCGAAGCAAAAAAGTCACAGCTTAAACTGAAAGCGAGTAGCCTACATTGGATCATCAATGCTCGGTCCCCTCTACGTCTGGAGTATAAAGTCCTCCTATACAACTCCGTACTGAAACCCATCTGGACTTACGGAGCCGTACTATGGGGAAATGCAAGTACCAGCAATGTCGATATTATACAAAGAGCGCAGTCGAAGATTTTAAGATCAATCACGGGGGCCCCGTGGTATATACGAAACGACAACATTCAAAATGATCTAAATATACCTAGCGTAAAATCTGAAATAGGTACTCAACAACTAAAGTATTCTGCGAAACTGGATGCACACCCAAATGTTCTTGCCAATTCCCTTACGCGAACTAATAATAGAACTCGTCTTAAAAGAAATGACAGACCAACCCAATAACAAGTGATTAGGGCCGCCTGCAATATCCCCAGGATTTATCTTAAGTACTAGTCTAAGAAAAATATCTCAAACTTGTTGTTAGGCTCTAATTTAGGAGTAGATTCAACAAATATATATTAAACGTTAAAAAAAAAAAAAAAAAAAAAAAATTGTAAATCATCCGTAATATTCTTAAATTTTGCATCACTTGTTAATACTTGACATGCCTGTACTTTCTCCCATAAATAGTTAATTTTATTAATATATAATATCCATGTCCCATTGCCTGTTGACTTCAACTCTACTACCTCCAAATATTCCTGGAGCTGTCGGACTCTATCCATAAATATCTCCTGGTTAACCTTAGGGTTTTCATTACTGGAGGTCGCATTCCCGCGCGACTCTCCTATGCTATCATCAATTATATCTGACATGTTTGCCTCCGCTTCAACGCACACCGACTTACTAGTGCGTGGTTTTTCTGCCTCTCCTATGGCAATAATTTTGGCAACTATCGTTAATGCTTCTTCATGTATTTTATTTATGAAATAATCATGATCGAAATTTGGAGCAGTTTGGATCAATTTTTTGTTATTAGGTATCCATTGATTCCTTATCTGTTTTACTTCCTCTACAACTTTGCTAGTTATATAATGATAATAATAAATATGAAGTACTTATGACTATTTTAATTTATATCTTATCTGATGATCCTGTTCGCTGCTGCTTGTCCGCCCATGGGTAGAGTTCGCCGTTTTTTTTTTTTACTGTGCCGTCTCTCAGCTGCTGTTGTCCAGGGCCTATGGGCTCAGGCGATACCGGTGCCGGTCAGCGCACCAGACTTCCTTGTATTGGCAGTGTACGTTCTCCAGCGACCCAGGGCACTCTTTGGGGCGCTCTATCAATCTCCTTGCCAGGACTTCTCTTACGTCTTGCGGGCGCCTGCCACCGTCCTTCTCTCGTCTCTGCAAATCTAAGTAGTTGCCTTGCTGCTGTTGGTAGTTGCCAATTTGCAACTACATATAGTGTATATATACACTAGTTCACTTTTTTCGATATTAGGGCTTCGAATACGCCACACACCAACTTTATATTTTTATAATTTTTTAACGCTGCCGAAATTATTGCAGTTGCTCCACTAGCCAAACTGCCTTTAAATACTCGGTCTCGCGCACTTTTTATTTATTAAGCAATATTTTGCTTTTATATTTTACTCTGTCTCTTACCACTGGTGGGGGAAAACAAGAGTTTTTTATTTTGCTACCTTTAGCTGATCTTAGCATTTACACTTGCATAAGAATCCAGACTTTAAGGAGCTGATTCATTCTCTGAGTCTCTTACCACTGGTGGGGGAAAACTACAGAGTTCCTTTTACTCGAAGGACCAAAATGAATAGGGCTTCCAGGGCGAAGGAAAGAATAACCCAATCTTCATTCGTTGAATTCAAAATATGAACTGATTTTATTTACAAAAGTGTTGTGTATATAAATGAACTCTTAAACTCTAGGAGGCGACATTTGTTCTTAAAAATGCTTATTCTAATGTTTATATTTCATGCTCAGCGTTGGTTACTTGATACCGCGCCGCTGTTATAATCTTAAGTGTTTTCCACAGAGTGTGGATGCATGTTTTGTTTGGTATTTAAACAATAATTGTCATATGAATCTTTACGACTTAGTTTTGTTTTTATGTTTTTGTTTCGTTTTGTATATTTCTTTGGTCAATCTGATTTGGTGAAGCCAATTCAGATGAACACGATGTTTAATCTTAAACACTCATCTTCTGTCCATTCGTCACTTGAATCACCTTCATGATTTTTCAAAATATGATCGGGAGATTCAAGTAGCGCAACAAATTCATTCGGAATATTAATTTTTTTATTTAATTTTTGGCGTTCATTTAGGCAGAGGCTGGATAATAGAGGATCCGACGAGTCTAATGCTCTGTTAAAAACATCGGTTATGTTATCCAATCTACTGCATTTTCTTGCATGAGATCTTCTGTCATTCTTGTATATTTTATTTCTGGCCTCAGATGCGTTCTCTCCAAGCACTCCGACAGGAACTATGCATTTATTCATTATTTGGTGTCCGTGTACCAATACTTTGTGTACTGTCGGTGACATTGAGTACCAATCATACAATTTCATGTAAAGCTCGAAAGTGTGGGCGCAGAAGTCTTTGAATTTTTCGACATTAATCTTAAATTCGGAAGATATTGCAATTAATATTATATAAAAATTCTTTATAATTTCATGCTAGCGAGCTCTGATGCTAACTTTCTTTTTAAACGACATCCTGCATTTTCATAATTTAAACATTTACGTCCAGCTTTATTTGGAGACGTCTCGTGCTCACCAATAGTAATTACAACATTGCCATCAAGCCAAGTAGAATGTTTAACTTTAAATCGATCTAACATTCGATTGCATTTCAACAAACATTTTTTTATGTAGTGAATAAATTTCTCGATTTTTTTTTGGGATAATTTTTTGAAGATCTTCATTCACATTGTTGTTAAAAGATTCGGCAATAAACGATATTACAGCGTCTTCTTGGCGGTTGTTGCAGCTCCAAATTTCGAGCAGCACTGAGCTTCTAAGCTTAAGCGCACCTACAACATGTCAATTTTAAGGAAAAGGGGCAAAAACGGGGAAAAGTTATTAATTAGACCTTATAGTATAAGGTTTAGTTAATTACCCTTAAGTAAAACTGCCGAGGCCTAGCGAGGACTGTCAAAGTAATACTCCACAGAACACAAACATATTTGTTAGGGTTAAGCTAAAAATACGAATGAACAACACATTGCACAGTTACACAAAAACACAGAAGTATACAAAATCACTTCGGACACTTATTATACATACCTTTATTAACTTTTTCCATAGTAACTTTTAATTTATGCGATTAACAAACAAATTTAATACAGCTGAAAAGTTGCGATCTATTTGGCGCGCTTTTTCACGCTGCAATGCAACTCTAAATCAGCTGACTTTGTAAAATTATCAAATAATAGGGGTAGTCAACAAAAATTAAAAAAAAATATTTTGATTCTATTTAATCAATTTGGAATTGGGAAAAAATATTTGTTTGGCGATTTGAGACAACAAAAAAATTTGATTAATGCCAAGATATCGTAATTTTTTCCCATAGTGCCTTGGTGGAACAATAATCTACAAAAACTTAGAGACGATGAAGTTAAGAAATGGCACGCGCTAAAAAGAAACATCTGTACCCAGAACATCATATAATTTAGCACCCAACACATCTCCAAAAACAATTTGGAGTAACATCAGGCGCTTCTGCGGCCTAAATGACCAATTCAGGGAATGGAAAACGGGACCTAAAATCTTAAACTACATAAAAAACTTCATGACGAACAGAAAAATGACAGTACGAATAAACACCAACAACTCCCCCTTCCACCCTATCCATAACGGCATCCCCCAGGGCTTGGCATTCTCACTAAAAACATACCGACTCCCCCGATCTAATAATAAAATATAGCAGAAAACACAACAACCATTTCAGCCCACGAAACTACCTACTCCGACTACTACTCCGTGGAATATAACCCAAATAATCCCAGACACGACTCTAAGAAACTTTTATAAAAAAACACATGCCCCCAAACATAAGTGCAAAGCCGAATTCATTCAAATTAACACCATTGACAAGCTTAAATACACATACATCTATACAGATGGATCCCAAAACAAGACTATCACTACCTTTGCCATCACAAATAACACCGATACCATTAAAACATATCTCCTACCCCACTACTCCTCCGCATTTCCCGCAGAACTCATTGCAATAGTAGAAGCTCTAGAAACCAAGTTGCTGAAAAAAGATGTCAAGTTTATAATGGGTCCATGCGAGCTTCAAGCGTTGCAGCAATTGAAGATGACAATAATAAATGGCAATAACCGAGCTGCAAAAGATGGTTTTAGAGCAGTATTACTTAATATTTGACAACAATTTGCATCCGATTTGTTTTCGGAGGAAATCATCTGAATCAGAGTCGAAAAAGCCTTGCTACATTGTTAAAATCAAGTCAAAGCTAGATACGCCAAGGGAAGTAGCGCAATGAACTGTTTAAGCCGTTACCCGCAGTCGTGCTTAGTAGTAAAAGATGAAATAATCAAAGCTAAGCGTTACAGTCGGTATGATGTGAAGAAAGCAACCAAAGGCAATGATGACAACTACGAGTGTTGACTATATGAGGTTTTTGGCGATATGTGGCTGAGAACGACGAGTTGTTGTCTTCCGGATCAGAACCATTATTAGGAGGGCCGAGTGTAAAGATGAGATGGCGATCGGCAGTTTTGAAATTAAATATTAACTTCAAAGAAACAAATGTATTTCACCTCAATTTTAAACATACATATAACCTTGTAATAAACTTCCTTTATGCAGTCCTCGGTAGATGAGTTGTCTAAGTGGCCCAGTCAATTAGGCAACTGAACAACGAGGATCCGGGTTCGAATCCCAGGCTAGTGTATGGATGTAGTTTTCGTCTAAGCCGAAGGCCAGAGTTGCCAGTGCTTGTAAAATATAGTTATGTTGATAGTTTACAACTATATCCTATACTTATAATAATAATAAAACTTCCTTTATTCTAAAGTTAGCCTCACATACATGTAGACGGCATATATGGCACATGTAAAGAAATCAACAGAGTTTCAATAAGTTGATGAGTGTAATACTCTAGCCTTTGGTTGGGCATATGACCACTTTACATAGTGTATGCGTATTTTATAGTGCTGTGGGTGAATAGGGCTTCCAGGGCGAAGAAAAGAGTAACCCGATCTTCATTTGTTGAATTCAAAATATGAACTGATTTTATTTACAAAAGTGTTGTGTATATAAATGAACTCTTAAACTCTAGGAGGCGACATTTGTTCTTAAAAATGCTTATTGTAATGTTTATATTTCATGCTCAGCGTTGGCTACTTGATACCGCGGCGCTGTTATAATCTTAAGTGTTTTCCACACAGGGTGGATGCATGTTTTGTTTGGTATTAAGCAATAATTGTCATATGAATCTTTATGACTTAGTTCTGTTTTTATGTTTTTGTTTCGTTTTGTATATTTCTTTGGTCAATCTGATTTGGTGAAGCCAATTCAGATGAACACGATGTTTAATCTTAAACATTCTGCAAAGGGCCGCCAAATGCGACGTTTTGGAATTTATTTTTATAGTTAATTGACTTATACAAATTTATTTTAATATTATCATTAGTTAGATAACTATTGTTAAGGAATAGTTAGTCAATCTGATGTTTCTTTACCGATTGTAACTGACTTCCTATTCTTACCAACTCTGCTGTATGGTTTACTAAATGGGCTTCTACTGGATTTCATATTATTTTATATTTGGCATATTACTAATATCGCCCAATGCATCACAATTTTTGTTTCGGGATATCTACCCACTGCTGATGTGCATTACTATGTTGACTTCTAGCCTTTTTATATGGTGGAAAATTTAAAAAATACCTACTTTTACTTTTTGACTTGTTTCAATCTGATCTTTGCTCCACTTTGTTTAAATATTGCTGATAGCTAAAATTTGAATTGTTATTTTGTTTATTCTTAGATGTTGTCCTTTTATAAATATTTTGCCTTGTCCGCCCGTTTTGTAATGCAGATTCGGACAATTTATTACCGGAATCTATTTTCACATTATTTTTTTGACATTCATTATTTAATTCAACCATTGCCACCTGAATATTCTTATTTTGTACTGGGATATCCACTTTTTCTTCCCCAGTTTTCACTGTACCTCCAAAGTGAGGTCCTGCCGGGGGCCATAAATTTATTTCTTTATTACTTTGAGAAATTGTTTCTTTTACCTCAGGTTTTATCTTACCTCCAATGTGAGGTCCTGCTGGAGGAGTCAAATGCTGACTTATTTCTTGAATTTTGTTGTTGAGTTTGTTTTTAATTGTATTGGATTTATTTTCACGTTTACCTTTGTTCTTCTCCCATCGCTGTTGCATACCTGTGACATCTATTGTTGTTGCCACTACCGATTTATTATTTTTCGATTTGGTGCATCCCGAGACGATTCAACCAAATTTAGTATTTTGGCCTAGTAGGCCATCAATCTTTGTAACTCCCCCTTTTAAAATTTGGGTATATACATTTACCCCCATTATTATATCAACCTTACCAGGTTTATTAAAGGTAGGATCAGCTAATACGTAGGATTGCCATTTTGACATATCCACGTCTACCGTTTTTAATGGAAGAGCTTTCATTATCTTTGGCAACACAATCGCTTGAACCTTGTGATGTCTTTTCCAGGGACTTACGTCTTCACATCTATTTTTACCTTATATTTTGATTTTTTGGCATTTATTGAGGACACGCCACTTATTTTTGTATGTTGTTTTACTTTAGGTAATTTTAATATTTGAGCTGCCTCTTCAGACAAAATGGTGCTCTGTGAACCATTATCAATAAGGGCTCTTAGAGTCTTATATCCTCCACTTACATTTTTTACTTGTATTAGGGCTGTGGCCAACAGTGTGGGTTGAGCCGTTATACAAGTATTAACTCTCTCCTGTATTTCTTCAAAATGGAGTAGAGTATGGTGTCCTTTACTGCACAATGAACAGACCATCTCATTAGTGCATTCTTTATTGCTTGAATGGTTCAAGCATCGTGTGCAAAGCTGTACTTTTTTGGCCGTTTCAAACCTTTCCATAGGTGTCAAACCTTTAAATTTATAGCACTTATACGCTTTATGCCCGGCAACTTTGCAAATCCGGCAGTTATTTTCAAAAACCCCATATGAAACCACTTTTTGCGGGTTTTTCTCTTCTTTCCTCATGGCACTTAGCGAACAATATCTTTGCTCCAAGTATTCCATGACATCAGAAAGCATTTGTATCTGCCTTGTTTTTCTAATCGGACTCTCATACAATTGAAGAGCCTCTCTATCAAATTTCCTAAGTATGAGTTGTGCGAATATTACGTCAACTTCATCGGACAAATTTGCTTTAATTTTAATTAAGTGCACTGACTTTACACTGACCTTTACTGACCTTTTACACTCTTTGCGGATTCATTGTTGATCATCGGTAGATCAACGATCCGACTTAATTGTTCGGAAAATACCCTCCGATTATTTTCATACCGCTTGGTCAACAGTTCACAAGCGGCACTATAACTGTCAGCTGAACCTGACAATAAATGAGCTACCATGCTCCTCGCTTCGCCCTTTAATGCGGATTTTAAATAATTGAATTTAAGAGTAAGACTTAGATCCTCTCTATTTTCAATTAATTCTGCAAATAACTCTACAAACAGGTCCCATTCTCTTGGCTCTCCAGAGAATGTGGGTACCTGAATTTTCGGCAACACCGGTAGTTCGTCTCTCACGGTTACATTCTCAGTTTTACAATCTTCCTTATTGCTCATTTTCATTTCTTAGCCTGACAATGAATTCTGGACATCGAATTCTAAATCATCCATAACATACTTTACTTTTACATCTTTTGTCACTACCTGGCACGCCTGTGCTTTCTCCCATAAATAATTAATCTTATTAATATATATTATGCATGTCTCATTGCCTGTTGAGTTGTCTATAGTACGTAAATCTTTGGTTACCATATCTAAATAACCGTGGAGCTGTCGGACTCTTTCCATAAATATATCCTGGTTAACCTCTGCATTTTCATTACTGGAGGTCGCATTTCCGCGCGACTCTCCTTTGCTATCATCACCCATTTCTGACATATTAGCTTCTGCTTCAACTAACACCGACTTACTAGTGCCTGGTTTTTCTGACTCTCCTGTAGCTATTATTTTGGCAACTATCTTTAACACTTCTTCATGAATTTTATCTTTGAAATACTGATGATCGATCCCCTGCTGTAGCAATTCGTTATGATTAGGTATCCATTGATTTCTTATCTCTTTTACTTTCTCGATCACCTTGCTAGTTAAGTTTCTAGTTTCTAAAGCTTCTAACTGCTTTAACCTTGTATGCAACTCTAACTGCTTCCTAACTTCCTTTATTCTAAAGTTAGCCTCACATACATGTAGACGGCATATATGGCACATGTAAAGAAATCAACAGAGTTTCAATAAGTTGATGAGTGTAATACTCTAGCCTTTGGTTGGGCATATGACCACTTTACATAGTGTATGCGTATTTTATAGTGCTGTGGGTGAATAGGGCTTCCAGGGCGAAGAAAAGAGTAACCCGATCTTCATTTGTTGAATTCAAAATATGAACTGATTTTATTTACAAAAGTGTTGTGTATATAAATGAACTCTTAAACTCTAGGAGGCGACATTTGTTCTTAAAAATGCTTATTGTAATGTTTATATTTCATGCTCAGCGTTGGCTACTTGATACCGCGGCGCTGTTATAATCTTAAGTGTTTTCCACACAGGGTGGATGCATGTTTTGTTTGGTATTAAGCAATAATTGTCATATGAATCTTTATGACTTAGTTCTGTTTTTATGTTTTTGTTTCGTTTTGTATATTTCTTTGGTCAATCTGATTTGGTGAAGCCAATTCAGATGAACACGATGTTTAATCTTAAACATTCTGCAAAGGGCCGCCAAATGCGACGTTTTGGAATTTATTTTTATAGTTAATTGACTTATACAAATTTATTTTAATATTATCATTAGTTAGATAACTATTGTTAAGGAATAGTTAGTCAATCTGATGTTTCTTTACCGATTGTAACTGACTTCCTATTCTTACCAACTCTGCTGTATGGTTTACTAAATGGGCTTCTACTGGATTTCATATTATTTTATATTTGGCATATTACTAATATCGCCCAATGCATCACAATTTTTGTTTCGGGATATCTACCCACTGCTGATGTGCATTACTATGTTGACTTCTAGCCTTTTTATATGGTGGAAAATTTAAAAAATACCTACTTTTACTTTTTGACTTGTTTCAATCTGATCTTTGCTCCACTTTGTTTAAATATTGCTGATAGCTAAAATTTGAATTGTTATTTTGTTTATTCTTAGATGTTGTCCTTTTATAAATATTTTGCCTTGTCCGCCCGTTTTGTAATGCAGATTCGGACAATTTATTACCGGAATCTATTTTCACATTATTTTTTTGACATTCATTATTTAATTCAACCATTGCCACCTGAATATTCTTATTTTGTACTGGGATATCCACTTTTTCTTCCCCAGTTTTCACTGTACCTCCAAAGTGAGGTCCTGCCGGGGGCCATAAATTTATTTCTTTATTACTTTGAGAAATTGTTTCTTTTACCTCAGGTTTTATCTTACCTCCAATGTGAGGTCCTGCTGGAGGAGTCAAATGCTGACTTATTTCTTGAATTTTGTTGTTGAGTTTGTTTTTAATTGTATTGGATTTATTTTCACGTTTACCTTTGTTCTTCTCCCATCGCTGTTGCATACCTGTGACATCTATTGTTGTTGCCACTACCGATTTATTATTTTTCGATTTGGTGCATCCCGAGACGATTCAACCAAATTTAGTATTTTGGCCTAGTAGGCCATCAATCTTTGTAACTCCCCCTTTTAAAATTTGGGTATATACATTTACCCCCATTATTATATCAACCTTACCAGGTTTATTAAAGGTAGGATCAGCTAATACGTAGGATTGCCATTTTGACATATCCACGTCTACCGTTTTTAATGGAAGAGCTTTCATTATCTTTGGCAACACAATCGCTTGAACCTTGTGATGTCTTTTCCAGGGACTTACGTCTTCACATCTATTTTTACCTTATATTTTGATTTTTTGGCATTTATTGAGGACACGCCACTTATTTTTGTATGTTGTTTTACTTTAGGTAATTTTAATATTTGAGCTGCCTCTTCAGACAAAATGGTGCTCTGTGAACCATTATCAATAAGGGCTCTTAGAGTCTTATATCCTCCACTTACATTTTTTACTTGTATTAGGGCTGTGGCCAACAGTGTGGGTTGAGCCGTTATACAAGTATTAACTCTCTCCTGTATTTCTTCAAAATGGAGTAGAGTATGGTGTCCTTTACTGCACAATGAACAGACCATCTCATTAGTGCATTCTTTATTGCTTGAATGGTTCAAGCATCGTGTGCAAAGCTGTACTTTTTTGGCCGTTTCAAACCTTTCCATAGGTGTCAAACCTTTAAATTTATAGCACTTATACGCTTTATGCCCGGCAACTTTGCAAATCCGGCAGTTATTTTCAAAAACCCCATATGAAACCACTTTTTGCGGGTTTTTCTCTTCTTTCCTCATGGCACTTAGCGAACAATATCTTTGCTCCAAGTATTCCATGACATCAGAAAGCATTTGTATCTGCCTTGTTTTTCTACAATTGAAGAGCCTCTCTATCAAATTTCCTAAGTATGAGTTGTGCGAATATTACGTCAACTTCATCGGACAAATTTGCTTTAATTTTAATTAAGTGCACTGACTTTACACTGACCTTTACTGACCTTTTACACTCTTTGCGGATTCATTGTTGATCATCGGTAGATCAACGATCCGACTTAATTGTTCGGAAAATACCCTCCGATTATTTTCATACCGCTTGGTCAACAGTTCACAAGCGGCACTATAACTGTCAGCTGAACCTGACAATAAATGAGCTACCATGCTCCTCGCTTCGCCCTTTAATGCGGATTTTAAATAATTGAATTTAAGAGTAAGACTTAGATCCTCTCTATTTTCAATTAATTCTGCAAATAACTCTACAAACAGGTCCCATTCTCTTGGCTCTCCAGAGAATGTGGGTACCTGAATTTTCGGCAACACCGGTAGTTCGTCTCTCACGGTTACATTCTCAGTTTTACAATCTTCCTTATTGCTCATTTTCATTTCTTAGCCTGACAATGAATTCTGGACATCGAATTCTAAATCATCCATAACATACTTTACTTTTACATCTTTTGTCACTACCTGGCACGCCTGTGCTTTCTCCCATAAATAATTAATCTTATTAATATATATTATGCATGTCTCATTGCCTGTTGAGTTGTCTATAGTACGTAAATCTTTTGTTACCATATCTAAATAACCGTGGAGCTGTCGGACTCTTTCCATAAATATATCCTGGTTAACCTCTGCATTTTCATTACTGGAGGTCGCATTTCCGCGCGACTCTCCTTTGCTATCATCACCCATTTCTGACATATTCGCTTCTGCTTCAACTAACACCGACTTACTAGTGCCTGGTTTTTCTGACTCTCCTGTAGCTATTATTTTGGCAACTATCTTTAACACTTCTTCATGAATTTTATCTTTGAAATACTGATGATCGATCCCCTGCTGTAGCAATTCGTTATGATTAGGTATCCATTGATTACTTATCTCTTTTACTTTCTTGATCACCTTGCTAGTTAAGTTTCTAGTTTCTAAAGCTTCTAACTGCTTTAACCTTGTATGCAACTCTAACTGCTTCCTAACTTCCTTTATTCTAAAGTTAGCCTCACATACATGTAGACGGCATATATGGCACATGTAAAGAAATCAACAGAGTTTCAATAAGTTGACGAGTGTAATACTCTAGCCTTTGGTTGGGCATATGACCACTTTACATAGTGTATGCGTATTTTATAGTGCTGTGGGTGAATAGGGCTTCCAGGGCGAAGAAAAGAGTAACCCGATCTTCATTTGTTGAATTCAAAATATGAACTGATTTTATTTACAAAAGTGTTGTGTATATAAATGAACTCTTAAACTCTAGGAGGCGACATTTGTTCTTAAAAATGCTTATTGTAATGTTTATATTTCATGCTCAGCGTTGGCTACTTGATACCGCGGCGCTGTTATAATCTTAAGTGTTTTCCACACAGGGTGGATGCATGTTTTGTTTGGTATTAAGCAATAATTGTCATATGAATCTTTATGACTTAGTTCTGTTTTTATGTTTTTGTTTCGTTTTGTATATTTCTTTGGTCAATCTGATTTGGTGAAGCCAATTCAGATGAACACGATGTTTAATCTTAAACATTCTGCAAAGGGCCGCCAAATGCGACGTTTTGGAATTTATTTTTATAGTTAATTGACTTATACAAATTTATTTTAATATTATCATTAGTTAGATAACTATTGTTAAGGAAGCATGACAAGTTACATGATGGACGCTCAAAACCTAGTCAATCTGATGTTTCTTTACCGATTGTAACTGACTTCCTATTCTTACCAACTCTGCTGTATGGTTTACTAAATGGGCTTCTACTGGATTTCATATTATTTTATATTTGGCATATTACTAATATCGCCCAATGCATCACAATTTTTGTTTCGGGATATCTACCCACTGCTGATGTGCATTACTATGTTGACTTCTAGCCTTTTTATATGGTGGAAAATTTAAAAAATACCTACTTTTACTTTTTGACTTGTTTCAATCTGATCTTTGCTCCACTTTGTTTAAATATTGCTGATAGCTAAAATTTGAATTGTTATTTTGTTTATTCTTAGATGTTGTCCTTTTATAAATATTTTGCCTTGTCCGCCCGTTTTGTAATGCAGATTCGGACAATTTATTACCGGAATCTATTTTCACATTATTTTTTTGACATTCATTATTTAATTCAACCATTGCCACCTGAATATTCTTATTTTGTACTGGGATATCCACTTTTTCTTCCCCAGTTTTCACTGTACCTCCAAAGTGAGGTCCTGCCGGGGGCCATAAATTTATTTCTTTATTACTTTGAGAAATTGTTTCTTTTACCTCAGGTTTTATCTTACCTCCAATGTGAGGTCCTGCTGGAGGAGTCAAATGCTGACTTATTTCTTGAATTTTGTTGTTGAGTTTGTTTTTAATTGTATTGGATTTATTTTCACGTTTACCTTTGTTCTTCTCCCAACGCTGTTGCATACCTGTGACATCTATTGTTGTTGCCACTACCGATTTATTATTTTTCGATTTGGTGCATCCCGAGACGATTCAACCAAATTTAGTATTTTGGCCTAGTAGGCCATCAATCTTTGTAACTCCCGCTTTTAAAATTTGGGTATATACATTTACCCCCATTATTATATCAACCTTACCAGGTTTATTAAAGGTAGGATCAGCTAATACGTAGGATTGCCATTTTGACATATCCACGTCTACCGTTTTTAATGGAAGAGCTTTCATTATCTTTGGCAACACAATCGCTTGAACCTTGTGATGTCTTTTCCAGGGACTTACGTCTTCACATCTATTTTTACCTTATATTTTGATTTTTTGGCATTTATTGAGGACACGCCACTTATTTTTGTATGTTGTTTTACTTTAGGTAATTTTAATATTTGAGCTGCCTCTTCAGACAAAATGGTGCTCTGTGAACCATTATCAATAAGGGCTCTTAGAGTCTTATATCCTCCACTTACATTTTTTACTTGTATTAGGGCTGTGGCCAACAGTGTGGGTTGAGCCGTTATACAAGTATTAACTCTCTCCTGTATTTCTTCAAAATGGAGTAGAGTATGGTGTCCTTTACTGCACAATGAACAGACCATCTCATTAGTGCATTCTTTATTGCTTGAATGGTTCAAGCATCGTGTGCAAAGCTGTACTTTTTTGGCCGTTTCAAACCTTTCCATAGGTGTCAAACCTTTAAATTTATAGCACTTATACGCTTTATGCCCGGCAACTTGCAAATCCGGCAGTTATTTTCAAAAACCCCATATGAAACCACTTTTTGCGGGTTTTTCTCTTCTTTCCTCATGGCACTTTGTGAGGAATATTATAAATCATAATAATATCCCACACAACAAACCGACAGCGAAGCAATACAAAGATGTGAATAACGCACCAGATACAAGATATAGCCAAGACACGAACCAGATGTACGATATACGATACAAGACATAGCCGAGACACGAACCAGATGTACGATATACGACCAATATTGGCACTGGTCGATCGAACCAGTGCAACGCAAATAAGTTACGATCAAACGCAATGGATCGAACCGCATGCGACCGCTGGCAAATTTCGTACAAGCGGGAAGATGCGTGGGAAGCATAATGTAAAACGTCGGCATTTGCACGACATACGATACGGCTACGATCAAACATGACCGATCGAACCGCACGCATTGACGTACAATGCATGAGCAAGCATACACTCACAATACACGTATACTATGCGTGTATGACAGCGAGAGGGAGTACCGGTGGCCTATGGATGCTCGCTGCCTACGTCACACACAAGAGATCAAAGCAGTGAGAGCATGAACTGCCGAAATTATGAGAACAAAGTGAGGGCCAAGCAAGCCCACGAGACGGGTGCGGGGCATGCATGCATTGTATGAAACGATAATGGTTTGTGGATTGGATAGGGGAATATGCGAACCGAAGGGGGAGGGATGACCAATGGGGAAGCCCTCTATCTGATAGATACGATATGCAGATGCGAGTGCATTGCATGGGGAAATTAAACGATGTTATATATTAAATTAATCAGGAGAATTATTATTAAACAATAGTTTAAATCAATACAATTAGTATATATGTATAGAAATATAATATGGAGCGAATATGGGCGAAATTGGGTATGGCGAGTGTATCGAAGGGAGCGACGGGCGACGGCAGCGCTGACAGAGAAAGAATGCAGAGACAGAACGGGATACGATGGGCGACCAATGGAAAGGCGACGCCAATGGGTGAAAGTGAGGGAAGCACATAGATGCAAAGGAGCTAGACAAGGACAAGGAAATAAATGGGCGCGCAGCCACAAAGAAAGTGGACATATGTGCCAAAGATTTACGGGACTTTCACCACGCATAGCAACAAGTGGATGCGTGGGTGAAAGCAGAGGGCCGATGGAAATGTACCAGCTGTATAGCGGTACTACACCAAGCTATTCCTGAGGCCGCGGGAGTTGCCTATATAAAGGCAACGCCCGTCATTATCAAGTCATCAAGTCATCAAGTCATCAAGTCGTGATCAAGTAACAAGTAATTAAGGCCTTACGAGTAACCTTAAGAACTTATCAAGGAAACACAAGGAGCAACAGAAAAACTATACAGGCCTTACGAGTAACCTGTGCAGTTCCATCCGATAGCAACAAGTCCTTAAATAAGGATAATATACACCGTACCCAAGCTAGAGTAAATTGAAGAGAAGCCAAGCATTTCCAGGAGTATCCAAAGTCAATGGTAGGCACGAGGATATATCCTACTGCCGAAATTCCAGGATCTATATATCCTGACGAGTACCAATTACTGAGGAACATCCTGCCAAGGCCATAAAGCAAGAGCCATCTCAACGAGCATAGCGAAAGGGTGCAGAGGTGTGGAGCACAAATCAAGCATACGATACAGACCGAGACAATAATCGGCAACAGGAGCAAGAGGAAGGCAAGAAGCGACGACGAGGGATTCGAAGTGACTCACCAATGCTGTCCAAGTCCAGAACTACCATTGAGAAACCGTCATATCCAACCAAGCCCATAAAAAGTTATAAATAAACATACAACCATAACTAATAATTAAACAAACGTGTTTCTAATTTCACCAGGGCACAAAATAAATTTGTTGTGCCGAACCTAGCCCAAGAGATATTGTAAATATCCCGAAGGACGAAAAAGGATCGTTACAACTGGCGCCCAACGTGCTATACTGGTGAAATTTAGAGATAAAAACTACAGTTTATAAAACATAAAAAGATCAAAATGGGAAAAGGATGGATTTACCACATGAAGAAGGAGGATTTGGTACAGACAGGCCAAAGGATCGGGATCGACACAACCGGCACAGTGGAGGAAATGAGGAAACAGCTAGGTGAGTGGGTAGAAAGAAATGAAACGGACCCAGACTGGAAAGAGGAAATAAATAGATTGGAAACAAAGTACTCAAAGAATCTAAAAATGAAAACAATAGCAAATACGTCAAAAACATGCGAAAATGGCATAGACAAGGAGGCTGAGGAATTCCAGAAAATAAACATCGCCACACTAGCAATTCCTCCATATTTACCACCAAGATGGGGAAGCGAAGGAGCCCTAGATAGCGCAGAGACAAAGAGGGACATAAGGAGACAAACGATAGACCCCAAGAGAGCAGCACCACACACAACAAACAGGACCACTGAATACGCCAAGGTGGCAAAACAAGTGAGGGAGTGGACTTTCAGATTCGATGGCAATTCCAGACCGCTAGAGTTTATAGAACAAATCGAGTGGTCAGCAGACATGTATGGCATCGAGCTAGACATGATTCCAAGAGCAATGCCAGAACTTCTGAAAGACAAAGCACTAAAGTGGTACGTCGCAAACAATAAGCAGTGGCGATCGTGGAAGGAGTTCGTTGAGGGCTTCAAGAAATATTTCCTGCCAAGAGGATTCCTCAACAAATTGGCCGATCAAGTGAAAAATCGCAAACAAAACAGAAACGAGTATTTCAAGGACTATATGGTCGACATGCAAACAATGATGAGACCCCTTAAAATACCAGAGTACGAGCAATTGGAAGTTATATTAGAAAATTGCACTCCAGATTTGCGGATATTCGTTCGGCCGCATAGAGTCAGAAACCTAGATGAGCTGATGCAGTTGGCGGAAGAACATGAGATGCTTGAACAAGAACGATCAGATTTCCATCGCCCAAACAATGCTCAAAGAACAAACAACAACCAAGCAAGCCACAGAGGAGGAAATAATTACGGGCCACCAGTCACACAGTGCCGAAGATGCCAAGACAACAGCATGGAGAACAATTCAAGACCAAGCCAGGAAAATAAAAACATCCAAGAGGGAAGAGTCTTAAACCCAAGCCAGGAATGCCGCAGATGCGGGGGAGCAGGACACTGGGCAAGAGAGTGCAACAATCAGAGACTCAATTTCTGTTGGCAAGGTTGTGGAAGGATTGGGAAAAGAACAAAAGAATGTTGTTGGAGTTCGGGAAACGAAAGGCGGTTCCAGCCTATCAGGGGCGAGCAGGGACCCAGCCAACAAGCTCCTCACCACTAATAGGCCAACTTATAGAGGAAGAGGATCAATTGTCAGCAATTATCGAAGTAGCAGGAGTCCAGATGAAAGCGACAATTGACTCCGGAGCCACGAGCAGTTTCATCAGCAAACAAATGTTGGAAACGGTGAAAAACAAAGGAGACCGAGAGACCACGAACAAGCAAGTATACATGGCGGACGGGAAGGTGAGAGACATCAACGAGCAGTGGACAGGATACGTTCGATTCGGAAACAAAGAAATGAACATAACATTTCTCATCATGCCAGACGGAATAGATGCTATAATCTTAGGATGGAATTTCTTAAGGCTGATGAATACCGAAATAGCATGCGGAGGCCACAGGATAAAAATTCCAACGGTGAAGAGGATGCAGGGCAGGATAACCGAACGTATATCGATCGTGGTGACACAGAAGAAAGAGCAAACAGAAATACAAAAGTTTCTAGAACACGAATTGATGGAATTGGGAAAAATCAAGGGATCATCAAAAGTAGGGATACACAGAATCACAATGAAGGATGATATACCAATAAAACAAAGGTATTACCCAAAAAATCCAAAAATACAGGGAGAAATCAAGACAAAGGTCGATGAACTGTTGACAATGGGATGCATCGAACCATCACAAAGCCCATATAGCTCACCCATAGTGATGGTGAGAAAGAAACAGACGGGCAAATGGAGATTATGCGTAGATTTTAGACAAATTAACGCAAAGTCTATAAAAGATGCATACCCAATGCCACGCATCGACTACATCTTAAACCAACTACGTGAAGCGAAATTTATAAGCAGCCTAGACCTGAAGGACGGCTATTGGCAAATTCCGTTGGAAGAAAACAGCAGGCCAATGACAGCATTCACAGTCCCAGGGAAAGGTTTATTCCAATGGAAAGTGATGCCATTCGGGTTACACTCCGCATCAGCAACGTTCCAACGGGCATTGGACCAAGTCATTGGCCCAGAAATGATACCAAACGCGTTCGCCTACCAAGATGACATAGTGGTAGTAAGCAAAACAATCAAAGAACATATGGACCACCTGCAAGAAGTGTTCAGGAGATTGAAAGAAGCAAACTTAAGAATAAATGCGGAAAAGTGCCAATTTTTCAGAAAAGAGCTAAAGTTTCTAGGCCACTTGGTAACAGAAAACGGTATTGCAACGGACCCAGACAAGGTGGCGGCAATAGCTCAATTGAAGCCGCCCACATGCACCAAAGAATTACGGCAATATCTAGGAGTGGCTTCGTGGTACAGACGATTCGTACCAAACTTTGCCATGATAACACACCCGTTAAACACACTGCTCAAGAAAAAAACCAAATGGCATTGGAGCGAAGAGCATCAGGCAGCATTCGAATCGGTAAAAGAAAAACTCACGAGTGACCCAGTATTGGCATGCCCAGATTTCACAAAAATGTTCGTACTCCAAACAGATGCAAGCAACATAGGATTAGGGGCCATACTAGTACAAAACACCGAAGAGGGGGGAAAGAGTGGTTTCATATCTGTCGAGAGAGTTGAATCAAGCGGAGAAGAACTATTCGGCAACAGAAAAGGAATGCCTAGCAATAGTGTGGGCAGTACGCAAGCTGAGACCATATCTCGAGGGATACCGATTTAAGGTGGTGACAGACCACATGGCGTTGAAGTGGCTGAATAGTATAGAGAGCCCCACGGGCCGCATAGCTCGATGGGCACTGGAATTACAACAATACGATTTCGAAATAGCATATCGAAAGGGCAAATTAAACATTGTCGCCGATGCACTATCAAGACAACCGATGGATGCGTGCAAAAGAATAGTAGACAATGGCGCCCGATTACGACAAGCAAACAAAGAATGTGAGTGGATTCAAGATATGATAAAGAAAATACAACAACAACCACAGAAATATCCAGATTACATATTAGAAAACAGTCAGGTGTACAGGAATATTCCGCATAGAGCAGGCCAAGAAGAAGTAATATCATGGAAATTATGTGTGCCCAAGACGCTACGGAACCAAGTGATGGAAGAAAACCACACTTCCAGAACGGCAGGGCATACGGGAAACAGGCGAACGATTACTAGAACGGCGTCAAGATATTATTGGCCAGGCATGCAACGAGAATCAGGAAATTCGTGGGAAAGTGCACAACGTGTCAGCAATACAAACCCAACCAACAGCAAGCAGCAGGGAAAATGCTGACGCAAATACCGGATGAACCATGGGCCACCGTTTGCGCTGATTTTGTCGGACCCTTACCACGGTCGAAACATGGAAACTCAATGTTACTGGTAATCATTGACCGATTTTCAAAATGGACAGAACTGATACCCATGCGAAAGGCAACTGCGGAGAATCTAATCAAGGCCTTTAGGGAAAGGATTCTGTCGAGATTTGGAGTTCCTAAAGTGGTAATAACGGACAATGGGGTCCAATTCACTAGCAGAACGTTTAAAAAAATGCTAGAGGAATGGGGATGCCAACACCAATTAACAGCTCCATACACACCACAAGAAAACCCAACCGAAAGGGCAAACAGAACAGTGAAGACAATGATAGCGCAGTTTACCGGCGAATATCAACGGAATTGGGATGAGAGCTGGCCAGAAATAACACTGGCTGTAAATACTAGTCAATCAGAGTCAACTGGATTTACGCCAGCATACGTGATACAAGGACGTGAACCTAGAATGCCAGGCGCATTATACGATAGGGTCACGACAGGCACAGGAAAGCAAAGCATACCACCAGAGGCAAAGGCAAAAGAAGTGCAAGAGCTGTTCGAGCTAATAAGACGTAATCTGGAGACGGCGGCACAAGATCAGGCACGTCACTATAACCTAAGGAGGAGAGAATGGAGACCAACAATTGGAACAACAGTATGGGCGAAAGAACACCACCTTTCAAATGCTGCAGAAGGATTCGCAGCAAAGCTGGCACCAAAGTTTGGAGGCCCATATGAAGTGATAGGCTTTGCATCTCCAGTCATATGCAAATTACGGCACAAAGAAACAAAAAAAAGCAGACAAGCACACATCAGCCAATTGAAGCAACAAGTATGCGAGGAAGAGGATGGCATGAAAATTGATGAGCAATGAGTATGGAGGACTCTAATGACATGGCGGCGAGAAATCTGCACAGACCGGCCGGCTGGTCAGAGAACTCAAAAACATGACATAGAGCTGAAATCTCAGAGCACAATGTATCAAAAACAAAGTTATAGCAAAGTCACAAACCGCATCGCAGAACAAGATAAAGATATACGAATATCGTAACGACACATATACAAGCATGCGAAAGCGAACTTTGAAACTAGCAGCGGACACTCGAATATCGTAACGACGCACATAATATGCAGGCAAAATAGAACATTAAAAAAAAAAAAAAAACAGCAGAAAAAAAAAAATAACGAGAGGAAACGCACCCACACAGGCGCATGATATTACGCACCCACACATACGCACGTTATTACGTATGTATTAGTGAGTCACCGCGACGCACATACACATGCGCATACTAGTATGCATGTAATGGTGGAGCATCACGACACATTAGAATATGCAACTATGCCAAGAGAGCAAGGGCAAAGTGGAGAAATCCTAAATATCGGTAAATGTCAAAAGAATGACCAATTGCTAATGCGAGGTTTCATGCGTGCAATTATCATAATCAGGAATCACTCAAAGTTTATCACTCGGCGAGTAAGTAACAAAAAAAAAAAAAAAACCAATCATGAACGCATTCAATGAAATCAATGGCCAGGATGAAGGCGTAGATCGACGAGGTGCGGCATCGCGTGCCAACATGGAACGCGGTGACTGGCACGAGTCCGATGAGGAGTCCGACGACGATGTGCCGGACATAGCAAATCCGGCCATCGCCGCCTCCTCGGACGAGGAGTTCGATGAGGACGGGGATGAAAGTGGTTACCTGACGGAGGAGAGCGAGGCAGAGTCAGCGGTGAACCAGGGACATCAGGAAGAAAATGATGATGACGAAATGTGGAGGGAGCTGGACGAGGCAATACGTATGTTAGAGGAAGAAGTGTCAGGAGAGGCGAGCAGCGGCCGAAGCAGTCCGGTGGAGTATGCGCCATGGGAGCAGGATGAAATCCTTGGGCCTCCGGCAGGATTGTGGGAGCCAGCGCGGCCATCAACGCCGTTTCGTATGGTGGACTCAATGTCAGAGGCCAGCGAAACGGCTGGGATGGCCGTGGCTGATGAAGGTGCGGCTGATGGAGTAGCCAGCCCACCTCCACTCGAGCCGGAGGGGACGGACTGGGACGCAGAGCGAGTCATGATGGAGAACCACCAATGGATGAGCTGGTGGCGTCAGCAGATCCTGCAGCAGCAGGAGGCTGAGAGGGATCTGCTGGCGTGGGAAAAAAACCAGCAGGAAGAGGCACAGCTGGCAAAGGCCAGGGAGCGGCTGGCAGAGGCGGCAAAACAACAACAGCAGCAACAAGTGCAGCAACAGCAGCAACATTTGCAGCAGCAACAACAACAGCAGCAGCAACAGCAACAATTGCAGCAGCAACAACAACAGCAGCAGCAACAGCAACAATTGCAGCAGCAGCAACAACGACAGCAGCAACAATTGCAGCAACAGCAGCAACAACTGCAGCAACAGCAACAACTACAGCAGCAACAGCAGCAACAATTGCAGCAACAACAGCAACAGCGACAACTGCAACATCAGCAGCATTCTCAGCAGCTGCAGCTTGGAGGCCAAGCATGTCCGTGGGTGTGGCCAAGACCGGCTTGGAGTAGACAAGTGTCTGCACCCACGGGGCACGACGACAGGGCTCGGCCCGTATTGGCCAGGCAAGTATTATGCCCAGTGCCATACGGGCATGAGAGATATGAGGCGATGGAGGAGAGCGAGTGGCCGGAGATGGTGGCAGAAATAGTGGGGCAAATGGTGCAACAAGAAGGGCCGAGAAGAGTTAGAATAGTGTGGGCGGGACAAAATAGGTATAGGATTAGGATAGCTCAGGGGGTAATTCGGGTGTATCGAGAAAGGAGAGTATAATAAGTAGGGTAATTAGATGTAGGGAGAGTATGATAAGTAGGATATTTAAACGTAAGTTAGGGGTAAGAAAAGATGCGGAACGGGCCAAAAAAAAAAAAACCCACAAGGGATATACAAAGAAAAGATGCCCTAATCCGCCAATATTAACGAAAAGATACTCAGTAATCGCCAACAATAAAAGACGCCAAAGGGCCAAGAAAAGATGCGAGCTGAGTCCCAAGAAAAAAAAAACAAGAAAAACCCATGCCAAGAAAAAAAAAGGGAACAAAGGCAATACATAAAAAAAATGCACAAATTCGCAGATGAAAGAAATAAACATGCAGGAAACAAACACAAGGTACAAGGGACAGGGGAGGGCAAATCCCTCCCGAAGAAGGGGGGGAGTGTGAGGAATATTATCAATCATAATAATATCCCACACAACAAACCGACAGCGAAGCAATACAAAGGTGTGAATAACGCACCAGATACAAGATATAGCCAAGACACGAACCAGATGTACGATATACGATACAAGACATAGCCGAGACACGAACCAGATGTACGATATACGACCAATATTGGCACTGGTCGATCGAACCAGTGCAACGCAAATAAGTTACGATCAAACGCAATGGATCGAACCACACGCAACCGCAAGCGATTTCGTACAAGCGGGAAGATGCGTGGGAAGCATAATGTAAAACGTCGGCATTTGCACGACATACAATACGGCTACGATCAAACATGACCGATCGAACCGCACGCAACCGCGAGCAATATCGTACAAGCGGGAAGATGCGTGGGAAGCATAATGTGAGAAGTTGGAAATTGCACGACATACGATACGGCTACGATCAAACACGACCGATCGGACCGCACGCAACCGCGAGAGATTTCGTACAAGCGGGAAGATGCGTGGAAGCAGAATGCAAAAAAAAACCAATATGCATACATACGACGGGCAACCAGGTCCAACATGGCTCGATCGAACCTGTGACGTACGATCGAGCATGACGATCGAACCGCATGCGACCGCTGGCAAATTTCGTACAAGCGGGAAGATGCGTGGGAGGCATAATGTGCAAAATCGGCTATGTAAGAGCATACAAGGGCAAGCGAAAAAGGGCATTGGCCCAGTGCGACAATTTAAGAGCACAGAGAGGCCACTATAGAAATGCATCTCACACACAAGAGATCAAAGCAGTGAGAGCATGAACTGCCGAAATTATGAGAACAAAGTGAGGGCCAAGCAAGCCCACGAGACGGGTGCGGGGCATGCATGCATTGTATGAAACGATAATGGTTTGTGGATTGGATAGGGGAATATGCAAACCGAAGGGGGAGGGATGACCAATGGGGAAGCCCTCTATCTGATAGATACGATATGCAGATGCGAGTGCATTGCATGGGGAAATTAAACGATGTTATATATTAAATTAATCAGGAGAATTATTATTAAACAATATTTTAAATCAATACAATTAGTATATATGTATAGAAATATAATATGGAGCGAATATGGGCGAAATTGGGTATGGCGAGTGTATCGAAGGGAGCGACGGGCGACGGCAGCGCTGACAGAGAAAGAATGCAGAGACAGAACGGGATACGATGGGCGGCCAATGGAAAGGCGACGCCAATGGGTGAAAGTGAGGGAAGCACATAGATGCAAAGGAGCTAGACAAGGACAAGGAAATAAATGGGCGCGCAGCCACAAAGAAAGTGGACATATGTGCCAAAGATTTACGGGACTTTCACCACGCATAGCAACAAGTGGATGCGTGGGTGAAAGCAGAGGGCCGATGGAAATGTACCAGCTGTATAGCGGTACTACACCAAGCTATTCCTGAGGCCGCGGGAGTTGCCTATATAAAGGCAACGCCCGTCATTATCAAGTCATCAAGTCGTGATCAAGTAACAAGTAATTAAGGCCTTACGAGTAACCTTAAGAACTTATCAAGGAAACACAAGGAGCAACAGAAAAACTATACAGGCCTTACGAGTAACCTGTGCAGTTCCATCCGATAGCAACAAGTCCTTAAATAAGGATAGTATACACCGTACCCAAGCTAGAGTAAATTGAAGAGAAGCCAAGCATTTCCAGGAGTATCCAAAGTCAATGGTAGGCACGAGGATATATCCTACTGCCGAAATTCCAGGATCTATATATCCTGACGAGTACCAATTACTGAGGAACATCCTGCCAAGGCCATAAAGCAAGAGCCATCTCAACGAGAATAGCGAAAGGGTGCAGAGGTGTGGAGCACAAATCAAGCATACGATACAGACCGAGACAATAATCGGCAACAGGAGCAAGAGGAAGGCAAGAAGCGACGACGAGGGATTCGAAGTGACTCACCAACGCTGTCCAAGTCCAGAACTACCATTGAGAAACCGTCATATCCAACCAAGCCCATAAAAAGTTATAAATAAACATACAACCATAACTAATAATTAAACAAACGTGTTTCTAATTTCACCAGGGCACAAAATAAATTTGTTGTGCCGAACCTAGCCCAAGAGATATTGTAAATATCCCGAAGGACGAAAAAGGATCGTTACAACTTAGCGAACAATATCTTTGCTCCAAGTATTCCATGACATCAGAAAGCATTTGTATCTGCCTTGTTTTTCTAATCGGACTCTCATACAATTGAAGAGCCTCTCTATCAAATTTCCTAAGTATGAGTTGTGCGAATATTACGTCAACTTCATCGGACAAATTTGCTTTAATTTTAATTAAGTGCACTGACTTTACACTGACCTTTACTGACCTTTTACACTCTTTGCGGATTCATTGTTGATCATCGGTAGATTAACGATCCGACTTAATTGTTCGGAAAATACCCTCCGATTATTTTCATACCGCTTGGTCAACAGTTCACAAGCGGCACTATAACTGTCAGCTGAACCTGACAATAAATGAGCTACCATGCTCCTCGCTTCGCCCTTTAATGCGGATTTTAAATAATTGAATTTAAGAGTAAGACTTAGATCCTCTCTATTTTCAATTAATTCTGCAAATAACTCTACAAACAGGTCCCATTCTCTTGGCTCTCCAGAGAATGTGGGTACCTGAATTTTCGGCAACACCGGTAGTTCGTCTCTCACGGTTACATTCTCAGTTTTACAATCTTCCTTATTGCTCATTTTCATTTCTTAGCCTGACAATGAATTCTGGACATCGAATTCTAAATCATCCATAACATACTTTACTTTTACATCTTTTGTCACTACCTGGCACGCCTGTGCTTTCTCCCATAAATAATTAATCTTATTAATATATATTATGCATGTCTCATTGCCTGTTGAGTTGTCTATAGTACGTAAATCTTTGGTTACCATATCTAAATAACCGTGGAGCTGTCGGACTCTTTCCATAAATATATCCTGGTTAACCTTAGCATTTTCATTACTGGAGGTCACATTTCCGCGCGACTCTCCTTTGCTATCATCACCCATTTCTGACATATTCGCTTCTGCTTCAACTAACACCGACTTACTAGTGCCTGGTTTTTCTGACTCTCCTGTAGCTATTATTTTGGCAACTATCTTTAACACTTCTTCATGAATTTTATCTCTGAAATACTGATGATCGATCCCCTGCTGTAGCAATTCGTTATGATTAGGTATCCATTGATTTCTTATCTCTTTTACTTCCTCGATCACCTTGCTAGTTAAGTTTCTAGTTTCTAAAGCTTCTAACTGCTTTAACCTTGTATGCAACTCTAACTGCTTCCCTAACCATTTGTCAGCCTTACTAGAAAACATCATTTGTTGAATTCAAAATATGAACTGATTTTATTTACAAAAGTGTTGTGTATATAAATGAACTCTTAAACTCTAGGAGGCGACATTTGTTCTTATAAATGCTTATTGTAATGTTTATATTTCATGCTCAGCGTTGGCTACTTGATACCGCGCCGCTGTTATAATCTTAAGTGTTTTCCACACAGTGTGGATGCATGTTTTGTTTGATATTAAGCAATAATTGTCATATGAATCTTTATGACTTAGTTCTGTTTTTATGTTTTTGTTTCGTTTTGTATATTTCTTTGGTCAATCTGATTTGGTGAAGCCAATTCAGATGAACACGATGTTTAATCTTAAACAGTGGGTATATGCATATTATAAATACATATTTAATGAAATAACGTAGTAATTTGTAGGTAATTAATATAAAATTATTATTAACCTTTTGTTTATTTTAATTATAGATGTAAGTAGTAAAATGTAGTTTATTTTCTATACCTGTGACCAAAAATGGTTCTATATATGTAGAATTTAACTATGTCCTGCTTCATATTTTAAATTGATTTTATTTCCTACTTCTATGCTTGCTTACATCTGAAATTTTTTCGAATTAATAATTTTTCTAATTTTTTTTTATTCTCTGACGCTATTTTCGATCTTTTGTAAACTGTTTCCAGTCTAAACTATACTTCCTTCGCAGAATCCTCTAAGTTATAAATAGGATCTATTTTGGTAATTTTTTAAAAGTCTAAGAACTTTCTTGATAAACTGCCAAAAGACTAGTTCATATGGACAAATACTTGAGCGGGCGAACAAACATCCCAATCGGTTTTATCCCCAGATATGTACGAACATACATGTTCACTGAATGTTCTATGAATTCGTTCTATTGTCTATATTGGAAACCTTGTCCAATGCATGGAGCAATTCGTCAAGGCTGGTTAGGTGGACCATTCTGAAGATTATGAAGTATACAAGGATAAATATAAAAGGACGAGCGCTCGCCGTAAGTCTTTAAGGGCTGCTTTGGCATTGTCTAGCAAATTGGAAGAATGCGGTGCGGCTGCAAAAGATGGTTTGTTTGCCGGAAATTCTTCAACAGATGCACAATCAGTAGCAACAAATACAACTACAGATGCAGCGTCAATTGGAGCGCCAGAAACTCCAGATAAAACGTCAAATAAAGCACCATCAACTATTGGTTGAGAGATTGCTTTCGCCACAATAATCTACGTCTTCGTCAAGCTCACAGTCGGTTACAACGCCGACAACAAGAGATTGCGAGTTGCCCAAAACCCACATCAAGCCTTTTGTTGGAGATTATTAGGAATGGCATGCTTTCAAGGACCAGTTTGAGAGTATCATTCATGGAAAGGCAACACTAACGAACAAACAGAAGTTGCATGACCTGAAATCATGTGTCATAGGAGAAGCGGAGATACTCATACTTGGTGTTCGACGGTTCATTTCAAGATCGGGATGGACGATGCACTTAATAATGGCTCATGTATATAACGCAACTTGCTCGACGTTTGCCTGCGTTTTCGAATGATTCGTATCGAAGCAAGCACACTTACGGCAAATATTCCGAAAAGAAATTCTGATTTTAAAGGATCTGAAGATGCTATATACTAGATACTAGCAACCGATGGAAGCATCAGAGTGGCATTCATTGCTGCTGAAACAGGAGTTTCACCATTGAAACAGAAATCGTTGCCACGATTGCGGAGCTCTACTGTTATCTCGTTTATTTCATTATTATTGTTAAATAGACGGATAATCTGATTCTAGACTGATTGATAGACCCCCAAAATGCTGCTTAAATCTGAAGCCAGCAGGAGAACGAAAGTTCAAGACCAAGATCTTGACAACCATGATATTAAGTATTCCCCATTGCATGTACTACATGAAAGGTAATAATCTTGGTTTAGACTGATTGGAACCGTCGCATATGTATTTTGCTTTGCTCATCATGGTGGATGTCGGCTGCCTGCAGATACCAAGCATTCAGTAGTTTTACCAAACACAGTCGTCTTGTTTAAATGCTGCTGAAACATGAGCATCAAGTCAATCTTTCTTCAGGAGTTTCAGCATTGGATCAATGGCGCACGAAATTTTATTCAAAGTATCATACATGGGTGTTTAAACTGTTTCAGACAGCGCCGTCACACTGCCTTTCTATTTGATGCGATTATGCTGGGCCTATATTCCTAAAGGTTCACAAGGGACAAAACACTAGAAAGAAAAAGGGGTACATTTGCCTGTTTGTATGTATGGTTACTTCAGCTCTTCATCTGAAGCTGGTCTCAGCACCGATATATCCTTGCCGGCATTAAATGCTCTGAAATGTATAGCACTGGGTGAAATGGTATAGCTTTTCGCTTCACGAGAACACAATGACGTCGATTCCAAAGCACGTGCAGATCAAGGTATTAGGTCGAATTACACTCCCTCATATTCACCAACCGGCACACCATGTTATCGTCTGCTAAGCAGCTATCAATACCATTGGTTCTAGTGATATACTGCTAATTGTATAGCATTTTCTAATGACTGCTATTTGCAAATTCTGACCAATAGATTGAGCTACTGGCAGCATAATCAAGTAATGCTTCAAGAAATTTGGAATCTTCATTTGACATCGTTACAGCAGCGCCTGAAACGGACCACCAAGTTACCAAACATTGCGATCGGTAATTTTGTATTGATCATTGCAGTCCTACCGCCGTGTTCTAGCAGTGGCAGACTCAGTTCAATAATCTTAAAGTAATAATAAAAATTAAGTTTCTCGTGAGATATTAAACAAAGTGGTTTATTATTCATCAGTAATCCTAGACTTTTCCCTTAAGGTATTCTACTGTAAAATCATATCTTTTTCTGATTTATTTTGAACTTGGGTTTGTGATTGAAAATAAAAAATGTCTGGCCTATGGTCTGTTTCCGATCATTGATGACGATGCAACACCCATATCTTGCAGCACTCAACTACTAAGTGTGGATACTAATGAAAAATCAAGCAGCATTCCAAAAGGTTGCACCATTACTCTGAATGATTTCATAACTGTCCCTTACAAACGTTCACAAACCAAACTTAAAAACTTATACAGCCCACTGCCGACCCCCAAAGTTGTCAGAACAAACTCCCCACAATCAATTCAACAACAAAACAATAGGTTCGAAGAGTTATCCACTGACTCATCCGACGATAAAGATTTTGAAGAAGACGAAGTTGATGTAAGGCGGCCTTAAACAACATTGAAAAATTAGTTCAAACTACTGGCAGACAAAACACTAGCAGTAAGGAAAGCAAAAAGCATCAAAAAATTTCTCCAATTATTATTCCTAAAATAGGAAACATTGTAAATTTTCAAATAATGTTCTTTTGAAATCCTCTGCAAACGGCGTCAGAGTCCTTTGCGTCGATAGTGTCTCCTAAAATAATTAACAAGCTAAAGTCAATTTCTTGCGAATTCCACACTTATCAACTTAAAGAAGATAAACCATACACGCTTGTGTTCAGGGGCCTTCATTCTTCGACACCAATAAATGATATACGCGGTCAACTTCACGAACTTGGTCATGAAGCCAGAAACATTTATAATCCCAAAAGTAAAGTGGACAAAACTCTTTAAACCTATTCTTTGTAGACCTTGTGTCCAAGCAAACAATAAGGAGGCAATGCAAATAAAAGTAATCTGTAGACAGCGCATCACGGTTGAACTGCGTAGAAGCTTCAACAACCTTGACCAGTGCCGCCGATGTCAGGACTTTAATCATACTGCGGACAGCTGTAATTGCAAGTTCAAATGTGAAAAATGCGGCGGAAGGCATCCGTCTAGAGAATGCCTGCTTCAACAGCAGCAGCAACAGATGTTTCACCATAAATAATGATTAAAATTGTTTTTTGGAACGCCAATGGCCTGCTTAGCCAACATCAAGAGCTGGCAGAGGTCCTTCAACGAAGAGATATTGACATAATGATGATATCTGAAACATTTTCGTGCCCAAACGTAAAATTCCCGGGATACACACACTATAATGCTCATACCAACCAATCCAATAGAAATGGCGGGGCTTGCATAATTATCAAAAATTCAATTAAACACATTTGGAATGCCACGAAAACTCTCAAAAGGCAAGCTCCACCACGGCACCCTATAAAGGGAGCGGATGGCCATTGCCTCTCCTCCAGGAAAGAAAAGGCCGAAGCCTTTTCTCTTCATTTGGAACAGACAATTCGGCCTCTTAACACAGTACCTCTCTCTCATCTACAAATGCGGCTGCATCAACTAGAGAAACTAACATTGAAGAAGTCACAGCAACTATCAAAGCCTTAAAGCTTAAAAAATCCCCGGGATTGGACAAAATCGACAGCAGGAGTATAGAGTTTTTAGTTAAACTCTACAATGCCATGCTAAATCTCTCATATTTCCAAAAATCCTGGAAACATTCTGAAATCAAAATGATCCCAAAATCAGGTAAACCAGTCGAAGCTATCGAATCATATCGCCCAATCAGACTTCTGCCAGTCCTCTCTAAAATATTCGAATTAATATTTTTAACGAGAATATTGGCGGAGCTCGATAACCAAGATATATTACCAAACCATTAATTTGGTTTTAGAGGTCAGCACGGTACTCCTGAGCAGATCCACCGAGTCGTGTAACATATTGTGGAAGCTAATGAAGAAAAACAATACTGCCTAGTTGTGTTTTTGGATGTGAAAAAGACATTCCTTACAAAACTCCGGTCAATTCTCTCCCAGACGCTCTTCAAAACTATTGAGTCCTTTTTAGAGAAGAGAACTTTCCAGGTGTCAATTGAAGAAACATTATCATTTACACGCAGTGTGAATGCCGGTGTTCCGAAGGGCAGTGTTCTAGGGCGGTTTTTTTACACCATCTACACAGCTGACAAGCCCAACGATGAACATTTACCGATTTCTGTGATGGTAAGATCGCAGTGCCCATATTACTGCACTGCCAAGATTCGGGATTATCTTAATAAGTTTCAGGAATGGGCCAGACATTGGAGAATGGGAATTAACACAAATAAATCCCAAAGCGTTACATTTACGCTACGTAGAGAAAACTGCCACAAAGTATTTTACGAAGGACTCCCAATTCCACAAACAAGGCAAGCGACATATCCGGGAATGACCCTTGATAGAAGGCAACCTGGAAACCCCACATATCTGCACTAGTAAAGAAGCACAACTATAGAATGAACAAACTAAACTGGTGTCTGCATTATAAAAATGGATTAAGACTGAGATGCAAATTAGCCCTGTATAAGGCAGTAATTGTACCCACATGGCGCTACGGCATACAAATTTGGGGGACAGCAACACACAGCCAGATAAAACGCCTCCAAGTTAAGCAAAATATGGCCCTGCGCACCATGGTTCTTACGAGGAAGCACTTTACACTGCGATCTGGACACTCCCTACATTGCTTCGATCGCTAGCAAAATGGCAGAAAGACACCATGACAAATTACTACAACACCCTAACAACCTGGCAAACGAGCTTGCCAACGAAGAGCAAGAAGATTAAAAAGACTCCGTCCATCGGATATTCGAAAAATGCTCCATCCCCTGTTTTCAATTGGACCTACATATGTGTACTTATTTCAATACATATAGACGTAGTCGTACAACGCTCAGTACGAACAAGTGGCCCGTATGACACCAGGCCGGGCCTGTTACTAATGACCCTAAGTAAAGTTAATGTTACAACCTCTACCCACTCCGACCTAAGGGCATAGGCGTATTACATATATAAACATAAATTAAACTAAAGAAATAGAAAATATTAAATGTAATGAGATAATAGGTTACATATAAAAAGAAAACAGGATAGGTTAAAATAAAGATGATTACAACTAATTACAAGCGAGGAAGGACAAGATCGCAGTTTTTATAACCGGAAGCGATGTTTCGGAACCGATAACGTGCCAAAGTCTGTTGTAGTCACTACATAGTATACGAAAAGGTTCATGCAGAGAAAAGTTAGTTGTGCAAGTGGGAATTGTAAGCGGTGTGAAATTGCGGGTCCTTCTAGATGGAACAGAAATGTTAGTTTTGCTCAACAGCTCGGAAGAGTCAACCTCACCATTCAAAAGTTTGTAAAGAAAAGTTACACCAAGCATTGTTCTACAATTAGTTAAAGAAGGAACGTTAATTAACTGAAGTCGACTAGAGTAAGATGGAAGTTGTACAGTTGGATCCCAGCGCAAATCACGAAAGGCAAAGAGTAAAAACTGTTTTTGTACAGATTCTAATTTGTTTTGATAAAACTCATATTGAGGAGACCAAACACAAGATCCATACTCTAATATGGGGCGGACTAAAGAAGTAAAAAGTATTTTGGTAGTATAGCGCTTTATAAAGCCAAGAACACTCTTAGCCCTACTAACAGTAGTCGATATATGCTGATTAAAACTAAGTTTGTGGTCGATTAAGATCCCCAAATCTTTTACAACCAAGGAAGTATTATTAATTCTTTCTAACGGGAAATTATTTAAAAAGTAACTCGTTAATTGGGGAGAACCTCTATAAAAAGACATAACTTTGCACTTAGAACAATTTAGAGATAACAAGTTAGCCCTACACCACTCCTGAAAAGTATTCAGGTCAGCTTGCAAGGTATGACATGAGAGAGAGTCTACGATGCGATTTGCGATTTTTACATCATCGGCATTCATAAGAACTCTGGAATTTAAAAGAACGGTGGGGAGATCATTAATAAAAATGGTGAATAGTAATGGGCCAAGGTGACTGCCCTGTGACAGTGACAGTGACAGTGTAACGGACAACTCAAAAAGCTTAAGTAAAGGCGAGCACAACGACTCCGCACAGAACCTCAGGACACAAGCGGGAATACCGTCTGGGCCCGGTGAGTATACCGGCTTAATCGTCATTAGTTCCTTAGCTACCGAACTTTGCGTTATAATAGGATTAAGAATGCAGTTGGATTTCGTTATAGGATATGAATATATCTGACTAGAGTTGTACTTAGTAGATATGTACGTAGTCGAGAAGAAGTTAGCAAATAAATTAGAAATTGATTGATCAGAAGAGCCCGAATCATTATTAAAAACTGCAAACGATGGAAGGGAGATAGAATTTCGCTTTGAGTTAACGAAACTATAGAACTCTTTAGGATTTTCGGAGAATTGCAACTTGCAACGTTGTAAGTAATTATTATAGCATTTAGATTTAGAAACAATAAAATTCGATTTAGCAACCAAGTAACGAGACATATCTGATGATAGACCCGTGACTTTATATTTTTTGTAATACCTAGACTTAAGATTCTTCAGTTTAGACAGCCCCCGCGTAAAACATGGTGATTTTTGCGTCACCACAGGAGACACTAGTCATTAAAGATTGAGTTAACATTGGTATAAAATAAAGAAATGGCGGAATTCATATCTGTACAAGTGAATAAATTAGTCCAATCGGTATTAAGAAAGGCATTGTTTAGGGCGACAAAGTCAGTCTTCTGAAAACATCGGGTGCGTACCGTAGGATCACACTCGGAGATGGGCTCGCGGGTGGGAAACTCAATAGATAACTCTAAAGTTGGATGATAACTATCCTCTGGTAACACCATTGGTCTAGTTCTAGATACTTCACAAAAATTAGGATCAAAAGTAAAAATCAGATCCAGAAATCTGCCAGACGTATTAGAAATCGAATTCAGCTGGGCCAACGAAAGCTCAAGCAGACCATCAATAAAATCGTGACACCCAGAGGGCAGCAACGTTTTGCTACCATTAAGTGTTGACCATAGTGGGCAGGTTAAAGTCCCCAAGGACAATTAATAAGTCTCTGTCAGAAAGTAGTTCAAGTATAAATTTAATAGAATCTAAGTGTAGTAAATAGGTTGGCCATTCCGATTGGGGCGGAATGTAAGAACAAGTAACAAAAATGGAAAAACGAGTAAAAGATACATTAACGCATATAAATTCGATAGTACTTGAGACAGGTACTGTTATTAGACCCGATGATAGGGCGGAATATACAGCAATAAGAACTCCACCACCCCTACGATCAGTACGATCACGTCTAAAAATATTGAAATTAGAGTTACCCTCTAACTGTGGCGTCAAAAACGTCAGGTTTTAACCAAGTCTCAGTAAAGACAATTAGGTAAAAATCAAAAGACAGACTATCTACAAAGAGTTTAGTAAGTTTAGTATTAAGGCCTCTGACATTCTGATAGCCGACAGAGAAGGAAGTTGTTAGTTTTTTGATAGAGTAGAAGAAGGAATAGATAAGGAAGGATTGGGAATAGATGAGGAAGAAAGAGGAATAGATGGTGAAGGAATCCTTGTTTGGCCCTGTGACTTCCTTTTTCTGGATGTAAACTCCTTCACAATTAAGCTTTTCGGCCAGAAGCTAGAACTGCAGGTACAGTCAAAGAACTCAATTGGAACACTGATTTTAAAAGATGAAATTTCTCTAGAATATGAAAATTTGAACTTTTCTATTGATATATTGGAGACATTCAGCTTAGCCCAAATGTGGGCCATGAGATCATCCGATGTAGCATCAGGGAGAAGTCTCAAAACAAAAATGTGTTTCTTAGGTGGCACTCCCACCAATGGTTTCGGCATTGCAGAGACTCGACAGCTTTAAACTCTTGCGAGAGTTTAAGAAAACTGGCGGACAGACTCATCAGGTTATCCTTTGTTTGCCGCATGAAAAGTTCCATTTCATCTTCCACGATCCGGCATGACTCACATCCCCATTTGAGACCCTTTTTTTGATCTAAAAGATCCTTTAACCTGCATGTAAAGCCGGCGCACTTAACATGTACTGTAGTTTTACACAACCAACAGTAAATAAAACTATTCAGGGGTGGGTCGGGCTGCAAACAATTTTTAACCGAACAGACAGGCATTATGAGTTAATTAGATGAATTAGTAACCAAACAAATAAAAATGAGATATGTATTGGTAAATATATAACTCACTCTGAGGTCCAGAAATAATAAGAAAGCGAGATATTGAGGGTGCACAAGGGTTAAAAGATAAAGAGAGCACTATAGAATCTAAATTACAGACACACAACAGACTGCAGTATGAGCGCAAATAACGGGGACGAGTGAAACGAAAACGAAAGAAAAAAAAAAAAGTCAAAGAGCCCGAGCGCGGGAACTAGAAATCACAAAAACAAAAACAATGCAACAAGAACTCACAGAAATTGCAAGACAACAACAAATGAGCGTTGCTTGTGATTTACAAGAAAGAAAAAAAGTGGGAAAGAGAGAAAGAAAAGAAAAAAAAAAACAACAAAAGTTATAAACAGAATTAAGGTTGTTAAAAATTATTAACAGAAACACACAAAAACGCAAACGAGTGATATGGTGCAAGTTAGATTTAATATTATAATTATAATTTTCGATCGCGATGCCAATAAAACAATGAAAAAAATTTTTTTATAAAATCAATTAAAACGCGGGAGCTTCAAAAAACCACGTCCGTCTTCCTCGAGAGCGTTGATTGTTATATTATTATTACCATTATAATATCATGTATTACAAAACACTTTGTTTATTAATTCCAGATCAAGCTAAAATACAGGATTAAGGCCGAACTGCGAGTCAAACGCCTGTACTAAATAAATAAAAAGATGAATAGTTAAAAAATAGAATCGCTGCTAACTATTGTTTTGCTGTTAATTTGTAGCTTTCAACCTTGGTGAATGACCGTGAAGCGTATGTAACTGGGAGTTGTTTATCTCCATATTTTTGTGTTAGGGCAGATCCACAGGCGTATTTACTTGCATCTGTAATTATGCAAAATTGATTATCCAGATCTGTTCCATTAGAGCCATTGTCATAGTCATAGTCAGCGAAATTTTTGATAAAACGTCTGTAATAATTGCAGAACGCAACGAATCATCTAGCGCTATCTGCGTCTGTCGGGACCAGATAGGGTGCCTAGAAAGGTTACTTGTTGCATTTTTCTGGATGAAATTTAAGGTTGTGTTACCTACACAGATCAAAAACGAATGTTAAATTATTAATAATGTGGTTTACGGAACAACCAATGACTATCCATGTACAACAATGATTGTGACGTATTCAGTCCAATAAAAGCTATTGTCATCACTCTTTGAAAAGAATTTGGCGCAATTTTAAGACCATATGGCAGTCTTGTAAATTGTTAACAGCAATATTAATAAAGTGGATCCGCATCCATAGACACAAAAAGTATTTAGCTACCCAACTCGTCAAGAATGTCATCTATTCCTGGAAGCGGAAATTTATCGGATTTTTTTTTTTTTTTGTATTTACATTATTATTTAATAATGAATGTCTGCACCAATTACCAGGCAAAATGTGTTACCTTTTTTTGCTTTTTGTAATTTAAGAAATATTTCTGAACTAAGATTAATGTTGTATACTATCGCGCAGTTTGAATTTCTTGAGGGATCTAGTAGTTTTCCGAGCTACCTTCGATAGCCCTTTCGTTGGTGGTATTGGTGTTGGTTTGGCCTCTGTTCGAGTTGCACGGCCTCGAAGGGTTTCCTCTATTTTGGCCTCTATAATTACCTCTGTAATTATTTTGGTTATTATAGTATTGGTAGTTACCTCTGTTATTGTAATTACCTCCGTTTCATCTATTGTCGACGCGGCTGTTTTAACCTACTGGAAGTTGTGGACTACCACTAACCCTGTAATGATATACTGCCTTTTGACTTCCAGGGATTTCTGTGCTGCAATAGATGGATTTGCCGATTGTCTCATTGAAAGTACTGTTCCGGGTCTAAACCTTCATCAATATAAAAACTTTTACTCTTTGCAGAGGACGAAAGTGTTTGCTTTTGCGCTCATCAAATTTTTTTTTTCGTGATTAAGAAACTTTTATATAATAGGTATCTTCAAATATTTTGCATAACCAAAATAAAACCACATACAATTTTAATATAAATTAAAACTTACAACAAACCTACTTTAGCTGTGTTTTTCTTTTGCGTATTTCTTTTGCTATTGTGTTCTTGCATATTCCTGTTTTAACTTATTCTCGCGCTCTTGCGTATAAATTGTTGTTGCATTTGTTCATTTTGGCGCGCTCTCAATGTCTTTCCGATTTCTGTTTGATTGCCTACCCGCGACTCAGTGATATGTGTTTTTATTTTTGTGTTTATTTTAGGTGTGATTCTCATAGTTGTGGAGGCTTATTCTGCACATTAACCCTTGTGTCAGTTTTGTTCAGTATATTCTCATATATTTTGATAGCATTAAAGTTTCATTTTCTCCTGTTTTGAATTTAATTTAAATTCTTATAAAATGGTTGTCTGCTCCAAAAGTAATTGTGTAGTTGCCATTAATCCGGTTAACTCCCATGATTATGTTCTTTGTTCGTTGTGTGACAATGCAGTTCACGTTAAGTATGCATGTTACAAAGGTGAGGTCGAGAATGAGATGTCCACATTTATGAGGTCGACTAGTTAAGGACTTTGAGGGTTGGTAATTAAATAAACTCCAAGCGGAGTTTACTTCGGTGGGGGTCAACAAGTTGACTGCTGCAGTAAGTGACTCGTCCAACGTTGCTGCTGCGGCTGACGCTTCGGGACCCCGCCCTTGCGTTGGATGACCACCAAAGAAACATATATTTGTTTCTCTTGACATTTCGTCCTTTAATATTAGCGTTTCAGCCAATATCTTTCGAGTACAGTTTTGTCCGAAGCATATGGTAAAAATATGCATGTAAACACCACAGTACACTGGTTGCGCTTATATGGGGCTGGTGGCAAAAACTACTTCCCGTAAAGATAGAGAGCTGAAATTTTTTTCTGGGTATTAAAGATAAATTTAGATAGCATACAGTAAATATTTGTGAAAAAGAAACTCCCCGACTGGCAGTATTGCCATCGTTGGAATTTCCTCTACCTCCATCCTTTGGCGTATCGACCAGTAAACCCACTTTCTCTCGAAACTCCGCTTGAACTTGATGTTTTTTTCTTTAATACAATAGACTTGAGTTCTCCCGATCGTACTTGCCAAAGCTTTACATCCAGCTTGTACGAAATGTGCAAGAAATATTCGAAGAACCGGATATATGAATAAAGCAGTGATAGCCCGAATTCAAATTACTCTTCTTGCACATCTCTTCCAACACATTCTTCAATATTATTCATTTCTGTGGGCTTTGCTCCACATATAAAGCAAATGCTTTCAACGAGGCGATCTTGCTCATCACAGATTGGCTGCGCTCGGTGGGCCTTCAACTCGCAGCCCAAAAAACGGAGCTTGTCCTATTAAGCAGCAGGAAACGAGTCGAGACGGCATCGGTCAGTGTGGAGGGCTCCATCATAAGCTCGAAGGGTGCTATTCGGTACTTCGGGGTATAGCTGGATAAGCGGCTATTATTATATTATTAGCGGCTTAAGCAATACGTCCTCTATGATTTCATACAACAAAAAAGGGATTCAGATGATATTTTTATTTTTTTTTTAAATTCTATTTAACAAATTAATTAATATCTAACAGTGAGGCAACATACATACAGTATCAGTACAATACATTAAGATACAATACGTACACTACAGTAATATACAAAAAAAAAATGACAAGATGCTGCGGGACGGCCGAAAGGTAATGTTTTTATTGTCGTGCCTCCACCCATGCCCTCCGGCGTTCGGCTAATCGCAGATGGCGCACCACACTGGCCGCGAAGGAATTTACCGCACCACTTACGTGGAATCGAAATCATGTCCGTGTCCGTGTCCGAAGCGGTGTAGGTAATACCTAAAACAGCCGTGCCCACTGATGATTTGCGTAAGGTGGAAATTTACGGCATCGTGTTGCCTACCAAGCCACGCACATACATCGGAAATCATTCTATGGGTCCAACGCCCCTTGGGGATTGATTCCACCTCCGCTGCCCGATGGTTAATCTTCGAGCGAAGATGCTACTAGTCGAGCTTCCTCTGCCGCTTATCCAGCTATACCCCGAAGTACCGAATAGCACCCTTCGAGCTTATGATGGAGCCCTCCACACTGACCGATGCCGTCTCGACTCGTTTCCTGCTGCTTAATAGGACAAGCTCCGTTTTTTGGGCTGCGAGTTGAAGGCCCACCGAGCGCAGCCAATCTGTGATGAGCAAGATCGCCTCGTTTGCCAAAGCCTCTACTTTCGCGACTTCTTTTGACACGACACCTTCAGCATATTCAACAGTTTCGCTGCCAGCCGGCAGGTTCAAGCGAAGGATCCCATCATACATAATGTTCCACAACAGCGGCCCCAGAACTTGGGGTACCCCTGCAGAAACCGAGTATGTTGATTGGCTGTTCCTTGCCTGTCCTCGAAGTAGCTCCAGATAATTGCGCGTAGATACTCTGGGACTCCAAAGTTGTATAATGCATCCAAAATACATCCCCAGTCTGCAGTATTGAAAGCATTTCTAACATCTAGCGTGACAATCAGACAGTACTTCTTCGTCCCGTGCTTCCATCGAGTGCCTTCTATGGCTGCCGCGGCTATACTGACAACCTTGCCAATGGCTTTTCGAAAGCCAAATTGATTGGACGATAGGTCCCCTCCCGCATTTATAGCTCTGTGAAGCCGGGTACAAATAAGACCCTCTAGAACTGTGCCCATCGTATCCACCAGGCAGATTGGCCTGCACGATGAGGCCGTCTCTATGGGTTTCCCTGGTTTCGGGATTAGAACCAGTTTTTACCGTTTTCAGATCCTGGAGAAAACTTGTATAGGCATTTATTGTATGCCTCCAAAAAAGGCGCAGCGCCATTGCCAGCTTTAGGGCCCGGTTGGGGATGGCATCTGGTCCTGGTACCTTACCATTTGGTGGTCGGCCAGACTCCTCCACAGCAAAAATGATGGCCTCGTGGTTACTTGCAGTATAAGTATCTTATTTTCCATAACGACGATGAATAAAGGCCACTGCTGGTGAAAGTGAGATCAATATTTGATCCCATACCTGCGCGCCTGAAGGTAAATTGGGAGCCGCTGTTTAACAGGACAACGTCTACGGCAGCAAACGCCTCTAAAAGTACACGCCCTCTAGCATTGGTAACGGGGCTACCCCACTCTACGGCCCACGCGTTGAAGTCCCGGCTAACAATAACGCGGTTGTGGATTCGTATGTCCGTAATAAACTCGTCTAATGACCTACTATAGCTTTCCAGAGAGAGGCTTGGGGGCAAATAGCAACTGTAGACCCAAAAGTCATTTATAAGAGCACGCACAAAGTGCTCAGCTGCCCACACAAAATTCTGCGAGCAACGCTGGGCCCGCACATTGCACGTCCAGATAGCCGCCTTCGATGAGAGACTCCTGTTCCAGTTGCTGACTACGGTATTTGCGCTAGCAATGCTTGCGTCGCACAGTGGGGCCTTCTGGCATTTAGCATTGCAAAAATCATAGCGTCTAAACCAATAAAGCGATTTCAAAAATTTAAAAAGCATATGATAAAGAATACCTTAAGCTTCAAATGCTTAAGCTTAATGTTTGTCAAAAGTGCTGGGTGTTCGTGGTGCTGTAATATTCAAGGTCAAAGTCAGAAAATATTTCCAAGCATGTTTTTTCTTTAAAAATGGATCGAAACCCGGTTTTTTTCAATCACAAATGGAATTTTTCATTGTTTTTGACGACTATGTAACATTTTTTATTGTTTTAATTTGATTTTTTAACATAATTACAAAAAGAAAAAAAAAATATTTTTAATTTTTTAATTTTTTTTTAGGTTAATTTTGAAAATTTGCTATTGATGGCTGATTTTCTTCAAAATAATTTTCAATATTTACATCAGTATTTAATAAACTCAACATTTCGGGACTGTAGTTGCTATTTTCCAAATCCTTTCGTGATCGCACGTGTCTCAGTGATGCAATAAGTGGGTCCGAAGTGGCTGCTAGCATGTTAAAAGGTCTTCATTTTGTCTAACACGAGAAGTTTTAAATGTATTAGTGTATCCTTTTGTAGTCCTTGTTTTTACGTTTCTGTGCTTCTTCGGATAGCTCTCCAAGTGGTAAACACTGATATTCTATTAAATCCTTTCCGTGAGCCAAAATCCTATGTACCGTTGGGGTAAGTTTTTTTTGCGGATACAATTTACTCAAAAGATGAGCAGTCTTTGAAGTATATTCGGCAAATTTTTCACCATTTACCGTTTCCTTGCAATTTATATTTGATATGTATATGTATATTTGATTTTCAACTTAAGCTCCGTACTAGCGTTTTCGAATGAAACGCTCATCTCGTTTAGCAATCCCATTTCAAAATCATTTAAGTTTTCACACTCTTTGAAAACTTTCAAAATCCTTTCATTCTTTAACAACATTTTTGCACAATTAAATAAAACTGTCTTGAATTATATTGACAAATACTATTCAGTCCTGATTTAAGGTGTTTCCACTTATGAAGTTAAAAATAAACTGTCGCAAACGAGAGGAATAAGTAGCTCTTTATGTTATATTTTTTGAATTAACTAGGTAGAACGAAAAATCGGTATTACCCTTTTTGTATTAATTAGGTAAACAACTTAATATTTACATCCAATTAGGTAAACGGAAATAAAAACGACCAACCCACAGATAGGACAAACTTTTCATCAACTTAAATAACATTTACCTCTCTTGTCATTTTTTTCAAAGCAGGTAATTAGCAATTTATCATTGTAGAAAGGCATACTTATATGTAAACAGGTAGTATTTGCAAAACAGCATAACGCAATGTTATCATTTATATACAAAGAAGCTACAGGCCATTTTTTAGGCTAGGTTGCCTTAGTTTTATGGCTTACGCATCGCTGTCGCAGTTCTCCACATATTGGGACTATATACATCTGATAGGTAAATATTTAACCTACCTATGTAGTCCGGTATTGATACTCGTTGAGTCTTGCTAGTTTTATTCCATCAAAGTTCAAAAATGCCTATATTTAGTACATTTTTTAAACGCTTCTAGTTCAATAACTATTTAAGTAATTATTAAAATTTATAAAACATGCTATTATTAAAGAACATACTTTTCAGATAAAACCAAAAAATCCAAGATCGATTGTTGAAATCGCCCATATTCAGTTTTAAAGTTGCGATTTTTTTTTAAAAATTATCATTTTTTCCTTTTCACTAAAAATGTCTCAACTTTGGGCACCCATGAATCTCAACCGATTTCAAAAATTTTTCGGATTCATAATCTCTGAAGTATTTCCTATCGATTGCATACGCGATCCAAACGCGATCATGAAAAAACGTATTTTTGCAACGCTATCCGAGCAGAGGCCCAAGTGTGCGTCGCCTCACAATGGTTTAGATTTATTTGTAAAAATCTAATCTTTTTTGTGGTGGGACACCATCTTGGGACTCTGCTTGGTCCATGCAGGGCATTTTTGAGCCCCGGAAACATAGGCATAAAAAGCATTTAGCCTTATTGTGACAGTGCTTCTGTCAACTCGTCTGTAGCACCTGGCTGCGATTTGTCCAATTTCCAGGCACTTATAGCACCTTACTGGGGTCTCATTGACGCAAATCCTGCATACTTTAAAAACGACTTTAGCGGTACCAGCTTTAAGCAAAATCTCCGCTACGTGTGCTGGGATGAACAGAATGGCTTTCTGAGTCCCCGAGCGCAGCGGACGCAGACTGTTTACAGCATCATGGAGTAGATTTATGCTCAGTTCAGCAGAAATCGCATTAATGATCTCGTCCACGGTTGTTTCATCATCCATGTCTAGAATTTCCAGCCGGGTACGGTGGGTAAGAGTATGTGCTTCGGCCTTCAGCGCCACATCGATATCTCCTTTAATCTGCTGAAAATTATCGGCACTACCTTTGAACTGTAGAAGAAGGTCGCCCCTTGCAGTTCTTCTCACTTTTTGGACACATTCGCTTGCAGCTTTGAGCTTCGCATCCTCGCTACGTGTCACCAGTTGTAGAATGTTACTATATGACATTGCTCTTCCTTTCGACTATAATAGCATTTGGTCGCTGCCTCGGCTTTGGATGCCTTCTCGGTTTTGGAGTTACTACTTGCCATTCGGCACCGTCAGCAGCAGGCTCTTTTGCAGTTCTAATCTCTCCAATATGTGCACTTTTTTGCTTTCTTGCTGAAACACAGCTCTGAGTCACCACTTTATCCCTTGGGCGTTTAGGAGAATCGCTGAGTGGGGGCTTTCCACGGAGTCTACTTACGACCTTGGCCTCGGCGGGCGCTTGAACTGACTGAGCAGACTTTCTCTCATTACAGACGGTCAACTGGCCGTCGAGCACCTTTTGAAACAGGAGTTCTTAAAACTCCTTCACCCTTGTGATCGCCTGTTTGGTGTTGACATTGACGTGGCGGATTCAGATGATGTATGTATATGTATTTGTAATAAACAAAGTTTTTGTTAAAGACAGTAAGTTAGCACAGTGATTTGATGATTGCAGAAAAACACGGCGATTTGTTTTTGTTTGAAAACAGCATAAAAACAGTAGTTGCTGCAAAAGCATTTGTGAATCAGCTGGTCAAATGGCATGATTGGTTCGGAGATTTATCTTTCGATAGCTTAAATAAAATGATTGAGCTGGAAATGGTCTATAGTCTTAATGCTAGAGTGTGTAGTATGAAAGCTATTGTATTGGATAAAACTCAAAAGAACAAGTTTTCAGCAAAAGGGAAGCAGCATATTTTGGTAGGTTTCTCCGAAACATTCTTTACATTCCTGTTAAAAAAACCTTGGTTGTATCTCGAGATGTTGTGTTTTTAGAGCAAAAGTTCATGAAAGAGTTGGAGCACTGTCGAGAATCATCTGTGAGTCAAATGTGGCAATGTTTCAGCCAGATGAAAAACTAGATTTGATAATGAAATCAAAGCAAATGCTCTGGAGCACCAAAGATTGTTCGTCTGGGAGTTCTGGCAGATGCAAAAGACATTATTGTTCCCAACTGTCTAAATGCTGCGTTTAAGTCAGAACATTCGGAAAACTGGAGATCAGCAATGCAAAAGGAATATGACAACCAGGAAAACATTAAGACTGGAGCTATGTAGATTTTCCTGCAGGTAAAAAGGTTATTGGCAAATTGGTTTGGTCAGCAATGTGGAATTAACTACTGAAGGCTTTATAATTGATTTAGATCATTAGTACGCCTAATGTATCTGTAATGGTTGTTTGGCATAATTAGTGAAATTTAAGCAGCGAATCAATTACTGTTATAATAGTTATAACGATCAAAATAAATGTTAAATTTTCGAAATGAGGGAGGGTGGTTAGATTTTATATTATTGTTTTTTTTTATTTATAAATTTTCTGTATCCATCTTCTACCTGTTCAATGGAATCTTGAAAGGTTTCATGAACCCCTTGAGGTATGTCATTCCTCTTTTCCGTCAATGTAGTGAGTGCCACTTTTATTGATTTTCGGATAAGATCTGCTATAAGTTTTCTGAACTTATAATTAGAAGCTATCCATTATCTGAAGCGCTAAGTGTGCTACCGCACTTTTGCGGTTGGTCGACTCCATGTAACTGTTAAACCCGTGTATTCAGCAGTATAAGCGCAAGAAACCGGGCCGACGCAGCTACCTTACCACTACAATACTCCAGGTGTTCCTTGAAGGACAATCTTGTGTCAATCATAACACCTAGATATTTAATGACCCACCACTTGCTGTTTCAACACGCTTCCGGCTACTAATGAGGTTACGATTAGGTCTCTTGTGCTGTCTTGCGGCCGATAGCCAATGGCCAATTTTAGCTATCGACACGTTGCAATGCTCTTCCAATGCGAAATCATCAGCAAAGCGGACAATGTGTGCGTGTGTCTCGACCTTGAGACGCAGGACTCCGTCGTACATAGTGCAACACAACGAAAGACTCAGGACGGATCCTTGTGACATCCGAGCAGATACCCTTCTTACCTCTAGGACATCATCAGTCGTATACCGAATCCTCCAGTTTCGAAAATATCTCAGGTAGTTTGATGATACAGTATTCTTTATTGCCGACTTTTCATTTGTTGCCGCCTTTTCATCTGTTACCGCCTTTTCATCTGTTGCCGCCTTTCCATCTGTTGCCGTCGATTGGCTCTGCTGCCTGGTCTACCACTCGGTCTTTGGCTTCAATCCTTTCTGGATCCGAATCGGAGCTCGGATAGGCCGACTTCAGTCTCGTGCAGATCATTGATTCTGGAATCAATGGTACTGGTAGGCAAGGTGCCAGCAGTGTCCAATAAGCAGGTGGACCTATATCAGGACGCCTCCCGGGCTTGGGCAGCAGCATCAGCTGTAGCCTCCACCTGGTGGGAAAGACACTTTTTCTCAGATATTTGAAGGACAATCTAGTGTCTTCTTCACAAACATATGTAACCTTACTGCGGGCTTAAGCGCGTTGTTGCGTAAGATTCGGGGTTCGGAGCATTTTTTGGCTTTTGGCGCCTGATCGTCTCGATGGCCTCTGTGAGCGAGCAGTCTGCTACTTGTAGGTGTGTCTCCAGGGGAGGCACATAGGTTAATTCTGTGACCTCGGGAAATAGTCTACTGACGATCGAGCGTACATTGTTCGTTTCTGATAGGTATGACTGCTGCTACCTTGTAATCGTTTGCCCACTCTCTGACAAAGCTCACGAATGGACTCTCGGATCGACAACTTATGGACTTTTTTCAGCATTCTCTACACCAGACCGAGTGCATTGAAGTTGAGCGAATGTCTGACACGCTGGTATAGCTCGAAGGTAAGCTCTTCTGGCATCAGCGATAGCCTCTTTTAACCAGCAGACTGGGATGTGATGCCAAGTATTAGACCCGCGTTGGGCCATGCTGGTAACACACGCTTCCTCGAGTCTCGATATGTTCAAGTTCGCTGCGTCTTCTACATTTTCGTTGGGGCACTCTGTTCCCGCCTATAACGAACGTCACGAGTTCGTGGTCGCTAGCAGAGAACGCCACGGCTACACTCCATAAAGCCGAAGCGGCAAAATTATTGCTGGCGAAGGAAAGAGCCCTTTTATATGTTTGTATTATGCCGACGTTAAGCCAGGACATACTTTGATTTTGACACCTTGTCATTCTCTTGCAGCGTTTGAACTGCAACGCCCATTTTTCGCGTTGCCGTGAACTCTCATCACGTGCTCAGGCGATCAGATAGGATGACAAGACTCAACAACGCCTGATACTGCCACTGCTGCGGAAGTCTGATAACTAGATTTATTTTATTTTAATCCGCTTCTGCGCTAGCGGATGAAGCTCTCACCCAGGGACACAGAGCCCGTTTGCCGCCGCGCGCCCTGAACTCTGCTACTATCAAAGTATCCGCTAAAAGGCATAGCAGTGACAGCCCAGTATGCAAAAAAAGTTATTTTTTTTTAGGCTTGGATTATGATTAGCTGTTCTAGGGGTAAAGGCGGGCGAGACAGGTGCTGTTAAAGCAGCTGTTTAACATTATTGTGCATATTTGGCAAACCTGAAGGCCACTGGTATTTTCTGCATGTGCCAAAGCGAGAACAACACAAATGAAAGTGAAATGTCCACCTGACCAATACCACTGGAGCTGCAGTTGGGCGGGAGAAGCAAAGACTCCACTCCGGGCAGGCCTGAAACGAAGACCCAGCTGATGGATGGATGAACGTGAATAGGCACACGCACTGTGCCACCGGTGATACCAAAAGCGACTTAAATTACAGTGGGGGAACCGTTAATTTTAGAAAATAGAAAAGCTTCACAAGTGGTCCCGGGAGATACATAGATACATCTTATACATCTTACATCTTATACATCATACGTCTTAGAACCAGTGTCGAATTAAAAGCCCAATGAATAAAACTTTATTTTGGAGGGGTGGGAAGAGAAAACTTCTGCCGGGCCAGAACAGCCAATTAAATATTGCAAAAATTATGTCGCATACCTTTACCTTGTGGTTAACCTCAAGGGATTAGTCCTTTCAAATCGGCCGCAACTTAAAAAAAAACCACAAGCTCACTGGTTGTATTATCAAACAGTTTCACTAGAAACAATTAATTCTGAATTCGAAAAATTTGGTTTATGGTCGTGCCCCAATTTTTGGAAAATCTGTTTTAATATAGAACTTCCATACCATGAGTAACGCTTATCTTAGAGGTTTGGTTTGAAGGAAACAGAAGCTCAAACATGACAAACTATGACAGGTAGTACTCAACCTGAAGCTAAAACTTAAAAATGGGTTGGTTACAGTACAGTAAGGGAAAACCGGGCCATTATATATATATTTCTGTGTATAGGCAGGTTGGCCACAGCCCCGTTAAGGCACCTGGACATTCGTTTCATTAACGCCAGACAAAATTTTGGGATCTGCTCCAAGGAGCAGTTCTGGAAATATTGTTAACAAGAAAGATAAATGAATAGCGGAGAAAAGTTCTATAGTTGTTAATAATTGCCATTTTAAATAGTACAGATACATGAATTACGAAAAGTAGTGACCTTGCATATAACACATAGTTTATAATTCCTTAAACATGGGGAAAAAGTTTAAGCTGTTATAGCAATAGAGTTCCGTACACCAATGGAAATCTCGACTTAGGTCAGTTTTTCAAAGTCTTGAAAAGCAAGCCGGTAAACTTGAGATCAAACAACTCGGATTGGCATCGATAATAAAGATAATTAAAACCTTTTGAATAAAAACTAAAGAAACAATATTGTCTACATATCATGATGATCCTATACAGGGTGGCCATACAGGCAATACAAAAACTTTGGCCAAATTAAGAAGACACTATTAGTGGAAAAATATGACACGTCATGTAAAAGACTACATTAATAAATGTGAAAAATGTCTAAGGTCAACCGAAGCACATCAAAACACCCTTAAACCCCCAATACCAGTTCCAAGCAAAAGCGCAACAACAATTGCAAAAGCTATTTTTAAATCTTTTATTCTGAAGTGCGGCCCAATGAAGACGTTCATTATGGACATGGGAACAGAATACAAAAATTCAATAATAAATGACTTGTGCAAATATTTAAAAATAGACAACATTACGTCTACTGCATAGCACTACCAGAAATTAGAAGCCGTTGAAAGAAGAAAATAAGGAAAAACAGAAAAATTACAATAAATCAGTAGACTTTAATTTAGAAATAAGAGACAACGTTTTAAACGAAACTGGTCATAAGCTTGATTCAGCTTATTTAGGACCATTCGAGGTTATAGAAATAGCTAAAAATAATAACATAAAAACTAGAAACGATACAAATAAGATACAAACAGTCCATAAGGATTAAAAATCATAAAACAAAAAATTTAAAAAACAACAAAAATTTTTATGGATTCAACTATTACTAAAAATATATTCATGCAATTTAAACTATTTCAAAAAAAAAAAAAGAAAAAAGAAATTTGTCTGACCAGACACCAACAAAACAAATTTTCAAACATACATATATTACCTTTAATCAATCATTAATTATCATTATCAGTAATTAATAAAAACCTCCATAATATTACGTTATTTTCTAAAAAGGGGTTAATACATATTCCAAAAACCAGTTAATACATACAAAGAGCTCAACTTGTCACACTTTGTTGCAAGTATAATCAATTCAAAATGTACGCAATGAAATATAAGTGTGCACTTAAATATGTTTATGTATGTATATACATACATTGATATACGCACATAAACATATATGTACATACATTGGTGTATGCACATAAACATATCCACATGAATATACATCCAAGCATATTCATATATGTGTGTGCATACATGTATACACATACTTATATTCACATAAGCAATATCGCACAAGCGTAACATGAGCTAGGGCTAAGCCAGAGTGGGAACGCTGGCCAAGCACTCTGATGCAAGCGCTCCAAATTATATGTATCTATGTACTGACACTCTCTCTCTCTTGCAACTATCGCTGACGACAGCAAAATAATATTTATATAAAAACATAGGATAAACGAAGGAAATATTATTAAATAAAAATCAATCTAAAAACGGCAACGGAACTTCGCCAGAGAGCTGAAAGAGCTAAACAATGAAATGTAGATCTGAACTGTAAGCCAAAATACTAAAAAAAAAAAAAAAACATTTTTTTCCACGTCTCTGGCTCACTGTGCTCGAGATAAATTTTTTTCTCTTCTCAAAAAAAAAACAATTAAAATTTTTTAATAAAATAAAAAGGAATCTAGACGAACAATGATAAAATATTTTAGTAAGATGGATTCTCAAGAATCCAAATTAGATCACACAACGGCTAAAAAGCGTAAATTATAGATCATAGGGAAAACTTAGAAGACATAGGAATACTATTGTTAGCCATTCTAATTTTTGTAGCCATAAATCTGCATTTATAATTGTATGCAATGCATAACAAAATAATCAAAATGAAATATCAAAGTAGAGCAGCCGGCCTAAACACAGTGTAAAAATGCGTCAAGCAGAATTAAAATATTTGAACAAATATGTTCCATTTTTAAACTTTCTCATTATCAGAGGTGAAACCAATCCAAAATATAACGACATCAAATATTCTATATATATAGAATTCTACCCACCTGGATACACAAACTATATGAGCAACCCAAAGAGACAATTAATCTCTCTGAGGGTGAGGGTTTTCTTTTTATCAAACTATGGTGTCTTGGGATGAAATAATAGAAAAAGAAAAAAAGGATACACGCACCAGAATTAAATAAATCTTGTAAATGCCTTTCCAAAAATGGAGAAACATCCCAAGACACAGTAGCCAAACATACAAAAATAATAACTGAGAATCTCCAACCTATTAGGGCAGTGATAATCGAACAAATGCGTTCTATAGTGACTGCAAACAGAAAGCAATAACTGTGCTCAAAAGACACAATATCGAATTTAAACAAACAGCTGACTTGGAAATTTCAGTAGTACTGGATGACCCATCTCAGTTAAAGTCTGATAGGGCCATACCAGAAATAGATCAAGAAGAACCATCAGTGAGTTGAGATCAATCAAACATAATCTTTGAGAAACCAGCCATCCTCAAGCGGCCCAAAGAAAATAGCAAAATGACTTAAACGGTCAGTGATTTCTTGAAGCTAGCCTTAAACCTAATTCCAGAGTTTGATGGCAGGACAGAAAACCTCCAGAGGTTCATGGACGCATTGAATTCAGTAAATTCACTAAAAGGGGACCATGAAGAAACTTAAAGGCTACACAATCAGGTACGTAACATACTAAAAGCAGGCATATTCCGTAATATGAACGAACTAACAACAAATTTCGTAGATAGTTGCACATCAGAAACAGGACAGACAAACTCAGTCGTGCACTACTCAGGAACAGTAGAACCGAAATGGATAAAATAATTACCCTGGCAGAGGTAATTACCAAAATAACCGTTATAGGAATACCAATAATTCAAGTGGATATCGTGCAAACTCACGATACAATAACAAAGGAAGGAATAATTCTAACCGAGGTAGTTACAATAATGGAAATGATAATGTACGAATTACCCAAAGTAATTCGAAAAACCAATTAGTCCCTACAGATATTCAGGTGAAACTGTGAATGTATACACATTCAACCTTAGCCTTAGTATCTTTGTCGAAAACAAAAATGAAAATACGGACAACATGTTATCAATAATAAAATAAATAAAGTAAGTAAGTCGTCTCGCCGACTTGGATATACCATACACCAGTAAAACAAATATTTTAAATTTATAATAACCAATGCATTTTCGTATTAAAAAAAACTGTTCACATGCTTTTTACAAGCATATCTTAGTATTTCGCTCACTCAAGCATTCGAGCACCCTAGCGCCCCCACCAGCCAACGGCCACTTCCGGCCATATGGAAAAACGTTTATATGCATAACTTGACTATTTATATTCCGATTTTGATCAAATTTGATATTTTGCTTGATATTAAAATCAAATTTAAGTGTGCTAAATTTGATTGCACAAGGTAGAAAATTACGGGAGATAATCGAGTTTTTTCAAATTACGGGGGCGGAAAGGGGCGTGGCAAAATCTTCACACATAAAAAATGTGCGCAATTACTAAGCATATATTCATACCAACTATGGTATCTCTAGATGCTATAGTGTTTGAGAAAATCGGTTTTATTTAATTTGCGGGGGCGGTAGGGGACGTGTCAAAATTTTTACAAATACAAAATGTGCGCATTTACTAAGCAAATATACATACCAAATTTTGTGTCTCTAGTTGCTATAGTGTTTGAGAAAATCGGTTTTATACAATTTGCGGGGGCGGTAGGGGGCGTGGCAGAAATTTGAAATAAACTTGTTCACTCTACATACTACACGAGTCTACATACCAAATTTGGTGGCTCTAGCTCTTATAGTCTCCGAGATCTAGGTATTCATACAGACGGACGGACGGACGGACGGACGGACGGACAGACGGACATGGCTAGATCGTCTCGTCTGTTGATGCTGATCAAGAATATATATACTTTATGGGGTCGGAAAAGCTTCCTTCTGCCTGTTACATACATTTTGGCGACTTTAATATACCATTTCACCCTATGGGTGTATGGTATAATTACAGAATACCACACATTCATAAGAAAAAAATAACAAGACAAGTTGATAAACTCATTAAAGATAAAGTAGTTAAGCCCCCAGTGTCCGAGTACAATAGTCCGCAACTACTGGTGCTGACAAAAGGCCTACCAGGATCAGAAAAGAAACGATGGCCACTAGTAATAGACTATAGTCAAATAAACAAAAACTATTGTCCGATAAATTTCCATTACCAAGAATAGATGTTATTCTCGATCAGCTACGCAGAGCCAAATATTTTTCATGCCTAGATTTGATGTCTGGTTTCCATGGTAAATGCAAGAAAAATCGCAAAACATTACGTCATTATACCATACACCCATAGGGTGAAATGGTATATTAAAGTCGCCAAAATGTATGTAACAGGCAGAAGGAAGCTTTTCCGACCCCATAAAGTATATATATTCTTGATCAGCATCAACAGCCGAGACGATCTAGCCATGTCCGTCTGTCCGTCCGTCCGTCCGTCCGTCCGTCTGTATGAATACCTAGATCTCGGAGACTATAAGAGCTAGAGCCACCAAATTTGGTATGTAGACTCGTGTAGTATGTAGAGTGAACAAGTTTATTTCAAATTTCTGCCACGCCCCCTACCGCCCCCGCAAATTATATAAAACCGATTTTCTTAAACACTATAGCAACTAGAGATACAAAATTTGGTATGTATATTTGCTTAGTAAATGCGCACATTTTGTATTTATAAAAATTTTGCCACCCCCTACCGCCCCCGCAAATTAAATAAAATTTTCTCAAAAACTATTCTAGCTAGAGACACCATAGTTGGTTTGAATATTTGCTTAGTAATTGCGCACATTTTTGATGTGTAAAGATTTTGCCACGCCCCTTTCCGCCCCCGTAATTTGAAAAAACTCGATTATCTCCCGTAATTTTCAACATTGTGCAATCAAATTTAGCACACTTAAATTTGATACTAATATCAAGCAAAATACCAAATTTGATCAAAATCGGAATAAAAATAGCCAAGTTATGCATATAAACGTTTTTCCATATGGCCGGAGTTGGCCGTTGGCTGGTGGGGGCGCTAGGGTGCTCGTATGCTTGAGTGAGCGAAATACTAAGATATGCTTGTAAAAAGCATGCAAACCGATTTTTTTAAAAATACGAAAATGCATTGGTTATTATAAATTTAAAATATTTGTTTTACTGGTGTATGGTATATCCAAGTCGGCGAGACGACTTACTTACTTCATTTTCTACTAGCAATGGATCTTATCAGTTAACCAGACTACCATATGGTCTAAAAATAGCACCAAATGCCTTTCAATGAATGATGACAATTCCTTTCTCAGTATTAAACCCGTCACAAGCATTCGTTTATACTGATGACTTAATAGTCATCGGTTGTTCTGAGAAACACGTGCTCAAAAACATAAATGATATTTTTTACATATACAGAAAACACAACCTCAAATCGCATCCAGAAAAGTGCTTATTCTTCATGCATGAAGTGACATTTTTGGAACACAAATGTACTGACATGGAATATTGCCAGATGACACCAAATACGATGTCTTTAAAAAATATCCTGTACAGAAAGATGAGGATAGTGCTAGAAAATTCGTAGCTTTATGCAACTACTACAGACATTTTATTAAAAACTTCGCAGAACATTCACGTCCGATAACACGACTATGTATAAAGAACGTAAATTTTGTTTAGCGGACGTTGACGATACTATGCGCAGTACGTTCAAGTGGCCCCTACGACACCAGGACAAAGCCTGTTACGCGCGAGCCCAAGCAGATAACTGCCCACCTCCCACCCGACCGACCGAGGGGTGCAGCCGTAAAACGCACGGCGCGAATCGCGTGGACAAATACACAAGAGAAAAAACAGACAAACAAATAATACTATAGTTATCTATTAACTAAATGGGATAGGATAGATGTTTTAAGCATATTGATAGAAAACTCTGAGCTGATTACAGGGAAAAGAAGGTTGTAATCAGAGCAGAGGACCCTAAAAGGTTCATGCATGGCATAGTTAGAAGAACAACGACTAAGGGATAAAGGTATAAAAGGATGTCTACTCCGTCTACATGGTACCGACAGATTTACCTGAGCTAATAACTCAGGCGAGTCGATATCACCAATTAGGAGCTTGTGCATGAAAATGACACCAAGCATAGTTCTACGGTTAGTTAGGGAAGGAAGGTCAATCAAGAGAAGTCTACTAGAATACGAAGGCAAATTGACATTGCGATCCCAGCTTAAGCCACGAATAGCAAATAGCAAGAACTGATTTTGAACGGATTCAAGTCTAATCTGGTGCGACTCATATTGAGGTGACCAAATGCAAGATCCATACTCTAAAATAGGACGGACAAGCGAAGTAAAAAGAACTTTAGTTGTATAGGGGTCATCGAATTCTTTTGACCATCTTTTAATGAAACCCAGGACACTCATGGCCTTTGAGACCGTGGTGGAAATATGGGTGTTAAAATTTAACTTATGGTCCATAAGTACGCCCAAATCATTCATATTATTTAGACGTTCTAAAGGGCTATTGTTTAGAAAATAAGTGACCAGTTGAGGAGAGTTACGAAAAAAAGTCATTACCTTACATTTGGTAGTGTTAAGATTTAGTAGATTAAACTGGCACCAGGATTGAAAGTTTTTAAGATCAGCTTGTAGCCGACTAAATGAATCTGTATCTTTATAAGTAAGACAAAGCTTGACATCGTCAGCATACATAAGCACACGCGAATGAACAATGACTGATGGAAGATCGTTAATGAATAGTGTGAAAAGCAGAGGGCCGAGATGACTACCTTGAGGTACACCAGAAATCACAGGAATGGAAACGGAAAAAGAAGACTTAAAAAGTACCTTCTGTTTTCTATTTGTTAAATATTCTCGAACCCAAGATAGGAAAAGGGGTGGAAACCCAATGTCGCTCAGCTTCGAAAGTAATAGGGTATGATTAACGGAATCAAAGGCTTTGCTGAAGTCAGTGTATATGACATCAGTTTGTTTACCATTTTTGAACCCCTTGATAATTATTGATGTAAATTCTAAAAGGTTAGTGGTTGTAGCTGCGAAAATGTTGCAATTGAGAAGTTATAATTTTCTCAAAAGCTTTCGGAATAGCGGACAATTTTGAGATACCCCTATAGTTAGAGGCTTCGGCCTTTTTGCCATTTTTATGCAGAGGAATGATATACGACTCCTTCCAAATAGATGGAAAAGAGGAAGATTCGACAGACAATAGAAACAATTTTAAAATGGGTTTACATAATGCGTTTGCACAGAACCTGAGTACACATCCAGGAAGACCATCTGGCCCCGGAGAATAAACGGGTTTAACTAATTTAAGTTCGCTAAGAATAGAACCTTCATCAATCACTGGATTGAAAATGCAATTAGCCTTTTCTAAATGATAAGGATACGAACTTGCTCGATATTCCGTTGAGGAATAAGTTGTTTTGAAAAAACTCGCAAACATATCGGCAATTGCCTGATCAGTGCTCGCTTTTTTATTTTGAAAAGACAAAAAAGATGGGTGCACAGAGGTCTTACGTTTAGAATTAACAAAATTATAAAATTGTTTAGGGTCAGAAGAAAACTGAAGCTTACACCGCTGAAGATAATTCTTATAGCATTGTGTATTAAGCATCATGAATTTTGAACGAGCGACTGTATACAGAGCATAGTCTGATGAACGACGTGTTTTTTGAAACTTCTTATAATATCGTGTCTTCACATTTTTCAAATTGGACAGCTCACGAGAGAACCAGGGAGGTTTGTTAAGCCGCTCCAGCCTACCAAGAGGCACACAAATATCAAAGAGTGAATTCAGAGTATCATAGAAAAAACGAACAGCTGAGTCCATATCTCTACAATTGTACAGATAAGACCAATCGGTAGTAGCAATGCTTTCATTAAGGCTGGCAAAGTCAGTCTTACGAAAGCACCTAGTTAGAGGTAACTCATTTGAACCAAGTAATGGTGAAAGCAAGGGCAGATCAATTTTTAAATTTAATGTAGGATGAAATTTGTCTTCTGGAAGAACAAATGGTTCGATCCTGGAAACCTCACAATAAGAAGAATCCAATACAAAAATAAGATCTAACGATTTTCCATTAGAATTTAAGACAGGATTGACTTGGGATAAAGATAAGCCTAGAAGGCCATCAATAAAGTCATGTGACAAAGAGGGCAGCAACATGGTACATTCATCTGTTGGTGACCATGCTAAAGCGGGTAAATTAAAATCACCTAAAACTATGAACATGTCTTGACTGGAGACCAAAGAGGAGACAAACTGAATTGCCTCTAAATGATTTGAATATACCACCATGTCTGCCAATGGTGGAATATAGGAACAAGTAATAAAAGCATTAAAAGATTTAAAATTTACTTTAACACCGACAAACTCAATCTCCTGGGTACTAGAAAATTGAATCATTTCAGATGATAAAGCAGCATCAACAGCTATCAGAACGCCACCACCTATGCGAGAAATCCGGTCACGTCTGAATATAGAATAGTTTGTGGGAAAAACCGATGAATCAGCAATATCAGGTTTAAGCCACGTCTCTGTAAAAGCTAGAATGTTATGCTCAAAAGAAAGACTATCTACATAGAGATTAGGATTAGATTTCAGCCCTCTAACGTTCTGGTAACCCAGGTTAAGGGACGAAGCTAGTTTTTTGACACACCAGCAGATGCTGATGTGGCAGGAATAGTATTAGTTGTTGTTGTTGGCAAGCGAATCGGTTGCCGATTTTTCTTTTTTTTTTAGTCTGAAGAATGACAAAAAGTGTTTGAGTATCTGAAACAAGCTTTACTAGAACCCACACTGCTGCAGTATTGTCTACACGTTGACGCGTACAATTCGAAATATGTACAAGTGGCCCAAACGACACCAGAATATAGCCTGATTCCCGCGAGCCCAAGCAGAGAGCTGTCCACCTCCCGCCCGACCGATCGTGGCGCACAGCCGTATATCGGACGGCACGATCGCGTGGAAAAATACAAATAAAACGGACAAACAATTAAAATATGATTAACTACAGCTAATTACGAGCTAAGTGTGCTAAAATAGAGGGTTTCACAAGAGAAAGAGAGGCTTCTGATCTGATAACAGGATACAGAAGATTGCAATCAGAACATAGGACTTGAAAAGGTTCATGCAAAGAATATTTAGAAATACAGTGTTTTAAGGAAGAATTTTGTATAATAACAGATGCTAGCAAATAACCATGTGGAGCAGCATTGACTCAAACTTAAAAGTGAAAGTAATAAAAGCACTACTGAACATGAACTAGCTGCGATACACTGAGCTATGACACACTTCCGCCCATATATAAATCCGAAACACTTCAGACTCAAAACAAACCATAGACCACTAACATATTTATTCTCTATGGTTATTCCTACTTCAAAATTAACTACAATGAGACTTAATCTAGAAGCATATGAGTTCACAGTAGAATATCTAAAGGGAAAATATAATTTTTTTGCCGATGCACTATCCCGCATTACGATACATGATTTAGAAAACGCGCATGTCCTGAAAGCAAAGTAGACAAAATAATCTCTGGCCAGAGAATAAAAATGAAAACACAATTATGCACGTACCTAATGATGCTTCTAAGCCCAAAATGCATGAAGTTCGAAAAGTAGTGACCTTGCATATAACACATAATTTTTGTTTCCTTAAACATGGGAAAAAAGTTATAGCAATTGTGATTGGAGATCTGTAGACCAATTGAAACCTCGACTTAAGTCAGTATTTCAAAGGCTTGAAAAACAAGCCGGTAAACTAGAGATCAAACAACTCAAATTTTCACCGAGTGAACAGATCTTTTAAACCTTTTCAATAAAATCTTTTAAAGAAATGGGCAATAAAATATTGAAATCATTAAGAGAAGCGAAAAGAAAAAAGATAAAGATAAAGATTGTCTATAAAGGGTGGCCATACAGGCATTACCAAAACTTTGGTGAAGTAAGAAGACACTATTATAGGAAAAATATGACAAGTCATCATGTAAATGACTACATTAATAAATGTGAAAAATGTCTAAAGTCAACAACGACGAAGCATATCAAAACACCTTTAATTATTACCGAAATTGCCACGCATGCTTTTGACAGAGATTACTCTGGACAGTGGACACCGTTGGTCCACTACCAAAATCTGAAGATGGTAATGAATACGCAGTCACTTTAGTACTTAGCAGCAATACCAGTTCCAAGCAAAAGCGCAACAACAGTTGCTATTTTTGAATCTTATATTCTGAAGTACAGTCCAATGAAGACGTTTATTACGGACATGGGCACAGAATACAAAAATTTTATAATATACGACTTGTGCAAATATTTAAAAATAGACAACATTATGTTTACTGCACACCACTACCAGCCCTTTCAAACCGTTGAAAAAAATCAAAGGACATTCAATGCGTACATTCGTTCATATATATCAGTAAATAATAGTGATTGGGATGTATGGTTACAATATTTTGTGTACTGTTTTAACACAACCCCAGCAGTAACAAATAATTTCTGTTCCTATGAACTTGTATTTGGTAAACAAAATAAGTTACCAATCCATTTTAATATTGTAACGTGTCTTGCCTTTTGCGGACAAATCAACGCCACCCGTGGCCGAGCGGTTGGTTTACGGTCTGGCGTCCGATCATCAGGCTGCAGTTAAATTAGCAGAATCGCAAAGAAAACAGAGATGGTTATTTTCTTTCGTTTATTCAATTGAATAAATAATTGAATGGACAATTTTTCGTGGCGGCGGAAAAGCTCTTCTTCAGCCCTCCTCCTTTCTCTTTCCTTTTTCTTCTCTCTCGTCTTCTTAAGTTGTCCGCGCTAGCTCAAAAACAATGACTATCCTTCCCTGTGGCGCCATTTTTAGTGTGCCCAGCCGTAGAAAATAGGACCGCTACTTGATGGAGACAGTTGGCCTACTGTCTGAGTTGCCACGCAGGCCGTCTACGTTACAATATATATAATTTTGGTAAAGAACTTTAGATTAGAACTTTCCTATAATAGAGCTAGAATAATGTTACAAGAAAATAAGGAAAAACAGAAAAATTACAATAAATCAGTAGACTGTAATTTAGAAATAGGAGACAACGTTTTCTTAAAAACAAAACTGGCCATAAGCTTGATTCAGCTTATTTAGGACCATTCGAGGTTATAGAAATAGCTAAAAATAATAACATAAAAATTAGAAACGATAAAAATAAGATACAAACAGTCCATAAAGATTCAAAATCATAAAAAAAATAATTTAAAAAAAAACATAAAAATTTTTATGGATTCAACTAGTTTTAAAAATATATTCATACAAGTATGTCAGCGCGATGTTCCATGGTCGAGAACTTCCTGCCACAACAGACCCGCAGGGCGTAAACTGTAGTAGACCGCCGCCCAAGCACGTGAGTCGCTATCAGCAAACGGAAGAGCCAGTCCCTCCACTTAAACAGTACAAGCCGACGCAAGTGTCACCTAGAGTAAGGGACATCAAAAAGGTGAAGAAGAAGCTTGCCCAGCAGCCTGCAGAAAAGCAAGCGGAGCAACGTCATGACCCTGTCCGGAAGGAAAACAACGGGTGGCAGCGAGTCGTTGCGTCATCGCGGGCGGCCCTTGGTCCAGCCAGCTTCGGGCTGCAGTCACAGAGAGGTCTTGGCCATGGTAACGAGGCGTAGCGATGATAAGCTCAAGCGCGTATGCGAGCAAGTCGCCAAGGTAAGGCGTACTGTCAAATACAGGTTGCTACTCGAGCTAAGGGGGGCTTCTGATGACAAGCAGATGCTGAAGGATGAGCTGAAACACGTCCTAGGGGAGTCAGCCGGAGTACGGTTCCTTGCTCCGCAATTATCCGCGAACTGGATGAATTGACCGAGGATCGTGACCTTATTGCTGCAATGGCAAAACAAGCAAATGTAGACGAGTACTGTTGCACTGTCAGGAGTCTACGCCTCGGGCTCTTCGGGTCCAAAGTCGCAGTCATCAGTGCAGGGGAGACGGTGAAGCGGAAGCTACTGGCGTTAGACAAAGTCCGTGTTGGTCGGTCCTGTTGTCGCATAAAGGAGCTGGACGAGCTGCCTAAGCGTTGCTACCGTGGTGATCTCCTTCATCAGACGGTTCGGGATGGCGGCTATGACTTGGCCCTAGTCAGTGAGCCGTACAGATCAGAGAGGAACGCCGATTGAGTATCCGACATCAACGGTAATGCTTCTACTGGTCCTGTGGGACTATTAGGCTTCCAATTAAGGAAGTCGCCCAGATAGATGGCTTCGTCCGGGCCAAAATCGGGGGGTACTGGGTCTATAGTGGCTACCTGCCTTCCAGCTAAACACTAGAGAGATTTGGATGTATCATCAACGCCATGTTCCGATTCGCCTCCGTTTTATTTTATATTTTTATTGTTCCTCTTTAACCCGATAAATTCGGGTGGATTAAATTATGTAAATAAGTCGTAGTATTAAATCGCACAATCGGCGCATTTTAAATATCACACACTCGAGACGGAAATACTTCCCTTTCTCCAGCTAGCATTGTTAAAAAACCTGATAAGTACAACCTTTGTCATTGTCAAATCTTAGTACACATTTATAATTGAAAGTTTTTCAGCGAAGTGTACATTGACATATATTCATCTGTATGTATATACCTCACCTGTTCCTAAGGTTGCCCGGTATCTTTATACCTATTCGGTGTTCTATCTTGTTTGCTCCTACGAAAATTTAATTGCAAGTTGGATGTTCATATATATGTACATATAACGCCTAGTTGTTTTTCAACCTGCAATTGAAAGTGTTTAGGAATCGCAATATTGTCACTTACGTTTAGGTAAATTGTGCATCGCGTTCTACGATTTAATCATCGTTCGATCGGCATAAATTATGAATTCCAAATAATTTATATAAATTAAATAAATTAATAAAATACATACATATATGTAGGATCTGGTTATGAGGCATACATAGACAACAAAAGAACCAGAAGCGACCATAGTTTTTAAGGTCAGTTTATAGTGGGGAGCATGATACAATAAAAAGATGGTCACACTTCTCTCTTAAGTTTGGAACGACAGCGAGCACACGTTTCGAACCAGACCTGTAATCAATTTTATTTACTTATTATTTATTTATTTATTTATGTCAACTAACACAGCAGTCGACGAAAAACCTTAAAGACAGAAACAACTTATTGAAGAAGGTAGCTTAGCTTTATACACAACTAAACATATCCGACCCGGTGGAGGTGTTTTATTTGCATAAGGTGCCAGCTATGCCCCGATTCACAGCCAAAGTGGTCAGGGATGAGTTGCAGCCAATCCAAGTCCAGAATATTTTCATTGGTTTCGCTGTAGATGATTAAAAAGTATACCGCGAAGAGAAGTGACAGAAAGATGAGGAGAAATTAGGTGAGAAAGGTTGTTAAAAGATTGGCAAAGAACACGAAAAAGTTCGTGAAGAGAGTAGTTAAATAACATCAGTTTGATACTTTTTACGGAAGCCATGGTGTACAAGGGTAGTCAATTCTAAAACCTTTCATGAAACCATGCTGACAAGGAAAAAAATGTATCTGGATAAGTGTTGAAGAGAAAACCATAATATTAAATTGTCCCACTAACATCACTGGCAATAAAAAAACAGGAATATAAATTAATGCGACAAATTTGGGGCTTACCCAGAATGGCAAATTAAAAGTGAAACATTTAATATTAGTTATTGAATTTAACAAATTCGTCAAAACTTGTGAAATTTTAAAAGGTAGGGAAACAGTAAGTGACGCTGCCTCGACGGAACCGTTGTTCAAGTGAGAGTGAGCGAGACAGCTGCAGTAAAAAGCGCGGCGAGAGAGAAACTCAACTCATTTGAGAAAGGACTGTCCTAAGTTTGATAGAAAGTGTTTTAAGCGCGGTCAGCCAGGTCATTGTGCAGCTCAGTATAGTATTGAAACACAGTGAAACACAGTTTAAAGCAAATGTCGTTCAATGTGATGAAATTAAAGTTAGTTCGAGTACGCTCACTCCGTCTGGGTAAGAACTAAAGAAGGTTAGCTATGAAAACATTGAATTTAAAAGGCTCATTGATACAGGAGCAGATCTGTGCTTAATTCGTCGAAGTGTTTTTTGGAAGCTAGGAGTTAAACCATTAACAGGTCATGGAAAGTGTTTGGTATGAATAGCAGATGTGAAAATTTATCATTTGGTAGTTTCTCTAAAATGCTGATCATTGACAAAATTAAGGTAGTAGTTGAATTACATGTAGTTCCTGGGAAGAACGATTCTGAGCAGTGTTGACATGAAGGTAACAAAAAATGGCACTTAATTTCTAATTAGCAATGAACAGAAGTTATCAGGAGAAAATCCTGAATCTGTTGAGGATTGGATAAAAAAATTTCAAGATGTCCGCACAGTTTTTGATGGAAAGGAGGAAGTCGGTGTAGCATTGTCCCATTTCGCACAAAAACAGGCAACAGGCAAGGTTGAAATGATAGTTCAGGGATATACGTCAAAGCGGAATCCTAATGCAAAGATCGAAATTGGAATTTTTTTGAAACATAATATTTCCCTATACCAACACCCAATACGCATGGCTTATTGTGATTAAGAAATTGTAGATAATCACATACAAGAATTGCTTAAGGAAGAAATTATTTGAGATAGTACATCGGTGTATGCATCACCCATAGTATTGGTAGCAAATCCAACGAAGCTAAAAGCTGCGATTATAGCAAATTGAATAAAAAGATAATTCGCGATAATTTTCCGATAGTTTTAATAGACAGTGTTATTGATCAATTGCAAGAAGGAAAAGTTTTTACTACACTGGACTTAAAAAATGCATATTTCCACGTACGTAGCAAGTTTGCAAAAGTTCACTTCTTTTGTTACCCAGAAAAATCAGTAAGAATTGATTCTGAAATGTATAGCGTTCGTGTATATGGATAATGTATTCATTCCAAGTAAAGACTTACAAAAAGTGTCAAATTCTTCAAAATCAAGTCAATTTTCTAGGATTAGTGAAGGGATCCTTAAACTACTGAGGGGAAAATTTCAGCGGTACACAATTTCCCAATACCGCGGGATAAGAAAGCAGTGCAAAGGTTTCTTGGTGTGACATGGTATTTTCGAACACTCATTGAGGGATATGCTTTAATGGCGAACCCACTTTGCGGTATGTTAAGAAGGGATAGTAAGTTTGTGTTCAGCGAGCTCGAGAAGGTATCATATAAACAATTGAAGTCATTATTAACAAGTGAGTCTGTATTGAGGTTATATTATCCGAAGGCGCAAACACAGGTCCATTCTGACGTAGAAATATGGTTACGGGACAGTTCTTATGCAGAAAGATACTGATCATAATCTGTTCCATCCAATTGAGTACATGATCGAAAAACGAAGGCATGTGAGCACAATTTTTATTTATACGAGCTAGAAGTTCTAGCCATAATTGTGGCTCTAAAGTGGTTGGTTTACATTTTTGGCTTGCAGTTCACTATAGTTACAGACCATGAAAAACAGGAAGTTCCCTTGAGAGAAGCCCGGTGCGACATGCTTCTGCAGGATTTTAGTTACAGTCTAAAACATCGTTCAGGATCGAAGATGAGTCATGAAGATGCTTTGAAGCGAGTCGACAGTTATTCATTAGCAGATAGTGTTAATCATCGTCCAAAAAAAACTCAATTGATTAATGATTGGACAAAAGCTGTAAGAAGTTTAGTCGAAAGGGGCGAGTATGAAGATTTCTATATTTTAAAGGTCTTGTTCAAATGCCAATAAGCAGTTGATCGAAGTACCCGAGCGGATAGAAAATGAAATTATAGTAGGGGCCCATAAACAAGGACATTTCTCAGCAAAGAAAATTGAAAGACGAAGTAAAACGATTAGTTAAGAATTGCGTGCAGTGTATCATAACAAATTCGAAAATAAGTTGAAAAGAAGGATATCTAACATCGATTGATAAGGAAGATCAGCCTCTAGTTATATATCATATTAACCATGTTGGTCCGATGGACCCTACCAAGAAGAGGTACAATCGTTTGTTAGTAGTTGTTGATGGTTATATCCTACCCAAAGTACCGGACAGAAGAATTTGTTTAAACAATATTGTAAGGTTAACAATATTCAACATTTGTTAATTACAACTGGAGTTCCGCATGGTAACGGCCAGGTCGAAAGAATGACAACAATATTCTACCCATGGTAACGAAATTGAGATTAGAAAGTCCAGCAACCTGGGAAAAGCATGTAGGAAAGGTGCAACAAATGATAAACAAGATACTGACAGGTTTGGATATGAGAGTTCCTAAAGATGCAGAGCTGAGAGCGAATTTTAGAATACATAATTGACGAGTTAAATGTGGAACAAAAAGGTATCCGAGATAGAGCGATGGATAATATTAAAGTCTTACAGAAGTAAAATTGAAAGTCCTATGATGCTAAATGGAAGATCGAAAGGAAATAGAGTTATCGTTTTAGTAGCAATAAAGCGGACACAGTACGGGGTAGGTCTTAAGCTTAAAGGAAAACACTTGGGGCCGTACAAGGTATGTAGTAACAGTTCAGAAACATGGAATATATGAATTTGAAAAGATGGAAGATTCGGAAGGGCCAAGCAAACATCCACTGTGGCCGAGTTCATAAAACCTTGAAGACGTTCATTCAAATGTAATAAAACGTCAGGAGGGCCAAATATAGGAACCGGTGATGAGGCACAGGTAGTGCTGAGGTAGCATGATATAATAAAAAAATGGTCACACTTCTCTCTTAAGTTTGGAACAACAGCGAGCGCACGTTTCGGACCAGACCTGCAGCCAAATTTACTTACTTCTTAAGTCGTAATATTAAATTGTCACACTAGCATCATTGCCAATAAAGAAACCGGAATATAAACTAAAACTACATAATTATGTATATTACACTACTCTGGCATTGCAAACTACCGTTATGGTGCAAAAATGATGAAGAAAACAAAAATTCTAATAATAGCTCTCTGTATGTACAATTTTTCATTGTTTACCTTTCAATGTTTCCATTTTTTCGAAAATGGTATTTTTTCCATTTGCTTTTAACTTCTAAAATATTTGTCTAGATTTCGACCTGTATTGAAGTTAATCAAAACTGAGTTTTAGCTAGGTAAGTCAATAAATCTTACTAATTTATTTGTATCATAGGCAGCACAAAGGTGAGCAGGTTGTCTGTATCAGGGACCGTAATCATTATAAGTTATATTAAAAAACTTATTTGATAATCATTACATTTCGATTTTTTTAAATTTTCTTCAAAAAAGATAATTAATTTTGAGTAATTTAATAAGAATTATCCATAAAAATCTTTTTTGATCAAAAAAAAAAAAATAAAATTCAAAAATAATGATTAAAAATGATTTTTATTTTTTCGCTCAAAATAAAACTCACTTACGAAAAACGGCTTCTATGTTAAATATTTTTAAAAATATTTTTGCACATCCTTAAAAAGGAGTTCAAGGACTACCCCTCCATAACGTAGATGGTATCGAATTAAATATATTGGTGTAATCTATTCTTTTCCTCTATAAGTAAATGATTTTTTCATTAAAAAAAAAAGAAATCATTATTTACGGTCCCTGGTCTGTACAGATATTTCAAGAACCACCAAGTTCTATCATCAGCAGACTTTGCTAAAGAATCCAACGCTAAAAGTAGTTGGGAATTTAAACGACATGAAGCGAGAAAAGAACGGCAAAAATAAATATTTTTTTTTTTTTACACACTTTCTTCAGCAAAGTTTCTCAAAATTCGCATTTTCTTAGAATACAAATTGTGGGAAGACATCTAGCCTCTAAATCTGTCCGTTCCCGAGCATTGGGACAAAATGTAAAAAAAATCGAATCTTGACCAAATTTGTTTATGTTTTCTTTCTCGCATTTTGCTAATATTGAAAATTTTCTATTCAAATCTTGATCATAATGTGAGAATTTATTATGCTCAATGGCAGCAGAAGAGGCACTAGACCTATCTAATTTACGATTTATAATATAACCATTTAATCAAATTGGATTTTTTTTTAGATATGTTAACAAAATTAAACAAACTGTATTTGTTTAGTTTTTGAAAAATATTTATACAGTCGGTATCATAACTGCATATTATTTATTTGACAACAGTCAAGAGCGTAGCCCGGTTTGAGTACGTGGGGAGGAGGAGGGGTGCATTTAAATAAATTTACTTAAAGGTGAAGTTGATAAAACTTTTTATAGGTTATCAAATCCAAATGTATTAAAAATGTTAAGTTAGGAAAAAAAAGGTATTACCTCTCACGAATTTAAATACTGGTTACGCCCTTGATATTAGAAATACTTATATGCCATGAGCTTTAACTACTCAAGCCTTTTACCGCTATTCTACTGATATCGGTGGGTACTTATGCGAGCACCGTTAAGAAATTACCTCTACTTATCATGTAAGCATAGATTTAAGTCATAATTTTGACTTCAACGTTGCGCTTAAAAGTGTTTTGCATTGAGCTTAAATTAAAATTAACAATTGTCCGACAAGTTTTGCCGTATTTTGCTACGTATGTGGTATATTTACGAGCCCTCGCAGTAGACGCAAAATATCTCCTGGAACTGCAGCAATTTATGAGGAGTACTTTAATTTACCAGAGATTAGAGACGTAAATTGGGCACCAAGCAATATCTGCACACAATGCAATAACAATTTGCAGAATTGGTCAAAAAGGTTGCTTGCTAAAATGGGTTTCGGCATTCCAATGTATGATCCACAAGGTCATCATACGGTTAACTGCTATGCATGCCAGAATAAACTCGCAAAATTAAAGAAGAGTTCTATGGTTTATAAAAGTGTTCAATCTGCACAACTGCCAGTACCTCACTAGGAGAATATTCCAATTTCTATTATTCCAATGATATTATAAATCGTAAATTCTGATGCCATTGAGCATAATAAGATTAGTTTTTATACCCATGCAGAGGGTATTATAAAATTGGTCAGATGTTTGTAAAGCACAGAAGGAGACGTTTCCGACCCTATAAAGTATATATATTCTTGATCAGCATAAGAAGCTGAGTTGATATAGCCATGTCCGTCTGTCCGTCTGACCGTCTGTCCGTCCGTCTGTGCGTATGCGTTTTACTCAGCCATCTTAGGAGCTATCGGGATGAAATTTTTTTGGGGGCTTTTTAATACCTGGGAAAAAGTATGAAAATTGGGAGAATCGGACCACTATATCATATAGCTCTGGAGGAAACATTTTTGCAAAAATTGCAAAAATTGGAGTATCGCCATGAAATTGATAGTATTATACATAAAATCTCAGATCCCAAAATTTGAATCTGATCGGATATATAGAACACAAGTTACAGCCGATATAAATCGGTTCGGCTAGCTGCCTACTACGTCATCATCAAATCAACAGAGCACACGCATGCACACATACAGACGCAACGCTACATAAACTATGTATATGTGTATGCGTGCGAGTCGCGGCATGCGTGTAAAAGGGGATGGGGAAGAAGAAGAAGTTGAAATGATATTTGAATCCAACCAGATGCAAAGCGGTCGAAGCCAAATGAAGTGCACCCGATCTACAACCTACAGCTTCTACTGCACAGAAGAATCACCGTAGAGGAGCCCCATAAGAGACGCCAACCACCGCAGTGTAAAAACTGCCAGGAATACAACCACACCTCTAACAATTGCAATCTTAGGTCAGTGTGTGTTGGCTGCGGCGAACATCATGAAGATGGAATTTGCACCAAGCACAGAAACAACGTCGCACTAAGACTATGCAGCAACTGTGGAGGGAACCACACGGCCAACTACAGAGGATGTCCTGTCTTTAAGGATCTTAAATCACACCTAAACGGGCGCAAACCCCCAGCTGGACCAAAAATCATCTTCAACGCCTCCAAAACTACACCGGAGGTTTTCTTCGCCAAGGCTGTTAGATCATCCAAAATGACTGCTACAAGCAGTCCTAGTGTATCCTTCGCTAGTGTGCTCCGAACTGGACAGACGGAGCCCGCGAAAGAGACCCCGTCACTCCGCCATCTACAGAATCCGCAACCTAGCGCACCAGAGCTTGGCCAGCAAACTCCAAGTGGTCTAGAGGCCCTATTGATCTCACTCAATCAAAACATGACCACTTTTATGACGTTCATGCAAAACTGTATGCACGAACTAATGCGGAATCAAAACCTGCTTATCCAGAAGCTTATCGAGAATAAATAATGGCTTCCCTACGTCTATGTCTTTGGAATGCTAACGGCATCTCCAAGCACAAAAATGAACTGCAACTATTCCTAGACTCAAGTGAAATCGACGTTTTGCTGATTTCGTAAACACATTTAAAATCAAAAAATAATTTTCAAATAGCAAAATATACCTTCTACGCAACAAACCATCCAGACGGAAAAGCTCATGGCGGGACCGGTATCCTAATCAAAAACCGTATAAAACACTCGTTCCTCAACAGATTTGAAACACAGCACCTACAAGCAACTGCTATAACCGTCCAAACCAGCTGCGGCAACACTACATTGGTCGCCCTGTACTGCCCACCACGCTTCTCAATCTCTGAAAAGGAATTTACCGATTTCTTTAACACACTCGGAGATCGCTTCATTGCAGCAGGGGACTATAACGCCAAACATACGCACTGGGGATCTCGCCTGGTAAATCCTAAAGGAAAGCAGTTGTACAACACAATAGTCAACCCTCTCAATAAGATGGATTGCGTCTCACCGGGTAGGCCTACTTATTGGCCCACAGATCCACAGAAAGTGCCTGACTTGATTGATTTCGCAGTAACCAAGAGGATTCCACGTAATCGGATCACTGCGGAAACACTACTAGATTTAACTTCCGATCACTCTCCAGTGCTATTCACATTATTAACAAGACCTCAAGTACTTGATCGCCCATATAGGCTTACAAACAACAAAACAAATTGGCTTAAATTTAAAATGTACATGAGTGCCCACATTGACTGTTCGCCGAAACTGGATGCTGCAGAGGACATTGATATGTGCGTCTCTGCACTTGAGTCGATGATGGGAGCTGCAGCAAGAGTATCTACTCCACATGCCTCTTCTTACACCAAACCTGTTGACGGAAAAACGACGTCTAAGAAGAGAATGGCAGATTACTCGATCACCAGCAGCAAAACTTCGCCTAAGGCAAGCTAATCGCAACCTCTCCAAGGCGTTAAGACAAGAGGAAAGCTGGGCTCAAAGGAAATACATAGAAAAGCTCAGTCCAACCAGCACTAAACATTCTCTGTGGAAAGCCCACCCAACTTTAAGCGCTCCTACAGAGACAATTTCACCGATATAAGGAGTCCAACCGGTGGATGGGCCCGCAGTGACGAAGAGATATTTTTTTTACATTTTGTCCCCATGTTTGGGAACGGACAGATTTATAGGATAGATGTCTTCCCAAGAAGACAGAACGTTAGAGGACTGAAATCTAAATCTAAACTTCCTAATCACTATGTAGATAGT